>JAOSBP010000007.1:7434845-7447003 GCA_027563825.1 Erythroxylum mucronatum | reverse complement strand
GATTGACAAAGGAAAGGATTCAAAAGCAAAGGCTTTGGATACAAGAAGAAGGAGAGGATAGCGCAGCGAGGAATTAAGGTTGTAGCGAAGGAGTCAGTAATATCACTATCTTGTTTATGTTTATTATTATCCTTATACCATATCATGTATAGATTGGCATGATGATTTTGATATATTGCTTCCACTGCAAATAAGATTTCTAAAAAGTTTTGAAATTTAACAGTTCTCCAAATATGGCCTGCTCTCTTTTTCCGATCCAATAGGAACTTGGTCAGATCAGTAGCACAAATAAAATTTAGCTTCTAAAAAATCCCATATGCTCATAATGCTACTACTATATTGAATATGGAGCTGATGAACCAAAGCATGCTCTCTCATCCTTCCTTTGAGCTTGTAGAGAATTTTTGTGATTGAAAAATAGTGATATTGTAAGTTTCGGAGTTTCTTTATTTCCATATAGCATAAAGCAAGCTATAAAATGTTGTTTTGGCTATACGGTAGTCTTCTTTATATTTCCTTTGACTATTGCTCATCTTGAATACAATGTTGGACCAGTCAATACACAAGTTATGTTACTGACCTTTTGAATTTCCTCCCATAAGTAAGAAAAGAATTTAAATTAGAAGATAAAATGACAAATGGATTTGAGATTTTTTCTATACAAGGGACAACAATTGGTAATTTTGGGAAAATCACATATTATATCAAGAGTAAGCAACCTTCCTTTAATGGAAAGCCATAGGATGAATGACGTCCTAAGAGTTGCTTGATTAAACCAAACCAATCTATATTAGGTCATTTTGTGAATATTGATCTTAAGGAGTTGCTTTTAAGAATTATTGGGGAAAACACTAGAATATTGCTTCAACCTATATATGCAATCAACTCTTTTGGAGTTTGGATTAAATCTTAGAGCTTGTGCCAATAAAGGGAAAATGTTGAAGGAAGAAACACCTGCATGTTGTCTTTTCAGGCATCTTTAGTAGTAACATGATCGTGCATTATGATCTTTAGGTTTGAGAAATCATTGATACTATATAAAAGGTCATTATTAATCTAATTGTTAAATTAGAAGCTAGTATTTGCTCCATCACTAAGCTTATGGTTGAATTGTAATCGTGTATGATCCCTTAACCTTATAAATTTTTAGCATATTCCATGAGGTATTAGATTTAGGCTTCACACTTCTGAAGCTTTTTCTTCTCAAAAACTATGAATGCACCCATTGAATGAATAAATATTCTATATCATATTATATTCTCCAAATTCTCTTTATCATATGGACTTTGTTTGTGAGTTTTATTAGACAAGTCCTTAATCACCTTCTTCATTAGGAGAACATTCCTTATTCAATTTCACTTTAGCAAAGGATTTCCTTTATCATCATTTGACTATAGAAAGGATCTAAGTGTCCTCTTTATTTATTTGATTAATATTTTAGGAAGAAAAAGGTGTGAGATATAATAAACATGAAAAGAATTAAGGATGGAGTGGATAAGATGAACTTTTTTAGTTTCAAAGAGGCCCTTATTGCGCTAAGTCCTATCTCTTCTTTTAATCTTTTCAATCTGTTCGTATTTTATATAAGATGGGGATATCCAGATAGGTGAAAGGTAGTTCCTTAATCTAGAGTCCTATAAACTAAGTGATCTATGTTGTAAAATGAGCTACACCAATTGAGAGAATTATGTAGCTCTTATTTGTATTCATGTATAGTTGAAACAATCCCTTGAAACTTCTAAGTCATTTAAGCACTGATGGAGTTGAGATTAACTCCTGAGAGTAGGAGTAGATCATCTGTAAAGGAAAGACAATGAAGCTTTAACTTCCTAAATTTTTAATGATACTTGAAGTTTCCTTCTTGGGCAATGATTTTCCAATAAGTCTATCAAGAACCTCATTGCTTAAGGTGAATATATATAAGGAAATTGAATCCCTTTGTCTTAAGCCTTTTGCACCTTTAATAATGTTTGTAGGTTCTCTATTTATTATAATGCAATAAGGGATAGAGTTGATACGTTGATATATCCAGTAGATGAATTAATTAAGGAACCCAAATTCCTGAAGAGAGTTTAGGATAAATTGTCAATTGATGGAATAAAAAACCTTATTGTTGGATTTTCGGAACCCAACTCTTGCTCAGATCATAAACACTGAACTTGTTCCAATGAAGTTTCCTTAAACATCATCCATTTCTCTTCTTGCTTTGATACCATAAATGTTGGGCACTGATTCCTGCACCCAACATTCCTTATCATAAGATGTGTACTTGTACTTGTTCCCGTGCAGGATTATTCCCATTTAACCCTTATTAGTCATCTCCGATTCATCATCATCTTTTAGTGCCTTAATGTAGGGCCCTGTCTTTCAAATCTTTCTTATACTGAAGCAAACATTCTAAGCTCAACCTCCATCCAGATATTGAGCGTCTCAAAGGCTGGGTTCAAATTCTATCCCTTCAGATCATTCAATAGATTTATATCTCTAGCTTACCTAGACACAGGATTTACCTCATTTAGAGGTCGGATAACGAAGTTATGGCTGAAAGAATCAAACAGGGTTTTGACCTCAATCAGATTGCACCTATTATAAGACAAAAGCCATATGGGACAAAAGACATAACTTGCTCTAAGGTTTTCAAATCAAGGTTATTCTTGGAGAGTTTAAAAGAGGACTTCAAGATCTGCAACTTTCATGAAGACCTTGAAGACAGATTCTATCGTTTGAAGGGTCAAAAATAAAGCAGACGATAGTGTTAAATGAATAGTGTACAGAAGAAGAAGTTTTAGTCACATAAGCAAAAGCAAACGAAGCAGAAGTCGACGAAGCAAAAGCAGACGAAATAGAAAACAGCTAAAGCAAAAAGGCAGACGAAGGAAAGCAGACGATAGTATGAGGCAAACGAATGCAAGAAGTAGGCGAATGGAAAAGCAGACGAATCAAAGAACAGATGATAGCATGAAGCAGATGAATGTAAAAAAAGCAAACAAATGCGAGGTCAACTTAAGACGAAACAAAGTCAACTTAAGACGATGCAATGCTTAAGATAAAGCGGTCAACTTAAGACGATGCAAAGTCAACTTAAGACGATACAAAGTCAACTTAAGACAATGCAACGCTTAAGACGAAGCGAAAGACAGACGAAGCAAAAGTCTTAAGATGAATGACGTCATCACAGACGAAGTGAAAGTCTTAAGATGAAGTGAAATACATACGAAGTCACTTATACTTCCAAACATCTGTCCTTCTAAGGACCATAACTTTCTATTCTGATGTCCAACAATTCTCTACTGTAAACCGTTGGAAAGTTAAATGAAAGACCTACTGCTCTCTAAAAAACCACTTGGTCTAACTTAGCCTAGATCAATCCAAATTTCTCCCTGAAATTATAACACCAATTTTTTTCTTTTCTTTTTGGGGAAGGTTTGCAAATTTGCATCTTGCAAACTTGGAACGTCCCGAGCTTAACCATTCAATTCTCAAATTTTACTTCATTAAACTCTCAAATTTTGACTTCTTTATCTCATCACATCCAACTGTACTTGATACTTTATAATTCCTGTTTTGTCTTCCCATAAATCTCACTTAAGCGTACGTGTGTATATGTAAATATATATATACTTATGCTCGAAAACCATCTGTTCGAGCTGATAATCATCTCAATATCATCCATACACAATTCATATTTCCTTAACAGCAAAAGAATAAGGTTTTACAAATCTTTAATGACATTCTAAATCATATTACAACCTCATCTCAAAGTCTCAATATTACAACCTTATCACAGCTCATACCAAGATCACTCTTTCTACTCCTCCTAATTCTTATTTTTAATAAAATCATATTTAAAATCAATTATACCTAGAAGTTGTCAATGAATGCACGTACAATTATTTTTATGTGCAAAGATTCAATATTTATGTGCATATATGCTAACATTATACATGAGTAAGAAAATGTATTTCCTTAATCTCTCCTTGAACTCATATGTACCGAATTTTCAGGTCCTAACTTTTAGTATAGGAACGAGATGTTACATTAACATTGATCATTATATATTAAAGTTTTTTAAATTCTAATGATAATCCATTTTGATTTTAATTCATAAGATACAACAAGCATTTTACATATTCTTTAACACATATTTCTTATCTTTGTTAATTATTGTAATCTTAGGAAAAAGTGAGGGCGACACGTGCGGGGAGAACAGAGGAGGAGCCCGGATTGGGGACAGTGAAAGCACAGGTCCTTCCTCCATCCCTCCGCCGTTTACGCCTCTCTCTCAGTTTGTATTTTGTTGACTAATTCTTTCTTTCTTCGTAATTCTCTCCCTCTCGCCCGTCGTCGTGTCCACTAATATCTCTATTTCGCTCTAAACGTCAAGTGGAGGACACGACAATTCATTTTTACTACTCACTCCTTCTGTTCCCTATATATACAATATTGAATGAAAACTCCGCCTCCACCCACGTTACTTTCCCTAACAATAGACTCAGCAGTGCTTCATCTCTCTAACATCTCCGATCTCTCTTTTGTTCCCGATCACGTTCTTCTCGATCTCTTCTCGGTAGTACTCTCTCTTATTAATTATGTTTTGTATTAATTAATATACACATGAAGTTGTACATGGATTTCATATTTTACTTGTGGGAATCTTTATTATGCATCTGCTTATAGTTTCTCAATTCTCCGTCCCCATTATAGATTGGTAATCTCAATTAAACCAGTTACAGGCTATACGAAATAGTGACTCGGTCAAAATCTGAAGCAATATTATTCATTACCTCTAGAAATTGTGTTGGAGACAACGTTAGCTCAAAAAATGCTTCTGTGAAAACTTTTTTGCATTTTCTTGTGTATGATCTGAAAGGAAAAAGGCAGAATTTTAAGTTTAAGTTTAAGCTTTTACTGATGTAGGAAATATTGTGTTAGTGTCTTATGAAATCTGGTTGATCATAGGAAGTTTGAGAGTCTATAAGATTGCTGGAGTTACAGGGGAATTCTGGATTTTGGCAGCTGAATTTAGATTAAGAGTGACAGGTTTACCTCTTCTGTTGTTCCTACAATTCGGCCCCCATGCTTTTATGTTCCTACTACTGAAGTCCTTCCCACGAACTTCATTCTTTAGACGTAAAGGGAATGTCCTTGTTCTTGATAAGGGAGCCTAGGCTGTAGAGAAAGCTGGTACAGCCAAAATTTTGTGACCCAAATTCCTTGTAGGTGAATTGGGTGGTAATTCATCACTTTAAACTAATGGATTTTACACTTTTTAGTTAACATTCCATTATTCACAGTCTTTCTGAAATCTATTGTGATTCTGTTTACCAAAAGTCTCTTTTAGGAATTGGATTGCTTGCTTTGTTTCATGATACAAAATTTTAGTAGCACAAGAGTTGAACCTCCAAGATGTGATAGTATGTGAGTTGCTTTGAATAAATGAAAAGGTTAAGTTTGTTCTAAAGAACATTTTGATTTTTGTCACAGAAATTCATTAGAGTGATGTAATGATGATTGGAAATTCTTAATAAGTTTAGAAGATAATGTTGGATGGAATAAGTAAGTGCAGAAGATATTGGGAAGTGGTATCTGACAGAATACAAGTACTCGTGGACGATTTCTGCCACTTTTTAATGAGTAATGCATAATAAATGATCATAAGGAGCTGATATCTCAATAAAAATTGTTTGGAGATGCTAATTTATTGATAAAAGTGAAGAATTAAAAGAGTTGAGATTTTCATTTGTCTCTAGAACAATCTACTTTAAGCCTAGATTGCATCTTGTTGTGGCCTCGAACCAGTTGTGTGCTAAGGTGGTGGTAGTTTCCATTTTTGGATAAATTGTTCTTGTTTTGTTCCTTTTTTTTAAAAGTTAATTAAATATTGATTATTTCTTTTGCTGAAGAATTTCAATAAATAATCTAGTAGTGAACTGTAATTTTATGTATGTCACCTTTTTATTATCTGATGTCTTTCGGTTTTTTTCATGGGTCTGGAATGGATATAATTTTTTATGTGAACATGACTAGCTAATCAAGGAATCCATTGCACGGGCTTGCTGATATCTTTGTTTTCTAATTTACTTGCTCTACATTTCCTTTCTATGTGGATTAATATTGGTTTTCATCTTGAGGTAGAGAACATTAAAGGCTGGAAGGCTGAATCAAAAAAATTTGAATCTTTTCATCTCAGCTGGGAAAGACGCAGTAATTACACGCATACGAGAACTCAATATTCAGCCCGTACTTACACCTGTCCTTCCTACAAGTGAGTAAACTTTTAAAAGCAGAACTATGTGCTTCCAATAAGCTTAGGAGTGAAGTCTGATTTCTCATTTTATATTTTATTTTCTCAATAGGATGTTCAGAGAAATTCTAAGATATCCTTAGTTGTCTAAGCACCAGTTTTGAATTTGATCTGGTTTAAGAGGAAGAGAAAGAGGAAATTCTTGGACTTGAATTATCATCTCTAAGGTTTGGAAAGATGTCTGAAGCTGGTATTAAGGACAGTGAGGTTGACATCGTGATAGGAGCACTGCAATCTGACTTGATATCATTTATGAATGACTGGAGACCTATATTTTCTCGCTTCCATGTGATAATTGTCAAAGACCCTGATCTAAAAGAGGAACTCAAAATACCAGAAGGCTTTAACCTTGATGTTTATACTAAGTCTCACATAGATCAATTAGTGGGTTCGTCTACTTCCATTCTCTTCTCTGGTTACTCGTGCCGGTATTTTGGGTTCCTTATGTCCCGAAGAAGATATGTTGTCTCAATTGATGATGACTGCTTTCCAGCCAAAGATAGTAATGGATACATAATAGATGCTGTGACCCAGCATATCACGAACCTTAGTACCCCAGCTACTCCCTTCTTCTTTAATACCTTGTATGACCCTTATCGCGAGGGCACAGATTTTGTTCGAGGATACCCCTTTAGCCTCCGAAGTGGAGTTAAATGTGCTTTGTCATGTGGACTCTGGCTTAATTTAGCTGACTTGGATGCGCCAACGCAGGCGCTGAAGCCAGGACAGAGGAATTCTTGTTATGTGGATGCAGTCTTGACTGTCCCAACTGGTGCCATGATGCCCATGAGTGGAATCAACATTGCTTTTGATCGTGAGCTGGTGGGGCCTGCTCTGCTTCCAGCTTTGAAATTATCAGGAGAGGGAAAAGTGAGATGGGAAACTATGGAAGATATATGGAGTGGAATGTGTGCTAAAGTGGCATGCGATCATCTTGGCTTTGGTGTGAAAACTGGGCTGCCATATGTGTGGAGAAAAGATAGAGGTGATGCCATTGAGAGCTTGAAAAAGGAATGGGAAGGAGTGAAGAAGATGGAAGAGGTTGTACCCTTTTTTCAAGCTCTGAGACTGCCTCGAACAGTCACTACAATTGAAAATTGCGTGATTGAGATAGCAACAATAGTAAAGCAACAATTGGGACCATCAGATGCTGTCTTTGTTCGTGCTGCTGAAGCCATGACGGAATGGAGTCAGCTTTGGAAGAAACTTGGTTCAGGTTCCCCATCAACATAGCTTATTACTACGATCCATTTACTCCTTTACAATGTTTTTGTTAGCTTTTGTTTACGTGCGGGATGGGATAGAGTTTGTTATTTTTAAACTACCCTAAAAATTGGTATGAGATCCGGGGTGGAAGCAATTAGTCGTCGTATTTATTATGGTTTTACTTTTCTTGTTAGACTCTTTAATGTTGTTTGGCTTCTGTGGGTACAATAGTCTATTGGCTTCACAATTCAACGTACCAAGATAAAGAGTCATTATTGATATGGTGTTTATTTTCCACCATACAGTATTCTCTTCGATTATTGACTTTTTAGTGTATTCGCCTATGAATTTAGGTAAATCTTCTTATAAAAATTGATATCAAGCAATCAATTGATATCAAGCTCGAGAAATACTAACTCCCATAGATGAGAGAAACTTATGAGAAAAGAAAAAGATACGTCTAACAAATTGGGGATGTCAATTGGCCAGGCCGGGGTCGGGCACCTCATGGCTTGGCCCGGCTTGACCCTCAACCTGTGTGGTTCCAATCATGGCCTGGAGGGACGGGTCAAGCTACGGGCTAACCAGCCCGTTATATATATATATATAGCTCATGGCTTGGCCCGACCTGACCCTTAGCCTGTGTGGTCCATGGCTTGGAGGGACAGGTCTAGCTACGGACTGACCGGTATATATGTATATAAGAAAAAGTCAAAAATGAAATTGTTTTTGACAAAATGACATCGTTTTTAAAAAATAATCGGTCGGGCAAACCCGTGGCCTGCCTGTGGTTGGCCTATAATTCGGTTTGGCTGACCATAGTTGGCCCATAATCCTCCCGTTGCTCATTCAAATTGAGTGAAAATTGGGCTGATCGGACCAGATGAGTTGGCCTGGTTTTGCCGTCCTTAAACAAAATACCCACGCGGAGGAAGAAAGATCATCAAAGGCAATTCAGAATGGGAGGTGGTATTTTAACTCCCAAATAAATAAATAAATCTAGATAAGTTTAAAATAACCAAAGATCTCAAAGGAAACAATGTATTTGAAACAATAAAAATATCATATCCAGACCTAAGACAGAACACGACCAGACCTGACACCATAAAGGAACATATTGTGAGAAAACAACTTCAGATAAAACAAAAGAAGAAGATTAAGCAAGCCAAGTAAGCGTAGAGAGATTAAAAAGGAGCATAATTTTGAGGTTTGTAACAAAATTTGAAAAACAAATCAGACATAAGACACAAATATTGTGTTTCCTTTAATTGTCGCGATAAAGGTTTAAAAACCTGATTCTAAAACACCCAAAAGGCCAGCACCTATTGTTCTGTTCCCTCTCAAACTCAAGGACTGCTGCCATTTTCCTGCCATTAATCTTGTTTTGTTCGCTCTCAAATTCAAAACACTGCCGCCTCTTGTCTGCCATCAAACGTGTTTCTTCTTATTCTTTCAGGTTGATCTGGCTAGAGGAGAAAGATTATTTCTTGTTCCTGGTACCGCTTCTCTCTCTAAAACAGTTCATTTAAAAATAGGATTTCTGAAAAACAAACTCTTAGAAACACTGGCATTTAAGGATTAAGATCAACAGACCATTGAATCTACAATTCCGATGCATTAAATTCCTCGTGATAATCACATCTAGAATTTATAAACAACTCATTTTTAATATCATCCACTAAAACAAATCCCATAGCCACATTAAAATCAGCAATTAATAAAGCAAACTCTTTCCCATCAACCTAAATTCTACAATTCCTTTCGTAAACACATCAAACTTTTTATAAGAGTTAAATTGAAATGTGCCGTAAAATTCTCTTGTTAATTCAACAAAGGCAAGACAATTAATTCTAACAAACACACTCCAACAAATTGGACCCGACTAAATTAATATCAACTTTAGCAATGAAAAATGTAGTTAGTGAAAAGTTGAGATCGTTCCCACGAGAAATTTTAATGGTGGGGTGGGGTGGGGGGGGGGGGGTTTAACTCACGAAAATTTGAGAATTTAAATATGACAAAAATAAAAAATAAACAAAAATAAACAAATCTGGAAATTTAGTAAACAAACCTTGGTTTTGTGTCACTGACATTATCACATTAATATGGATCCTCGATATAAAATTCAGTTCATTTACAAACATTCATTAGGTGATATTTTCTCGTAAGATTAAATGAATAGAAACATGTATTTTAAACATTCTTATTCGTCAACAACTTAGATACGATCTTAAGTTTAGTTGATTAATAACTTTAAGAACTAAGAAACTAATGAACAAGACAACACATGTACGACATACATTTAATCAAGTTAAGTATCTTCTTAGAATTTCCAACTCTAATGTAAAGATAGTAATCCTAATTGCCACTTTTGATTAGAAAAAAATTGAACGTCATATCCTACTAATCTGGCTATTAAACGAATCAATTCCTAGTTGCGCACCCTAGAAATCAACCAATTCAATTGTAAAAAGCAATTCAGAAAATACTCAATATTCATCAATGAAATAAACTTTATTTGGAAATCTCACACATAATAGATGATAATGCGGTTTCCTTCAACCAAGAAAAAAGGATTTAGCTACTCATAACGAAAGTGAGAATCAACAAAGAAATAGCAAAATACAAAGTCTCCATCCCTGGTCTTTTCCTAGAACATCCGAAAACTCCTAAAGAAACTACTGCAGAAATGTAAAACTTCCTAACAATGTCTTACGTGAACAATAATGAAAAATCTCCCTTTATGCTTTTCAATCTCCTCCTTTTTTCGTGATCTTCAGCAGATAATCTTTTCCCTATATTCAGGTTGCAGATCCCCATCATTAAGGTAGCAATCTGATTCTCAAGATCATGAAAATCTTAGGTGAATTAGATCTGAATTTAAAAATATATTCTATAAGCATTCTTTATCTTTGCATGTGTCCACGCTTAGTCAATTATTTTCTGCTAGTATGGAATTTCGGATTATCTTTGCTTTCCATACATCTTTTTGATTCAATTTCATCTCTCAAGTGTTGAAAATCATCTGAGAATAACTAACAAAAAATCCATCAATTTTGAATAATAATTTTAACACATTAAAGAGATTTATATACAAAATGAGCACAAAATGACAACTTAACAAGTGGACATGAGAAGATATCAGAGGTTAGTTTGAAGGCTCATCTATCTTTCTCACGTTAGGCCAGACATAACATTTGCAGTTAGTCTGGTAAATCAGTACATGTATGATTCACGAGAACCACACTTACAAGCTGTATTCCACATTTTGTGCTATCCAAAGTCTGCTCCAGGAAAAGGCCTTATGTTCACTAATAATGGTCAGCTTAAGATAGAAGCATTTACAGATGTTGATTGGGTTGGATCTCTAGATGATAGGAGGTCAACCACTGGTTATTATAAGCTCATAGGAGGAAATCTAGTCACCTGGAGAAGCAAGAAACAGAATGTAATTGCTAGATCCAGTGTAGAAGCCGAGTATAGAACTATGGCTCAAGGTGTGCGCAAACTATTGTGGGTAAAGAAGCTGATAAATGAATTACAACTGACGAATTAAGGAAGTTCATCTCTCTACTGTGATAACAAAGCTGCCATTAGTTAGCTCACAATCCTGTTCAGCATGACAGAATAAAACACATAGAAATTGACTGACACTTCGTGAAGGAGAAACTTGTGAATGGCTCTTTGCAATTATTCCATATGGGGTCAAATGAATAACTGACAGATGTCTTTACCAAAGGACTCTACAACAGACAGTTTCATAACCTCGTTTGCAAGTTGGACATGTGTGATATCTATGCACTAACTTGAGGGGAAGTGTTGACCAGAGATTATTAGCATTGATATTGTTATAATTACACCTATAATGGAGAGATTTCATCGAGTTAATAGCTAGATTACTTCCTATATAGTCCTAAGAATTTTGTATATAAACCCTTGTTCCTATGTACAAAAACACAAGCAATACAAATTATCTTCAACATTCAACACTTTCAACAAATTTCATTGCAAAGCTTCCCAAATACCAAGGTTATGAAGTAATAATGGTAGAGTGGATTGGTTATCGAAATATGCTCCTTTCTTATTGGTAAAACACCCATTCACAGCTAAAACAGTGGCTGAAGTGTTCATACAAGATGTGGTGAAATTGCACGGTATCCCTAGCTCCATTTTGAGTGATAAAGACCCTCTTTTCACTAGTAATTTTTCGAAGGAGCTATTTAGGTTACAAGGAATAATATTAAAGATGAGTTCTTCATATCATCCTTAAATGGACGACCAAAAAAAAGTGGTTAATAGGTTTTTGGAAACCTACCTTTGCTGTTTTGCTTCGAGCAGCCTAAAAACTGGTCTCATTGGTTGGCTTAGGCGGAGTTTTAGTATAATACTACCTATCATGTCTCAATCAGGAAGAATCCTTTTGAAGCTGTCTATGATCGCTTACCACTAACTATATTGCATTTCTCCTAAGAAGAGACTCAAATAGAATAAGTGACATTAGCTTTAGTGGATAGAGATGAGGCCTTACGTCAGCTTAAGCATAACCTACTTTGTGCTTAGTCTACAATGATGATATTTGCAGATGCTCATAGGAGGGAGGTAAAAAACCAAGAAGGAGACTTGGTCTATGTTAAACTAAGGTCACATA
>JAOSBP010000007.1:7412885-7426230 GCA_027563825.1 Erythroxylum mucronatum | reverse complement strand
CATATTAGTGGATGTTTCTAGTCTTGTATTTATTTATTATACCTACATGTGTTGATCTTATATGAGATTTGAAGATGTACATAAAGATATTTGGTAAGGAATATCTATTTCTTGAGTAATCTATTATCTCACATATGGTAGAATAACAAAAGTTGATGGTGTGTACTTTGATCACTTTTATGTTGAGATCTTATATATATGTGTATTATGTTTTTAACCCATACATATTTCATTATATATATGATAAGATGCTCATTACAAATAATGTTTTGTAGCTTTAAACATCTCTTCATCCTATATTTGTGTTGATTATGTACATTATTTGTTTTGTAATCACCTTCTCTGTAAATAATAACAATGTCACTATTGAAACCCTTGCCAGCTTCAATTTCAAGAAGTGGATACAAGATATAGAGTTTGCATTAGAGATTACAGACATCAACATAACCATAATCAGAGATATATTGCTGACACCTACATCCATTAGTACAAAGGTTAAGTAAGCAACCTATGTGACATGGGAAAGGTTAAAAAGGATGTGCTATTTTATCATAAAGAAAATTGATCCCATACCATCTTCTAAGTCAACTTTCGGAAGGAATTTCCTTAACAATGTATCTCAAAAGTATAAAGTATCTTCTTATACTGAAATAGGTTCCTTAATAAAAAAATTATACTCTATTGAGTTACACAAGAGTGGGGGAGACTAAGGGCATATATTATTAGGATGGTCTAACTTCAAAGTAAGCTAAAAGCATTAAATATTTTCAGACTTGATTCTTGTATTATGCACTAAGCTCTTAATACTCTTTCTTTAGAGTTTGTTATTTCAGTTGCGACATATAACACCTAATATGAAGCTTAGGGCATAAATTCCTTGATTCTTTGTTATGTTGCTAAGAAGGAGAAGCTAAAAAATAGAAGCCAAACAACTTTAATAGCAACCAAAAGAAAGGCAAAAGTAAAGCCTTGAAAGTTTAAAGGTAAGAAATCTAGATTTCCTCCATATAAAGATGTTGATCAATCTAGTATAATTAGGGGTCTTATGGACATTGTAAAGAGTATGAGTATTCAATATTTCTTCTGTAAAAAGAAGGGATATAAGAAATTGGAGTGCTAAAATAAAAATTTGGAAAAAAGGAAAGATTTATCACTTAACTCTTTGACTTATAAGATACATGAATCTAATATTGCTATAGCCATATAAAGTTCTTAATGGTTAGATAATAGAGCTTCTAATAATGTTTCTTCCATAATATATGGATTCATAAAAAAGAGAAAGTTGAATAGGAGGAGGAAAAACTAGGGAATAATGAAGAAGTAGATGTATTCTGAATAGTAGATGTCAGTTTGAACTAGATATAGGGTTTAAACTTGTATTGTATGACACTTTTTGTATACTGTATTTTAGAAGGAATTTGATTTTTGTATATGTTTTGAATAAAGAGGGTTACAATTTTGTAATTGAAAATTTGGTTATACATTTATATCTCAATGCAAAACATATCGTACAACCTTCTTATCATACAATTTATATAGAATGTGTTTAACTCCTAATGAGATATATATTTCTTCGTATATTGTCAAACATGTTATTAGAAAGAGGCCCCTGATAAAAGAAAAATCATATATGTTGTGGCGTAAAAGTTTGGGCCACATTTCAAGAGACAGAGTTTAGAGATTAATAAAGGATAATATTCTTCCAACTCTACATTTTGATGATTTAGAAATATGTGTTGATTGTTGCAGGGAAAAGCTAACTAAAATAAATAAAAAGGGGTTAACTCATGATCTTAGCCTTTTAGAACTCATACATATCGACATATGTGGTCCTATATAGCTACAATATTTAATTTAAGACACTTTTGACATTTATTGATGACTATTCATGGTATGATTATGTGTTTTTACTTAAAGAAAAGTCTGAAGTTCTTAACAAATTTAATACCATGGTATGATTATGGTATGACTAAGGCTAATTGGGAAAGTTATTCAAGATTGTCAAATTTGACTGTAGAGGAGAGTATCATGACATATATGGGGGTTTCAGACAAGAAAAGGGTTTATGTTAGGTAGTCCTAAGCAAAATGGTGCGGTCGAAAGGTAGAATCACACCTTAAATGATATAATGAGAGCAATGCAGAGCATGACTACCCTATCAGATTATCTTTAGAGTGAAGCTATAAAGACTGCTCTATATATACTTAACAGGGTCCTGAGCAAATTAGTACCAAAAACAGCTTTTGAAATTTAGAAAGGCTGAAAATCCAGCTTCACTCATTTTTGTGTATGCATTTGCCCTGCTGAGTCGGACTTATATAATCCTTACAAGGATAACTACATTCTCGTTCCACTTGTTATTACTTTATAAGATATCCTGACCACTCTAAGGGATATACATTTTACTATTAAGATGGAGGATCCAAAATAGTAGAATTATAAACAACTAAGATTTTGCAGCACAATGTCTATAATGAGGGTGGCCTGTCTTATTTTAATGATAGTAGTGCTTCTCATATTTCATATGATAGAAGGATGGATATGATAATTATATTCTATCCATCACCTATTTAGTTAGAACCAGTGGATCTAAGTCTTAGTACCATATCAGTACAGGGACAAGAACTTATATGTTAACAAATCGAGGTTCCTGAGGTACATAATAATACTAAACCAGTTCAGTTAAAGAGATACAATAGAGTGAGGAAACCTACGGTATCATCTGACTACATAGTCTATTTGGGTGAACAAGACTATTGTATTGAACATGTGGTGGATCATATTACTTTTACAAAAGCTATTTTTAGACCCTATACATATTTTTGGTGAGATGCTATGAGGGAAAAAACATAATCCATAAAGCATGGGGAGCTTGTAGATTTACCTCACAGCTGCAAACCCACGGTTGTAAATAGATTTACAAGACTAAAAAGGACTCCCAAAGTAAAGTTGAGTAATTTAAGGACCGGTTGATTACTAGAGGATTCACTCATAGAGAAGGGATTGACTTTAATATCACCTTTTCTCTTGTATCGTCTAAAGATGCATTTAGAGTAATCATGACAATAGTAGCTTATTATAACATAGAGCTACATCAAATGGATGTTAATATCACTTTCCTACATGAAGACCTTTATGAAGAGCTCCACATGGAATACCCTAAAGGGATTCAGGATCAAAATAAGATTGATATAGTCTACAAATTGAGGAAATATATATATGGTTTCAAAAGCTTCTAAATAGTGGAACTTAAAGTTCAATGAGGTTGCAACCTCATCTAAGTTTGTGGAAAGTAAGGTTGAAAGATGTTTATATTACAAGGTAAGAGGAATCAAGGTTATTTTTCTACTTTTATATATAGAAAATATCTTTCTTACATCAAATGACTTGACCGTGTTGTAAAAGGTAAAGTAGAATTTAGCTAAATATTTTGACAAGAAGGAACTTGGTGAACCATATTGTGTCCTAGGTATTCAAATCCACTGAGATAAATCTCAAAACTTGTTAGGTCTCTCGTAAAATGCATATATTGAGTTTGTGCTATAAAGGTTTAAGATGGCTGATTGTAAACCTATTGTAGCACCTATCTCTCACAATGAGAGGCTACCTTTGCCACATTATCCCAAAAATGATATAGAGGGAGAGACTGCAATGAATGTTCCCTATTTTGGTATGCTTGGCAACCTGACGTATATCTAGGTGTGCATTAGACCATATATTGCATTTATTGTTTGACTGTTGAGTAAGTATCTGGCTAACCCAAGAATAAACCACTATAATATAGTTAAACAAGTTTTGAGATATCTTAAAGAAACTAAGAATTATATGTCGACATTCAGAAAAGTCAATAATTTAGACCTTATTGGTTATACAAATTTGGATTTTGCTATATGTTTAGATGATAGGTAAGTTCCCATTAGTGTATATTTTCATGTTAGCAGGTGAAGTTGTTTCGTAGAAGAGTGTCAAATAGACACTGGTGACTTCCTTAACTATGTATGCAAAGTATATAGTATACTATAGGGCTTCTTTACAGGAGGCTTGACTCAAGAACTTGATTTCTAAGTTGTCTACTGGTTGATTTAGTTACTAGACCCATTCAATTGTATTGTGATAATCATTCAACTGTATTATTCAATAATAGTAATAAGAATATCACATGATCTAAACATTTAGAGGTCAAGTATTTGACCATAAAGGAATTAGTATATAAAAGTGACATTTCAGTAAAGCACATAAAGATTGAGCTTATGCTAGTTGATCTGCTGACTAAAGGACTTCGCCCAATTATTTTTGAGAGATGTATATCTAGTATGAGTTTGTTGAGGTCTTTAGGTACTGCTAGCTAGGGATCACTATATTTTTCTCCTGATATAATTGTTTGAATTTCATGTCTTATTACAGCATATGTTTGACGATCATCACTTTATTCTCAATCATTCAATTCATTATACATTTTTATAATATTAATGAAAGTCTTAAGATTTATGTCAATTTTAAACATTACTGACGTTGATCCCATATCTTTAGGACACATATAGATATTTTGATAAATCCATGGATTCATAAGACATAAGGGATATAAGTGATTAGTCCCATACATGTTTAATATGATGTAGTTTAATATTTAGTAAGAGAAAACAAATTTCTTTGTTGTAGTTTAAAGTTTAGAGAAATTGAGACTGACAAACAAAACAATTATACATTTCATATCATATCGGTATCATTGTAGTTTGTCACACTTTATTTTCTTATTCATATTAGTAAGATATTAGATACGTGTGATTATATTAGACAAGTGTTGCACATACTACATGTATTTGATATTTTTTTGGTATTGAAGGCCTTACAGGAGCAAAGAATGGACTTTTATTATCTTTGGAGCAAATGTTTTATATTGATTGACCATTACATTGATTTTCTTAGCCATTTGTACTATTTCCTATTTTCATTACAACTAATTAATATTTGTCTAAGGTGGAGAATGTAGGAATAATTCCTTCTGGACAATTATTAATTACTAGTTTTTATAAAAATTAAGGCCAAAAAATTAAATTTAATCCAAATTAAAGATAATAAATAAGCGTAATAAAGGATCTGGTTAATGTGTTGAAGTCTAGTGATGGAAACAAACCCTTATTAGTATAGACCATATAGGCCTATGATGGTAAGGTCCAATAATGTTACTATAAATAGTTGTTAAGGTCTCTTACAACCTCTTAAGTAAGTTTGTGGGCGTACAATTTCTCCGCCTTGTTAATAGGCCACACATTAAGAAAGCTGTAGAAAGACGTTAACAATATAAAATTATAAGACTTTCATAAAGGTTGATTGAAAGTTCCAACAACGTGTTCATATGTTGAGCAACTTGTTCATCCAATAATGGATTGCAAAATAAGTAAAATTTCACTTTTTCTCCATTTTGTTATATCTAACAGTTCCATATTTGTACACATCTAATTTATAAACACTCGACTAGTCTTTTTATTATTCACAACTTGAAAGCAAAGTTGTCCAAACTCTTACCTTATTCTTTTAATTTATAGTGAACCCATCAAAATTCTTGGATTCAATTAATCTAGTACAATAGTATGGACGACATTTGTTTCTTTTTAAGCTTTTTTAATGATTTTTCAGGGAGAAAGAAATTTAATTTTAGTTTTTAAAAAGTATGTTTAACATTTAAAATTGTAATTTTATAAGATAAATTTAACAATTAAATTTTTAATATCATAAGTTTGAACCTTTTTTATTTGATTTTTATGTTTTATAATTATTACTTACTTTATATATTTTTTAGTTATTATATAATTTATTTCAGGATAATTTATTTATTTTTATGTTTCTATTTTCAATTTATTAAAGTTCTACAAATATGACATTAAGAATTGATAAAAAATTAAGAAAACATGACAAAAGGAATTATATAACAACTAAATAATATTTCAGGAGATAAATGATAATTTTAAAATAAAATAAAATCATAAAAATTTCAATATAATTCAACTTTAATTTATGAATAATTGAGTATATCTTTCAAATCTTAAAAATACATAAAATTATAAAATTTGCATAATATAAATTCAACATATTTTTAGGAGTAAGTCTAAATATTATAATTAAATTCTGCTTGTATTTATAAGATATCCATACAATTGAGTCCTTGGTTTTTCAAAATAGTGTATAAAGAAATGCTTCAAATTATTGCTATTTGACTCGAACCTATTATAAAAATTAAAAAAAGGAGAGTAGTGAAGCCGCTTGACTGGTTAGAGAGGCATTTTGAATTGTTTGTTGACACGAACAAATTCAAGAAAAACCTCTGAAATTATTCCGAAATTTGACCTTGGACATAGTTTAGTTCCGAATCGAATCTCTTTAGAAAAAAAATCTTTTGTCTTACAAAGCATCTTAATTTTAATGTTAAAAATTTATAATCACTCGACTTGGAGTATAGTTATTGCAGGCGCTCTATTCGAAGATATGCATACATTATTTCATTCCGCTTTATAGATATTCGTTTCCTGTTTGTTGTAATGTTCTTACAAACATCTATTAGCTCAAGGTTTATATTTAATGATTTTTGATGATAACTATATAATATTTAAAAATTCAAATTGGATTTATTTTCTTGTATAGATAATGATATTTTTTAAAGGAAATAAAATTATAGGAAAATTACATCCTTTCTTGCAAGACCTTCTTAGTAAACTTTCCTTATTAACACCCGGGACGATCTTACTTTTTCGAACAATTAGCTCCGAAAATTTTTGTTCCAACAAACATTATATTGAAAATCCAAAGTCAACTCAGAATTAAGGTGAAGCAACAACTAGTTGAAGAAATTGACTATTTAAAGAAGTGCAACAACACTTATGAAGTAATGAACATACACAAACTTTTAAAACATTTGAGCAGCTCTATATTCTTGAGAGTCATATTATGCTTATTGTGCCTTAGAAAGTTAAAAGACTTTATCAAGAGAGAAATTGTTATTTGAGGGCTTACTTTTGATTTTACATTTTTTTTGTGAGCTTTTAGAAGCTTGTTATATTCTTCTAGTGTGGAAGGTTAGAGAACTTTGAAAAATATGTACTTGTGAGCTTAGAGAGGCTCGTCAAATTTAATACTAGGATTCTTATAGTGAAATACTCAAGTTGGATACCTGGGGACTGGACATAGGTTTGGTTGTTAGTCGAACCAGTATAAATCCACTTTGTCATTCTTTCTCTCTTCTTATTTTTTAAATTTCCATGTTATAAGTTTGTGTTTTCAAGAGGCTCTTTCAGTTTTTCAATAGGCTCCTTCTATTTATATAAAGCAAGAGGTTCTTTTAGCTTTAAGCATCAACAGACTCCGATCAATTAACATGCTTATTTTTATTTGAGCTTTAGCAGATATTTTCTTATGCATTTCAATGTCTTTTCAATCCTATTTTTGTGTTTAAATACTCAATTTGTATTTACATAGAGATTAAAGGATTGAACACAAATATAAGTTAAAAGGAAGAAGCTTGACAAAGTTTGGAGCAAAATTAGAAAGGATAGACTCAAAGGGAGCAAAAAGTCCAAGTTACATCAATTTTGGAAATTATAAATAAAGTAATACAAATTTAATGGGAAGCATTTAGATTAATTGTTTCAGCAGCATCACATGAAGCTAAACGGCAGCAGACGTTGCACATTTCATACAACCAACGTGTATTTCGAGCCTGCCAAAACGCAACAGCTGGAATGAAGTTTGCAAATATACAACCCAAAACGACAATGTAGAAAGGTAGGCGTGAATAAGTGCGTGAACATTATAGGTGGACCAGAAACTAATTAGTAAAATCATAGAACAGTAGCATGGGATAGGGCAGAAGCAAAGACCAAAACTACAACGCACCAGCTGAGAGGCAAGGAGCAGTAAAATGCCAGTGCAATGAGAACAAAATGACAACAGAAGAAGATAACAAAGTTGGGCCAACATGTAAGCAACGTGTGTGTGTTAACATAGTTGGGCCAACATGTAAGCAACGTGTGTGTGTTTCATGCACTCACACACATTGAATAGAAATGACAAAACAATAGTTGGAGGCATGGACCAAAACCTAGTACAGGAGGAAAAGGTAGAAGGTGAAATGCAGCGTAGCAGTCTATGCCAAGGAGCAATGTAGCAGCTAGGAAGGAATAAATAAAATGCAAACGTAGAGGGACATTCTGCTGGAGGGTTTTAAAAGAGATGAACAGTAAAGTGGACCGAAAATTAATTCAAGAAAGGAGAGAACAGTAGTGCAGAAGAAAGGAGGCGTAGGAGCAAGAGGAGAGAAATGATTGTTACGACTTCAACACTTTTTGGCAAGGTGGCGGCTTAGAGCTAGCTTTCCAGGAGAGGCTTTCCACCATAGAGATAGCTATAACTTTTTTTTTACTCCGTTTGCCTTTAGCTTTTTCATTGGTTTTTAGCAATAGTCTTTTGTTCATTCGTTACTTTTCGTAAGCTTAGCTATTCTCTTTCAGTTTCAATGATTTATTGTCATATTCATTCCATTAGTTTAAAGCTTTCTTAGTGCTAATCTTATTTTTACATGTTCTAGAATGTTAAATAATGAATGTTTGATGGATTTTATAGTTGAAATTTATGAATTTTGTAAGGAATCTTTATGTTATATCAATGGATGTTTATTCCTTCAATTTTCCAACTTTAATCTTAGTTGTCTAAGCTAATTTATATGCTTTTTAAAGTCAGAATTTATTGGATATTTGAATGTTTAATGGTTTATGTTATGGGCTTTAGCTTATTTGTGATGCTTTTGATTAATTTGTGCTTAATAGTTAGGATTTATGCATTTTCTTAGGTTCATGATCAATTAATTTGGGTTTTTGTGCAAGTTATGTGTGCTGGAATTTTTATTTTGATGCAATTAGTTTAGATTTTGTAATTTGGGTTATGATTAGTTATTTGTTGGCATAAAGGGTTTTGATTTCTATTAAGTTAGTGTTGAATTTTGGTTTTTAGTACTTCGTTTATAATTTCCAGCCTTAGTTTTATTTAATTATGAGTTTTGTTTATTTAATATCCATTTTTCTTAGTATGAACATGTGTAGCTAGACTACTTAGGGGTTTGGAGATATTATAATGATGAAGGGATGAAAATTGTGAGAATGAAGTTGAACTTGTTTTGAATTGGTGCTTGTAGGTCTAGGTTGGTTTGGGATTTAGGATAAATGTATTGAATTAGGAGTCGCTTATAGGTTTGATCACCCTTTAGGTAACTTTCAAATTCGAAGGCTAGGGTTGAGCGTGTGATATGTAATAGTTCATAGTGATTCCCGGAAGTAGCAATAGATTAGTTGAATATTTCAGGATACTTAATCAACTAATTTAGGATCTCATACCTTCAGGTTACAACTTTTGAGCTTATGAGTAAGTGGCTAAGTTAGTTGTTTCTTAATACCTAATGCGTATTTGCTATTGAACTTAGAGAGCCTATTCTAGGTGGAGATCGGGGCATTTCTAGAGCTTATTAGTTTTGCCTATTTTAAAGAAATTAAGGATTCAAGAGCTTAATCGAGTCCCTAGGCTAACACCATGATAAGAGTACCTTTTATTTAGATTCAAGGATCAATGAACATCCTGGAATCCTTAAGATATCTCCAACCCACTTCTTTACCATTGTTATTAGTCTTTTCTAAATTTGCTTTATGTTTGTCTTTTTATTTAAGTTCATTGCATCTTAGCTGTTTCGTTTTCATCATTTCAGGGTATTTTGTTTTCTTTTGTTTGCAACATTTGAAATAGCATTTGCATCCTAGCTCTTTGTGGTTCGACCCTAGCTTACCATTTACTACATAGTTTGGTAGTTAGGAGTTTATTATTTGGTAGTTAGCGGAAGGCTATCAAATGCCCCTTTCTTTTTGAGCACGAATAGGATCCTTTCGATTAATATAGTTCTTTCGTATTTTAAATAACTAACACAATCCTTTCTTTTTAAGCATTAACTGTTTCTTTTCGAAGTTTAAAATACCTTGCAGAGTTTTTACCCATAATTCACCCCCTCTTGCGTGTGTTTGCTTTATCATTTGGTATCAGAGCTAGGTTTTACATTTATTATGTTTTACAACACGTGATAAATCATGGCAAACAACTTAAGAAGCCTTGAAGGACAATCTGTCTCAAAGTTTCCTTACTTCAATGGAAACAACTACCCCTATTAGAAAGAGAGAGTGACCATCTATCTTCAATCGGTGGATATCAAAATCTGGCAAGCTATCAAAGTTGGAGCTACACCTCCTGCTATTAACAACGTAGAAGTGTAGACTGATGCTGATAGAAGAAATGCATAGGTGAATGCCAAAGCAAGACATCATTTGATCTGTGCACTATCTCTAAAAGAGTATGAAAAGATATCCTACTATTCTACAGCAAAACAAACGTGGGACAAGCTTCAAGTTACTTTTGAAGGAACGAATGAGGTAAAGAAACATAGAATAAGTCTTTTAGTGCTTTAATACGAGACTATTTGCATAAAATAAGGAGAAACAATAGACGAATTCTATGGACGTTTCAACAACGTCATCACTACCTTGAAAAACTTGGGCAAGATATATTCAAATGACAAGCCGGTAACAAAAATTCTAAGATCATTACCAAAGGAATGGAGATCTAAAATGACAGCTCTTGAAACCACAAAAGATTTTGATACAATCTTACTTGATAGGTTAAGAGAAAACTTAATGATTCATGAAGTCGAGCTTAGGTGAGATGAAGGATTCTCATACAGAAGAGAAACGAAACTAAAAGTAGTTGACGAATCAATTCCATCAAATGATGATGAAAGTGATACTGAGTCGCAAATAGATGGAGATGACGAATTCAACTTCATGGTCAGAAAATATGTCCGCTTCTACAAAAAGAAGCTCATGAAGAAAAGAGAAGGAAACAAGAAAATAGGAAACAACAGATTCCTATCAAAAGGCAACAACGACAATAGCAATACACAAAATAATCAAAGCATATGTTATCACTGCAAAAAACCTGGACACACAAGACTAAAATGTCCTCTTCTTCAAAAGGACAAGAAAGAAAAAAGAAAACCTAAAAAGCATGCTATGACTGTAACTTGGTCATATGAGGATTTTGATAACTTTGAAGAAGAAGAGCCTACGAAAGTCAATAAGTTTGCTTTATGGCAGAATCAAGAGATGATGAGGTATATTATTTTGACTCTGATATTGAAATTGATGAATTGAGAGATTCATATCATGACTTATAAAATCAGTACAAAAAATTAACAGTGCAGTATTTCAAAAAGGTTAAGAAGTTAAAAAATAATGATGAATCTTTAACGAATAAGATTAAATTAATAGAATCGAAAAACAAAGATTTGTTGTCTAAAGTCACTTCTCTTGAAAATGATAATAAACAAATAGTTTCTGAAAAAGAATGATAGGGACAAAAAATAATTCAGTTAGAAAACTCATTACTTGAAAATTACTCTGTTAAGATAAAACAATTAGAAGAGAGAGTTGGTGCTTTAAACTCCAAAAAGAAAAATGTGCTAAGAAAATTGTTTCTCTTGAAAAAGATCTTGGTAATTTTATTAATAGAAGAAACAATCTTGATGCATTACTTGGGAGTGCTAAATGTGTTTTTGATAAGGCCGAAATATGATATAATGAAAATAACAATATCCAGTCATACAAAAACTTCTTTGTTAAATCCAACAGTAGCTATAGCCAAAACAGCAGGAACCTGGTAAGTGGAAAAAATCATAACAACTATCATTCATCTATTTTGTGCAATTATTGTGGTAGACATGGTCATATTAGTCACTCTTATTACTTTTAAAAAATGAAAAAACCATCTCAAATGTATGTTTGGAGACTAAAAGGTCAAACTACTAATGTGAAAGGACCTAGAAAGATTTGGTCTAAAATGAGATAATACACTTTGCAGATATGCTTTCAAACGGAGACAGAGGAAAATCAATGGATAGTTGATAGCGGTTGTTCAAGACATATGACCGGTGAAATGTCGGATTTCAACTTTATTGAAATAAAAGATGGAGGTAACATTGCCTTTGCATAAAAATAAGGCAAAGGTCACTAGAATTGGTAAAATCGGTGATTCTAACTCTACTTCTATTGATAATCTTCTTCTTGTTGATGGATTGAAACATAACTTGCTTAACGTAAGTCAATTATGTGATAAAGGTTACAGAGTTACATTCTATAAATCACATAATGAAATAATTGGCAATCTTAATAATAATATTGAATTAGTTGATCCTAGAAATCAGAACATATACTGTGCTTAATTGGAAGATATATCTTCTCAAAGTGACAAGTGTTTTGTCTCAATATAAAAGGATTCACTTATCTAGCACAGAAGATTTGGACATGCTAACATGAGCATTTTATCAAAATTGTCCAAAAATGAGTTAGTAAGAGGACTGTCGAATTTGAAATTTGAGAGCAATCAAGTTTGTGAAGCTTGTTTAAAAGGAAAACAATCAGAAGCAACTTCCCTCCTAAAAATATTGTGACTACTAACCAACCACTTGAACTCGTGCACATGGATTTATTTGGTCTTATTAGGACTCGAAGTTTTGGTGGCAAACGTTATGATTTTATTATAGTAGATGACTTTTTCAGATTTACATGGGTTTTGTTAAGTCAAAATTGACTTTATGTATTGAAAGATTTTGATGACAAACAAAAAGAAGACAAAATGAAAAGTAGACGAAATACACATTAACAAAAATCAGACGCAAGTCTAAGCAGAGAAAAAGCAAACAAAAGCTATGAAGCAGAAAAGCAGATGCAAGTTTACTAGAAGAAAAGTAGACAGAAGCCTAACGAAAAGCAGACGGAAAGCTATGCGAAGAAAAAGCAGACGCAAGCTTACTAGAAGAAAAGCAGACGAAAAGCTATGCGAAGGAAAAGCAGACGCAAGCTTACTAGAAGAAAAGCAGACGGAAGCTTTACGAAAAGCAGACGGAAAGCTATGTGAAGGAAAAGCAGACGCAAGCTTACTAGAAGAACAAGCAGACGCAAGATTACTAGAACAAAAAGCAGACGGAAGATTTACGAAAAGCAGATGAAAGCTTATGCGAAGAAGAAAACAGACAAAGCAAAAAACAGACGATACAAAAAGCAGACAAAGGAAGTCGGAGGTATCAGTCTGTGGAAGTTACAGAGCGCAACTGCCTAACCGTTTCTTTAAAGAATCAAGAAGTAGTTATTCAAGAAGCAGTTGAAGACTCAACTATAAATAAAGAGTCGGAGTCGAAGACAAGGACTACTGAACTTTTGCGATACAATACGCACGAGAGATACATACTCGTATACTGAAAAACTTA
>JAOSBP010000007.1:7395824-7410422 GCA_027563825.1 Erythroxylum mucronatum | reverse complement strand
GGTTAGTTCGGGCTCACCATGGAGCATCTTATGAGCAAATTTTTGGGATGTCTTAAGGAAATAAAAATGCATAGTAGTGATGTGAGTTGATAATTATCCATTAAGGGTTCATTGAATGAACCATTTGGGGTAATAGCCACGCTTAAGGTTTGATGTTTTCGTATTCAGGTTGGATTCCGGGAACGGGGTCCAACAGATATTGTTATAATTACACCTATAATGGAGAGATTTCATCGAGTTAATAGCTAGATTACTTCCTAAATAGTCCTTAGAATTTTGTAAATAAACCCTTGTTCCTATGTACAAAAACACAAGCAATACAAATTATCTTCAACATTCAACACATTCAACAGATTTCATTGCAAAGCTTCCCAAATCCCAAGGTTATGAAGTAATAATGGTGGAGTGGTTTGGTTATCGAAATATGCTCCTTTCTTATTGCTAAAACACCCATTCACAGCTAAAACAGTGGCTGAAGTGTTCATACGAGATGTGGTGAAATTGCACGGTATCCTTAGCTCCATTTTGAGTGATAAAGACCCTCTTTTCACTAGTAATTTTTGGAAGGAGCTATTTAGGTTATAAGGAATAATATTAAAGATGAGTTCTTCATATCATCCTTAAATGGACGACCAAACAAAAGTGGTTAATAGATTTTTGGAAACCTACCTTTGCTATTTTGCTTCGAGCAGCCTAAAAATTGGTCTCATTGGTTGGCTTAGGCGGAGTATTAGTATAACACTACCTACCATGTCTCAATCAGGAAGAATCCTTTTGAAGTTATCTATGATCGCTTACCACCAACTATATTGCATTTCTCCTAAGAAGAGACTCAAGTAGAATAAGTGGCATTAGCTTTAGTGGATAGAGATGAGGCCTTACGTCAGCTTAAGCATAACCTACTTTGTGCTTAGTTTACAATGAAGATATTTGCAGATGCTCATAGGAGGGAGGTAAAAAACCAAGAAGGAGACTTGGTCTATGTTAAACTAAGGTCACATAAATAGCTTAAGCAAAACGCATCTGTCTTAAGCTTTTTGCAAGGTATTATGACCCTTTTAAAATCATTGAAACTGTAGGGCAAGATATTTACAAATTGCAACTCCCACCTACATCCAAGGTACATTCAACTTTTCATGTTTCTCAACTAAAAAGGGTAGTGAGAGATCACCCTATTGATCAAGATCTTCCTCAAGGGTTAGAGGTGGATATCGTTGAAATGGTCGAGCCAGAGGCAGTCCTGGCCTCATGCATCATCAAGTCTAAGGGAAAAGCTATTCAGCAATGGCTTATCTGCTGGAAGGCTAAGCTAACAGAGGAGGCAACTTGGGAGGATGCAGAATTTATTAGGGGTCAATTTTCTTCTATTCACCTTGAGGACAAGGTGCCTATTGAGGAGGAGGGAATTGTTAGCACTTCGCCAATTTTATCTAAGGCCCCATCCCTTATTTAGGATAACCAGTCCATACAACCTAAGCCCCTTAAAAGCTACGCTCGTAGGAATAAGTTTACCATGTAGGCAAGTTTGTTATATGATAGTTATGGAGAGAGAATGTATAGAAAGGATATATAGCTGAACATTCGGAATAGGAAGGTAGTTTTTATCATTGTGAAATAATTGGTTAGGCCTAGTTATACCAGGAGGGGAAGCTTGCTCCAGCTATATCTATCTTTCAAACATATCAATAATAAAATCTTTACAAGGTTCTCTATCAGCACCTTAATATTGTAAGGTGTTGTTAGCCTTGTGGATGTCTTTTTGTTATAGAATTAATCTTCTTTTCTTTCTCTTGAACTTCTCATCATATTGCTTGTCTGCACTTTCATTACGATTCTCATCAGATTGCTTATCTCTTTTTCCAACATTTGTATCTACAGAGTTGGTAATTGAATGTACGAGATACATGTGCTTACCAATTTGGAGCTATCTATATGTCGATTTTCATAGCTTCCATTTAAGTTATTAAAATCCCCAATTGTATTTAATTGAAACATAATCTTGAAAGAAAATTTTCACCTTATCCATACTTAATATTGGAATGTTTTCTAGGAGCTAGAACACAAACTCAACTGCAACTAATTCTTTTCATGGTGGTTCTTCTTCGTCTAAGCATAAGGGTTTGCCAAATGACTAAATCTATCGAGAGAGAAATTGTTAATTGAGAACTTACATTTAATTTTACATTTTATTCTTCTATGAGCTTTTGGAAGCTTGCTATACACTTCGAGTGTGGAAGGCTGGAGAACTTTAACAAATATGTAATTGTGAGCTTGGAGAGGCTCATCAAATTTAATACTCGGATTCTTATAATGAAATACTCAAGTTGGATATATGGGGACTCAACGTAAGCTTGGGTTGCAAGTTGAACTAGCATAAATCGACTGCGTCCTTCTTCTCTCTCTTTAACTTTTAAATTTTGGCATTATATTATGTGTGTTCTTTTTAGCAAAAGGCCCCTTCGCTTTTATAAGAGACTCCTTCTGTTTTCAACTTGCAAGAGATTCCTTTCAGTTTTAACAGGCGCCTTCTATTTTTAAATTGTTTTAACATAATTTATCATTCAGGAGGCTCCTTTCATTTAAGCAGGGCCCTATCCCATAAAAGGCTCCTATCACCTAGCAGGCTTCTATTGTTTAAAAGGCTTTATTGTCTGATAGGCTCCTATTTTTTATTCGTTAACTAGGATCTGTTTATTAAACGAATTGAAAGAACTTGTGGAAACAAATTTTACACATAATTCATCCCCCTTTTGCATGTATTTGCTTTATCATTTTTTTGGACAAGGAATCATATTCCCTACTATGGAAAATTATGTTATTTCATTTGTAGAAGATAAAATAAGTTCATGTTGTGCCTCATCTATGTTCTCTTAATTTAGGTTCCGACTTAAAACTGGCTTTACTAGATTATTGTAGTAGTTTCCCATTACATCAAAGAATTTATTACCTTAAGTGCATTTTTTAATGTTGATATTTTTTTTGGGCCTATTTGAGTTGATATTACATTTAAATGAACCTTCAAGTTATGACGCTCTGCTATTGGTTCTGCTATGTTCTCTGCTTTGGAAGATGGGAAGATTGCCAAAGGCCCTAGTGGGGTTCCTAATGACGGTTTGGATTTAATAGTTGGTTACCATATATTGAAAACAAAATAATCACCCCTATTTGTTGTTGTCTTCCCTCTTTCCTATCACAACTCTTGTTGCTTCCTCCGTAGATGTTTGCAATTTCTTTCTATGACAATCTCGTTGATCTTTAGCAACATATGTATAGCTTCTTGTGTAAAACCTCTCAATTGACGGGACATTTAACGACACTCTACCGATCTTAAAGTTGCTTTAATGATTTTCACAACTTATCTTTCGTATATGATGGCTGAAGTATAAAGTTGCTCTCATCAACATGGACAAACCTAGCTAATCGTCTCAGTTAAGTTGTATTTTTTTTTGTAATCTCAGCATTTATAATTTATAAATTGATCTTTGTATTTATTATTTTGTTAAAATATATATTAAAAATTTGACTACATTTTACAAAATGTAGCTAAAACATTTGACTATGTCTTCAAAAATGTTGGCAAAACCTTTTGACTACATTTTTAGAAACGTAGCTAAAAATCTTTATAAATGTTTGACTACTTCGTTTTATAAAAACCTTTTGACTACTTCGTTTTTAGAAATATAACTAAAATTGTTTACCTAAACACTTTTGGCTACGTTTTAAAAAACGTACCTAATAATTTTTAGCTACAAAAACTAGGTGAAGCCAAAAGATATTGGTGACAATTTGAAGCCAAAAGATATGAGGGAAGATTTATATTCATCGCCCAAATCCGTACATTTTTCTCTAATCGTCCTTAATAGTTTTTGAAGTTTTCAGTTGCGGGATTTGGCGACGAATATAAATCTTCCCTAATTATTATTAGCAACGATTTTAGAACTTTTAGTGACGATTTTTTTCGTAGCCAAATATGATTTGTATTGTAATGTCCTCTTTTATACCTTTATTATGGAGTTAGTTGATACAATTCAATTTAATTTCCCAAAAAGAGAAGATACTAATAAATATTTTATCAAGAATTGAGAATCGCTTTGTGCACTAAGAGATCAAAGGAAGGAGTAATATGACATTGAGATTTCAAAGTATTATCTAATTCGTTGCCAAATGCAACAGTAACATGTGTAAATCTTGATCAATAAATAAGGACAGAAGAAGTATACTTCTCCTTTCATAAAATTATTTGTTTAGGTTTCACATCTTTTTGTCCTAAGACAAGCATGCATTGTAATGAACATAGGAACAATAATGATATTATAGAATCAGAACTAGGCTTTCTTCCTTTCTTCGTTCCATAGTTTGAACTTTAAACGCGTTTAGGTATATGATGAGTTAGACAATATATGATCAACGAGTACCTGAAAACACAAGCCCTCAAAGCTAATTAACCAAGATTCTTATGTGACAGATATAAGTCTGTGCAATTGAGAAGGAAAATATAAAATTATGACGTACCATGATTAGGCCTAGTAACAAACACTCTTAAATGTGGATCCGCAGGCAGTCCAATTGTTTCATACATAGGATCATAAACTGTACTGTTCTGCAATCTGCACGAATGCATTAATCAACTTTGCAAGTTCACGAGAACCCACATTTTGAACCAGTTTCAAGTAATAGGCTAACTAAAGCAGCATGTTCAGAAAAACATGTGTTCAAGTATATTTCATTTATTTATTTCATAGATTTTAAGTAAATAATATTTATCAAATTAAGTTAAATGTAAGTAAGTACCTCGAGTTGGTAGGGCAAAGAACAGTTGCACCTGCAGGTGATTGAACTTGAGTTGGCCAATTAGCAACCTAAAAGTTGGCATTTTTCCAAATGTTTAATCAGGAAAAACAATCTGACGAAGTCTGTATTTCTTCCTACGTGTTTAACCATGCAGGAAAATTTTAAATGCATGCCGTGATTTCACCAACATCTGTTTCCCTGTAGCAATGATTTTAGCTTGTGATACAAGTTAGGATCAAGTTATCAAAGTCAATTTCTGGAATGGGTGTGTGTCTACATATATTATGTGTTATGCTGCATATCCTAACGAAAATAGACTTAACATGGTTGGTTAGAAATACTATACGTTTTCGAGAGCAGTATCGAATGTGTGCATTCTAAAAACAAAACATCTTGAAGAAGTAAAAGTTTGTTGAAAACCTAGAATGGATTAGTAAATTTACTGGTTCAGTAATTTGGAGTACAAGCATACTTGTTGAATTGGAATATCATGATGCTGAAAAGGGTAGGAAATGCCTGCACTTGGATAAAACCCTCTTGATCCGATGGATTCACTCAATAGCTCTTGAAAATGAGGATCTTGTGACCTAAAATAGGAAATGAAATAATAATTTGTAAGAACCCTGGAAAAGTAGACTAATAATGAGGCAGTACATCTCGAATGTGGAAGAAAACTACTGAATAATTATATCACATTGGTTAAGTGATCATGTAACTGACCAATCTATCGAGTCTCTGATTTAGTTTCTCCTGTTGCTTTAGACAGTATATTGGCAGAAAGGTTAGAAGGGCCTCAAAAGATGTACAAGTGAAAGTGCAAAAACGTTCATCAAAGTAGAACGTAAACTTTGTGGAATGGATGCTTGTTCTCTCTCAATTTCTTATTCTCCTTTCCTTTAGAAATTCTTGTTTTACTTGGAAATGGTGACATACAATTCCATTTTTCATCTGAAATTTACTTGTCACCATTCATATCCATGTTGACGTAAACGATACTGAGATTAGCATATACAGTAAACCAAGAACTGGGGCATGAACGTGATAACTATTTAAGTTAGAAAGACCTGCAATATCAGTGAAAGTTACTGTTAAAGTGGAGTCTATGTATGTGGTTATATCCATATTACGGCTTGTCATACTGCTCATATCTACTTTTCATTTGCCATCTATTTAACGTATAACAGCAGTAATAAATGTTTATATTATTTAATATGATCATGGGACACATTAATCCAATATATTTATAGCATGAATAAGAAAACAGTACCGATAAGATTCATCAGACACTAGCTTTTGGAAGTCGAAAGAGTAGGATGATGACTTTAACATCTTCCATTCCAAAGTATATTCGTGCATTCTGATGTATCACAAGAAAATAAATGAATTTCTGGGAACTATACCTCATTGTTGATGAAGTTTCGTAAGTAGCTCTTTGATTGCTTGGATGCCAACGACCCAACGTTACTCTTATATCAGTGCTTCCGCGTGGATCCTAAAGATTAATGAACGAACTAATGAAATCAACTATACTAATTAACCAAAACAAAGAAACCTAAATCGCATCCTTATAATTAACTACCTGATGATGGTGAAAGTGATGTAACTGGGGAACTTGAAGTCGAGAAGAAGATTCCAAGCGGAACTCAGGAGGCAAATTTGATGTGGGCAAGTTGTACGTGGAGTTCTCGGCACCTCTCAATGCTAATGTTGCCCCATGAGTTGGGATATCGATCCTTTGTGGCCTATATATAATCAACTGTATATTTTTATGACATGCAAATGCAATGTACTGAAAGAAAGAGGAAATTATTCAAGCAAGGAAATCACATTCAATGAGAAATTAATTACATACTCAACATGAAATCCATCACTTTGGAAAGGAAGCACGGATTCATTCCGAACGTTCAAGATCATTTCTGGTTGTTGCTCATAATTGATTAATGAAGCTGTCCCCTGTTGAATTGACTCCACCTAATCATACTCGATAAATTAGGCTGCAGACAACTTGGATGCTCATCTTTTATTAACTTGACAAGTAGTATTTGAGTCTCTTTATATAGAAAATAATGCTTTTATCTGTGTCCAGTGATTCTCTTAATATACAGGTTGGATTTCAAACTATATATAGTTGTTCATGTTTCTAACTATATTTCAGATTCTTGAAAATAAGAAACAGTATTAGTGTGTAACATTGCAATGAAATGGTGAACAAGTCAGTGTACGTACATTCAAGGTTATAGGACGATCGGGGGCCTCTGTAAACGTAGGAGCTGCGACAGTGGAGGAGTTGGACAGCCCTTCATCATTTGAGCTTGAACTATTGCTCATGACTTGATCCTTTGGATGCTCAATTTTATTATTGAATGGTTTCTGTACAAATTGTTGTTGATGCATAGTTAAGTGTTATCTTAAAACTAGGCAAACCCAGATGAAAGTTTATACGAAAAATGCACTCACTGTAATTTGAAGCAGCTCTAAGATGACCCAGAAAACGAAAATAGACCTACATGAAACATTGGCAAGTACATACTTTGCCGAGGATGATGAAGATCCTAAGTTCCTAATATTCCAGTTGTTTTCTCTTGACGCTTGAAGTACAGTATGTTTCTGTTTGTTTCATCTCCATGACATTTATATAGGAGCTGTTATATAAATGTCATTAGAAGAAAGAGAAATTAAAATGCTTCCAATTAATATAAAAAGTGGACAAGTAAATATGAGTGTGATTACGTTTTTATTTAAGGAGTATCCTACTAGATTTGCATCCTTATATTGACCGTGTGTATATTGTTATTGAAATCCATGCATGTAACAAGTATAGTTATTTTATGGTATTTTGTGAACTCATTTGGAATGATTTATATTCACATAAAGATGGTAAAATATTAGGACTAGAAATTTGCTTTCCAAAAGTAGCCTCCATTATTAGTTGCTTGGATTACATACTAAAATAAGCATGTGATCTGGCCAAAACCTCAATTACAAATGATCTTTTTAGATATGCATATATGATTTTCCACAATCTTCCTATATGCACTAAAATATAACTATTTTAACTAACAAGTTTAGTTCAAGTTCTTAATATAAGACACAATTAACCATTTTTTAGCTATGTTTTGCAATATTAAATTAAAATATAATTTTTCATTTTGATTTACTAATTACCAAAGATAGTCTCGATTGTTTTTCATAAAGAATCCCTCCACAAGTCTGTCAAAATTATTATCATATCTACTAAAAGATTTGCTTTCTCTTGTTGGTACACAATTCGTTAAGGAATTTTGCATACCTTTGAACTTAATCAAGCAAAGGTATATTTATTTATGCCTTTTGAAAATTTTCCAAAATCTCCTTATCATTCTCCTCCTTATTCGAATTTGCTAAACTGTTAGGAGAAGGTTTAGCACTTACCTTTAAACTAGATAAGGGATCTCCTCCTCCTAACTCCTTCTCAATATCTTCTTTATTGGCCATCCTATATGGGGTCCTTTTAGGATCATTAAGCTTCCTACCACTCCTTAAGGTCACTACACAAACAATTTTTGGATTCACCTCAAGTTGAGATGACAATTTTCTTCCACTTTATGATCCTAAATGGTTGATAGCAATTGTCATCTAACTTATTTGGTTCTCCTAATTATTAGGGCTAGACCTTGCTTTTTAAAATTGAGATCTTGTCCCCTATTGTAATTGTTTCACATCTCGCTAGAATTGCAAAGTATTAGTAGTACGAGGCTTAACCATAACCTCTAATGATATACCTAAGTTAGAGGAGGAGGCTTATGGTTTGGGCTAAAATTGTTGTATACCCTAGGGCCTATTTAAGAAGTAGTTATGCTGCCTATTCCCTCTATAACTCAGGTTTAAGTGATCTTTTCAACTTGGGTTATAAGTTTGGAAATATGGATTGTATTATTCGGAAAAGTTACCTCCCCTAGCATTAACATACTTCATGTTTTCATCTTGCAGAGCTAGGTAAACATTTGCCGGATAGTTTGAATTGGCACATATCCCGTCAGCTTTTACCTGTTCCTACCCTACAACAATTTGTTTAACAAAAGATGTTAGTTCATCTAAATTATATTGTATGGATGAATTTTTTACTTAATTCACTCTACGAATATTGTCGTAAATGTCAGATTGTTGAGTGTTTGCTGCCATATGCTCAATTAAGGTCTTTGCCTCCTCAAGAGTCTTTTCAACTAGTGCTTCACCATTTTTTTCATCTACCAAACTCCTACCAAGACCATGAAAATTAGGAAAAGGATGTATCAAACCATTTTTTGCTCTAATATTGAAAAAAACATTAGCACTTCATTAATGTAAACAATGCAGAATTCAAAATATAGGGTAAATATTCCATTCATCATTCTTTAAAATTCAAAAATAGTATTTGCTAAACCAAAAGGTATCACATTCCACTCAGACTAGTATTTATTACAAATCTAGGCACACCACTTTCTTTTTCAAATTTTTCATTTGCATAAAAGGATATAGAGCTTCAAGGAGACCTAGATGGAAAGATTAACCTTTTCTTTAACAAATAATTGATTTCATGTTTGCAAAATTGTTCCAAATCATTGTTCATTTGAGTGGGACTAAGTTTTAATAAGAATTTGTTTTTCATTAAAATATTTTTTAAGGCAAATATATAATATATTGTTTCCTATTTTGAAAGGTATTGGGTAAATCAACACATATTTCACTTTCAATAATTTCTTACAAATTTTTAATTTTTAATTTTCTCACATATATTTTTTCCTATTCTCTCAGTTACAACATCTGTCATCAAGTATGTCAGAATTTTTTGTTTTATGTTGATTACATTATTTAGTTGATTTTAGTAAATTAGAAATTTTATCAAATTTAAATTCTTTTAGTTTTTATTTTTTATATAAGGAAAACATAGTCTTTTATTGATAGTTTTCTTGAAAATTTACCTTGGCTCATTATGTAATGGGTAATTACCTTTATGAAGGGAGTTCTTAAAATAACCATATGGTGAATATCTTCTATTTTCATAAAGGAAATTTTAATATAAATTCATTTTAGCAAATATAAGCATGGATTTTGTAATTTAACCTAAACATTGAATTGGTAGTGGCTAGTATTTCTTGAATTTTTGCAATAGTTTTATGGGAATTATTCATTTTTAATACAATTCAAATCAAATCCTATATGAAATAGTGCAATAGTATCAATATGAAAATCTTCACTAATTTAAAGTGTTATTCCAGCAAAATACCTTGGGTTGTTATTTGGTTGAGTATAAATAAAAACTCTTCAGATTATTCTTAAGCTCAAGGTTTTCATTAATTTTTTTATCTGATTCATGTTCTTCCCTATTAATTTATTATAGCAATTTTTATAATTTAACTATCTTCTATCTATTTTTGATTTAGCATTTTTAGTTCTTATTTTATGATTGTTATTTCTTGATATAGAATAGATATCCTTAATTCTAAATTTTTGTTTTTCTTAGCTTTATCTAATATGCTTGTCAAATTGTAAGTAGATGAGGATGTTGATGGTAGGCTTTGACTAGGGGTTTCAAAAGGCATTCCTCTTACAATTGGGGGTCTTAGATATGGTTTATAACTTCTAATGGGAATTTTTGATCTTTTGTTAGCACATTAATTTGTTTTTCTTATTCTTTTAGTTGATCATTATCTATTGTTTTATCACTACTAGTAGTGCTATCAATTTCTAATCCTAGTGCTTCATTATCAATTTCTTTATTAAAGTAATGCTTAGATTTTTCACTATTTGTAACCATTAAAACATGAATTTTATCTAATATTTATTGGTCTAGTTCTAAGTTTTAAGTTGTTTATTTATTCAACAATATTTTTTTCATATGTCCCTTTTTTTGCACCTATAATATATGCTATTATTATTCTTTATAGCTTTTATGACTATTGTTATAAGCAATATCAAATCATTAGAAGAAAGTTCTTGATTCTTTTTTGTTTCTTAAATTTCATAATTTAATTGTTTTTGAGGTTTCATATCTTAATTAGAAAAAGTTTTAATACTTCTTTTAGGGTATAATTAATTATCATGCTAGCAGTCAATCTATTGTAGGGAATTTGGTTATTGTGACTTTCTCTAATCTTATTTCTCCCTTAGTCATCCAATAGAGGAGGAAGTCTTGCTAAGAACTTATACTTCTAAGAGATTTAGTTTGAATATTCTCTCAACATAACTCTAGTTAAAAATGTGTCTTTATACCATTTGAATTCTGAATGTTTTATGCACCTATAGTTGGACAATAACTCATCATTTTATCTTTCAAGCATAAGGGGTCGTCTTTGAAATGTAAATAGATTGCTAATATCAAAGTTAGGATAGCATCTTGTATGAGCTCACTATTCTCATATAATATTAACTCAGCTTCTTCATTAACTCTAATGGCTTTAATAATATTAAGCCTTTGAGATTAAATTAAGTAGTGATCTCACCAACCTTTCAATTTCTTGAAAAGTTTGACTATTAGTATCTCAACTAATAGCATGGTTAGTGGTTCCTAATTAGGTTTTATAGGTGTCATTTATTGAAGCATATTTAATATTATATTCATATACTAATGATATGTTATACCTAGTCTATTATAAGACATTAGGTTTTTAATCAATATCTATATTAGGGACAATAGGCTTTGATTAATATGGTTTTTCGTTATTTTGTCAGTAAAGTTTTTCCAATACTAAAAAAGAAGGTTGAAAGTTATTAGACTCGGTGTTGCTATCTTGTTTAATTATATCAACTTCTTAGGAGCTATTAGTTTTGATCCTACCTTAGCTCCTAGTTTGGATGGTGTTTAAGGTTTGAGACGTTGAATTTTTGGGGGAGTTAGAGACAATATTTTCATTTATCCTATTTAATTGGCTTTGAATTGCATTGACAAATTCTTCATTATCTTTCTTCCTAGATTGATTTGAGTTGTTATTAGATACTTCATAAGGCTTAAATATTAGGGTCTTAATCAAATCTTTCTTAGTTATAACTACATGATTTTCTAAATTTTTCTCCATCCTAGATAGTTCTCCTTCTATTGTATGCAAGTAACTATTGGTGTAATTTTTTTGACACATAATATTTTCCATATCTTTTGGGTTCACATTCTCACTTGCATTTTTATTTTCAAAAAGGAAGTTATAACTATATTTTATTTGTAAGGAATTTTTATTTTCAGATAAAGAAGGGTTTTCTAACTACAATTTCTCTTATGTTGTAGTTTCCCACACCTTTGTTTTGATTTATTATTAATGGCTTTAAAAGTGTATCTTATGTTATTTTCTTAGGCATATATCTCAAACCAATCAAAGAAAAAAAAGTACACCCTACAGTTATTGACAAACTCATAATATTTTTCTTAAATTTAAATTTTTTTGTTCTAAAAAGTTGTTAAAAATGTTTTCTAAAGAACAAAATTCATCATGAAAATATTCTTTATTAACTTCAAATATTTCTCTAACATAAATAACTCATTATTAACATTTTTGTTATTGAGGAAAATGTTGGTGACATTGAGAAAGATTTTTGTTTATTATTTTTGTAAATGGGTTGCAAAATGTGTTTGTTGTAATCTACTCCTTGAAGGTTTGAAGATAGGATATCAGACATTAAATTCATAAGCATATCTTTACTATGTATTTTAATCACAGAAGAGACTCTCGAGACTCTTTTTAGATCAGTAGTAGAAGTTCAGGCACTATCGTCAAATTTAGGGCTCATTGATTTTTTACTAAAGGACAGTTTTACTTCACCATCTTTGTATTACTTTATCTCTTTGATCCTTATTTTTGGAATCAAAGGCATAGACAGACTTGGATCAATTTCACTTTCAAATATTCACTTTTCATATATGCTAATATCTTTTCATTTTATGGACTTTAGGGTTTTACCTTTTTGGCTATGTATTAGGGCTTTGAAGGCAAATGTAGTGTTTATGACTTTGTAATGTATTTTTTAAATTAATTATAAAGGAATTGACTATGTGTTCATTTTATAATTGTGGGTTTTTACTTGCAATAACAAAATTATCCAAAATATTTTTATCCGTAGGGAAAATCCTTAGGTTTATGTAACAATAAAAGGAGATGGGACCTGTACAGGGACTGGTATTAGAATATTTGATTAGCTACTGTCTATATTAAGTTCCCATGATCTGTGGGCTTCCTTTACCATTAGTTATGCTACATTAGTGGGATTGAGTTTTTTATACGTTGTACACATAATTAGAGGGATTTGATATACTTGTATATATATAGTCTCTGTTATACGAAATAGAAGGTGAACAAGAAAGGCTTCTTATCAATTTATTATGGTATCAAAGCTGGAATTTCAGTCCTGAACAAATTTCTGTTTAATGGACACTCAACCTGTTGTTTTCTCGTCAACCACATTTAGTTCAAACACATCTTCTTCTATTATAGACTATGACGTCTCCTCTCCTTACTTTCTCCATCATTCAGACAATCCAGGAGCGATATTAGCCTCTCAAGTCCTAGATGGTGATAACTATTCCACATGGAGCAAGGCAATACTCATAGCTTTTGAAGCAAAACACAAGTTGGGATTCATCAATGGCACTTTAACCAAGCCGGCACTTGACTCATCAAATCTCTTGCAATGGAATCGATGTAACAGTATGGTATTGTCAGGGCTTCTAAATGCCGTCTCAAGAGATATAGCCAGTAATGTTATATATATGCAGAATGCTCGTGATGTTTGGGTGGATTTAAAAGAACGTTATTCACAACATAATTCTCCACGCATTTTTTAAATTCAACGAGCGATCTCAAATCATGAGCACAGGCAAAATTCTATTACAACATACTATACAACCTTTAAAGCCTTATGGGATGAATTGACTTCATACCATACCCTTCCAGCCTGCTCATGTGGTGCTCTTCAGAACTTAAATTCCTTTCAACAAACAGATCGACTCATGCAATTTTTGATGGGTCTCAATGATTCCTATGCAGCGGTGAGAAGCAACATTCTGCTCATAGACCCCTTACCGACCGTGTCTCATGCATATTCACTTTTACTGCAGGAGGAGAGACAACGATCACTCCCTCCTTCAGTAACCAACCAAAAGCAGTTAGCTATGGTTGCAAGTTCATCCCATCGCCGTAATCAACAATATTTTCCAAATAATAAACAAATGTACCATTGTGACTTTTGTGGTCTAGATGGCCATACAGAATCCCATTGCAATAAAAAGAAAGGCTATCACTGTGACTATTGTGATCTTGATGGACACTTAGAATCATTCTGCCGAAAGAAGAAGAACAATCAAGGGCGTAGAGATGGAAAGGGTCAGAATCGTGCTAATTCCAAGTCTATTGCAGCAGTGGCCACTCAAACAAATTCTGGATTGCAGGCTTCTACTTTTACTCAAAAACAGGTTCAGCAACTCCTTGCTCTCATTACCCCTAGTTCAAATCCTTTAGCAAATTCAGCAGGTAACGGTACTTATCTCTTCTCAAACTTTTTGGATAAATCAAATCATTGGGTTATAGATTCTGGTTGCAGTGATCATTTTACTCATGACCCTAAGAATTTACATGACGTTAAATCTTGTTCTACTGCTCCAGTTAAAATGCCAAATGGAGATGTCGTCTCTATATCTTGTTCAGGATCTACGAAACTAACACCTCAATTACCTTTACAAGATGTCCTTTATGTTCCGTCTTTCCAGTTCAACCTCCTTTCGGTCAGCAAAATTACTAAAACTCTACATTGTTCAGTAACTTTTTTCCCTGGATATTGTGTCTTTCAGGACTTACAAACGAGGAA
>JAOSBP010000007.1:7362881-7385871 GCA_027563825.1 Erythroxylum mucronatum | reverse complement strand
TTATTATTATTATTATTATTATTATTATTATTATTATTATTATTATTATTATTATTATTATTATTATTATCATTATCCTAAGAATAAGAAGAAGAAGAAGAAAATTAATTTTGTTTAATAATAATAATAATAATAACAACAATAATAATAAATAGAAGAAGTAGGAAATTAATAATAATAAGGAATTTAATAATTAAATTAAACATTTAAATAATTGAAAATTAATAATAATAAGAATAATAATTATTAATAATAATTGAAAATTTAGTAATAATAAGAATAATAATAAAGTTAATAATAATAATAAATTAATTTTCCTTAATTAATAATAATAATAATAATATTATCATTATCATCATCATCATCATCATCATCATCATCATCAAATGGAAGAAGAAGAAAATTAATAATGATAAGGATTTTAATAATAACATAAAATTTTAAATAATTGATATTATTTTTATTCATTTTATTATACGAAATTAATTATCTTATTATTATTATTATGCATTATTGTTATTATTATTATTATTATTAATTATTATCCTAATAAAAGGTATTTATTATTATTATTATTATTATTAAGTTTGTAAAAATAAAAATAATAAAAATAATAATTAATATTATTATTGTTATCATACATTTTTATTATTATTATCAATTTATTATTATTATTATTATTGTGATTAGTGTTACTAGTAGTTGTACATGTATTATTATTATTATTAAGCATCAAAATGCATTTATTATTACTATTACTATTATTGTTATTGTTATTATTAATATTAATAATAATAATAATATTATTATTATTATATATTTTTTAATTTTTATAATTAAAATTTATTATTATTATACATTTTGAACTTATTTATTATTGTTATTAATCTTTATTGTTATTATTATTATTATTATTATTGTTATTATTATTATTATTAATCGTTCTTAGTGGAAATTTTGATATTATTTGCATAAGTTAAATTTTTAACTAATGCAAATCATTTGTAATCAAAATTGTCAATTAATTACATATTTCTAATATTATTAAGAACCAGGGGCATTTTCTTCATTGGCACAATTTTTCCGTTCTGTCCCCTGCAACCAAACACATTTTGTCCTCGAGACGGAGACAGTTTTCTCCGTTCTGTCCACCATAACCAAACACCTCACTGTCCCCAGTTTTTGTTCTGTTGCATCTCCAACGACCGGAGACAGCAACCATACGCAGCGTAAGGGCATGAGAGAATAGCGAGAGAGCAAAGCCTCATCGAATAAAGGAGGCACCTCAAGGAGAGGAGACAAAGGAGGATTGCGGTGATGTCTAGCCTATTCCACAATAACTATTGTGGGAGTAGATAGATATGTCCATTCTTGAACTCAAGAAAAAAGTAGCAAGGGCATAACTCTATGATACAGAGGATGCAACGCAAGTTGAAGAAACAAGGATAATTGTTATAACATATAGAATAGTGGTTATCTAGCATATGTGATAACTCCACAATCCTCAACAATGCTAAAGGATAGTGATTGCAATGACAAATCTACTGTGGATTGAGCTCCTCTTTCCTTTTCTCTTCCTTATGGCTTGTACATTTTAATAATTGACCTTTTTTTTCGTATTCTCAAACCTTTGTTTTTATTTCTATTATATTATTTACTTTGGTCAAGTACTTTATTTCGATTAATTGTTGTGTTACATTATATTTGTTTAAGGATAGTTTATTTATAAGGTACAAATAAATTCTAGATGTTGATCATATCGACCATGGACAACAAGTGATATCAGGGGTAGAGAAGCTACTTTTTCCTTTCAATTTTCCTCCCTCCTTTTATGTTTTTATTGTCCTTAATATTTTCTCTCTTTATTTAATATGATACATTAAGGTTGATGCATAACTTAATAGTGGGGAGGGAAATATTTATTTTGACCCTAGCATGTTTTACCTTGATGGATTAATTTCAGTACCATTAGCTTAATATGCAACAATTTTAGGAATTTTTATGTTGAAAAAACAATAATTAAGATTATTTATTAGAAATATGATTTTTTGTGATTTAACTAGTTTAGGTAAATAGATAAGAGAATTAAAAACTAACTTATTTTTAATTTAATCCAATGATTTGAAAATGGATGCTTGATGTGCTAATGAAACCTTTTGTATAAATTAAAAATAACTTAGTTCTAATTTAATCCAATGATTTGAAAATGGATGCTTAATGTGTTAATGAAATTTTTTGTATAACTTGGGCATATTTTTTTAGTTAAAGTGGATCCTTTTTTAAGCATTTTAGCATCCCATTAAAAAATAAAAATAAAAATACTATTATATGAATAAATGGGTATAGATAAATTCACTCCACTAACTTTAACATAAATAAAAGGTGGTGTTGATAGCTATTTGAATCAGTAACCTAATTGAGTAAATAAGCATATTCATGACGAGACAATTACTTTTGCAGCAAAAGGTTAGATGATTCTTCAAACAAGCCTCTAAATCTCTAATCCTCATTCATTACTTTAATAATAAGTGTCTTTTATTTTCTATTAATTTGGGTTATTAAAATGTTTAAACACAAAAGCTTCTTACTAATGTATGTCTACTTTATATATTAAGTTGAATTATGTTAATTAAGTTTATGCTTATAAGATTGTTGGGATGAATTAAATTTATAATTTAATACAAGCATTAAATGCCAAACTAGTTAACGAATAAGAAAATTGAATAGTGTAATTTAATTTATTGAGTTTTCCCTAGAATTGCCACATATTTAAGCTAAAAGTGATTAGAATTGATTTGCAAGTAAAAGTTTAGATGTGGTGATATTTGACATGAATGAAAAATGCACATATTTCTTAAGAATTTTGATTTTTAATGTTAAATTACCCTGTTTTACTTAGTTTTTAATTTTTCAAATAATTTAGGAAATTTGATTTTGGGATGAAATTATTTAAGAACTAATTTCAAGCAAAAATCACAAGAAAATCACAATTTTTGAAGGAGCACAATCTAAACAACGATTGTGTATTGCCATGTGTCCAATATAAATCAAATGTAGTAAGAAATAAAACCTAAAGAGAGACCATGTGGCATTTAAGAAGATGTACATAGCGACATGACCTAAGCCACGTGCATACCAAACGCTATGCACTAATTTCTAGAGAAACACTAAGATCCACAATTTGAGGGCACGAGCATACCACTAATGATATACTAATTTTAAAAGAAACAAGGAGATCCACGTTCTAGAGATATGGTTGTGCTAAACATTGTGTGCTAATTCTAGAGTTAACATATAGATATATAAGTTAGGCCATGACCATGACGCAAACCATGCCAATGTGTGCAAAAATGTATATAAAGTATGAAAAGCCTAATTTTTGAAAGATTTTTGGAAACTTTACACTCTAGGAACATAATTTTCACTGTAAAAAGTTATAATTAGCCAAATTATTGAAATTATTCAAATAAGTGTTTAGGAAATCCCAAGGAGTAACATCCATATTAGGAAGTCTAAGAACCCTTAGGAGCCTAATTTCAGTGTTGATTCCAATTAAAGAATCAAGATCTAAACATCATCTCAACGAATCAAACTACCGATATAATCAAGATTTACATCTAAATTTGTGGCATTTCACTCTTATAGGATGCATACCCGACATTTTGAAGGATATCCGAGTACGTAACCTACAAGGGTGGCATGTTAGAGCAGTCACGTCACTAACTCAATCATGACATTATCATTAAAACATAAATATCACAATATTTAAAAACCCAATTTCTCATTTTCATTTCATAAAACCGAATATACATTGTAGCATTACATACTTCGTCCTTATATACCATATCAAAGAGCTATCAGAGTCTACAGCTCTATTACAAAAATATGATACATGAATGAGGAACTATGCAAAATTCTATCTAAATCCTTCAGTCTCAGCTGACTGACCTTTTATCCATTTCTTCTATCCAAAAGTAGTACTAGATCTCTTCTAAGTTGTCTTAGAAGATAAGCCCACTCTCTCACACTTGCAAAGTCAACGTTGCAATTTTGATGAGTTTTACGAACTCAGTGAGTTACCCATCATCAATGGATCACTAATACATGTAACACATACAGTTCATGTTTCAAGTTCACAAACAATTTATGTCATCATATAGTGCACATCTTTCACCAAATATCAAAAAGCACTATATAACACTTGGATCACTTATTCACCTCTTACATTCATAATGGTTCATACAATTCAATTCATTCATTCATATAATGCATATTAAATTGTATGTGTAATGTTCATGAGACTCACTTTTATTTATTACTTTATTGTGACCGAGTGCCTTTTTCATTGTCCTGTATCTACTATAGATACTGGGCTCATTAATAAATGTCCCTCATCCGTTGGGGATACATGGCTCATTATATATAGTGAGCCAGAGGCTCTTACCACATTTTAAGCTTTAAGCTCTTTTTCACTGGCGACTCCGGTCACAACTGCCTTTATGTTATCATGCATTCATGTAATGAAATGCATCATATGTATTCAATCATTCACTTGTGCTTAACTTTCTTTCGCTTTCACATTCACCATCAGACTTTGGTCCAGCATTCAACAATTAAGTTAAGTATCACATATTCTGACAAATTCACATACAATGAGCACTTCCAATATATTATTCATGCATCAAACCCCTCAGACATTCAGTGTTTGGAATCAACACATTCATATCACATAATAATCCAATTCAAAATTTAAACAAAACAATAAATCAATGTGAGACCATCTAGATTACTCACAGTATGCTCCAGATAGTTATTGCCTTGACGTCCCGGCAATGTCTGGATGTTGTCGCTCTAATTGCTCTTTTGTATCATGAAATACATACACATTTACACATTACTAATTTGCACATTTTTATGAATACTCAATCACACACACACACACACACACACACACACACACACACACATGATATGTATAATGCGTGATCAATGACAATCCTAGGTATATTTCCTTAATTCACATATTATGATCATCCATATACCATATCTTATGAAACTTGATTATCCTCAGTTTATCAATCATCTATTCATCAAACATACATTTACCAATCCTTTCCTAGCATTATACATCCATACAATTTCCCAATTCTCTTTCATTCATTCATACCTAATTCATATTATTCATAACAACACTCTTACATCATTAACAACTCATAACTTCCAAATTGAGATAAGTTCATATCAAGTCAATCCATTCTTTAATTCTAATGTCAATCAACATCCTAAACTTATCAATCACTTAACCACTTACTTTAGCAACCATATAGGTTCATTTCAAACCTCAATTAGTCCAAAAAGACCAAGGTAAGAAAGAAGATTGCAGTGCATGATCATGCTTGTGCATGATCCTACAACCACCTGATGATCCCTCTCTATCACAACCGTGCAACCACTTGATGATCCCTCTCTGTCACGATCGTGCTTGTGCATGATTATGTAACTACCTCTCTGTCATGGGCAATATTAGGGAAAACATGCATAACTCAAGCTATATTCACTATTTTATCACATCACTTTCACAGAAATCAAGCTAAGACCTCTATCTATAACTTTTGATCTTTAAGTTTCTTCAAATTCATACAGTTAGGTTCATTATTCTGTAAGTTATACCCAACTACTATAGACTGTTCTCCCAAAGTGACATATACAATACTCAATTTCAAGCTAAAATTTGAAACTATTAGAGACATAATTCAAATTTAATTCCTTTATGAAAAATATATCCATCTGTCTCTAGTTTAATCTAAAATTAAAATCACCCCATTTGGATATGTACAGATAAAGATATGGCTAAATTACAAATGTATGTTCCGTGAAAACACTACAACTAACATATTCCAGCAATTCTTCTTTCACTTTTCTAGATTGTCAACTCCTATATCTTACATTCAAACCATCTTATGCGTAGTTCATCAACTCTACATCATAAATCTTATTTCTTCTCATTTCAAGAACATTTCTCAAACACCTTTCTTAAGCATAAAATTTCACCTTCATTAAACCTTAAATCCCAATCTATTTCATCTACATAACAACTTATAATCCATGGTTTTCATACTCTTAAAAATAGAACACCACATACACATTCTTCATAATTTTCCTGCACTCATCTTGTGCACAAGAATATAACAGACACCCACTTATTTTCCTCATTCACGTTACATCATATATTTAACTCCACTATCATAATCATTTCACCTTTAAACTATCATTACATATGTTTATATTTAAACAACCCATGAAGATTAACGTATAAATTACTTGATAAAACTTCAAGCTTTTTCAAAATCACATATAACTTCCAAGCTTATACGATCATCAACTCTTCAAGGGGCAAAAGGTTAGGTTTTAGTAACAAGATGAAGAGATAGTAAAGATCTTGAAGAAACAAAGTGAAGGATAGCAAGAACTCGATGTGATGATTGTGAGAGTGAGATGGTCTTGAGTGAAGAAAATGAAAAAGATGAAGAACAGAGCATATGGAAAACGTGAAAGACAAAAACAAGATGGTCTTTCAAAATGTAAATAACAATGGGTGGGTTAAAAGCAAGGTAACAATTGATTGATGAAGTCCAATTAAAATCCTTTAATAATGGTACTCAACACCATTTAATCTCTAGTCCATTTGTCACCCAATTTCTAATCCAATTGTCACCTAATTTTCAATGTCACATTCTCAACCAATCCTAATCCCATATGACAATCATTTCAACTACCATTTGACTCTTATTTCTACTACCATAAATCAATTGTCTTACCACTTTACATTTTTTCTAGTCCGAAAATACTCATAATTTCAAAAAAAATCCAAATTTTCACCAAAAATTCTAAATCAATAATAATACTCACTAAATCAATTTTCAAGACAAAATATTCACTATTCACATCATAATAATATTCATAAGTCAATTAAGATCAAATATACCCGATAAATGTCAAATGAGTGCATGTACAGTCATTGTAATGTGTGAAAATATCAAACTCACGTGTATGTATGTTAATATTATGCATGAGCATGAAATGAATTTCCTAATTTTTTAATAATATCTCTTATATTCAGTATTCTAGGGTTCTAACCCTTAATATGAGAAAAACGGTATGTTATAGATTTACTCTTATAATATTTTTTATTTATTGATTTTTATTATGAATATGATTAATGGATAAATATTTTTCTATGTTTAGATATGAAAAATCCTAGTTTTTACTTTTGTATAAATTGATTTATTTTAATTTATAAATGAGATTCATTTGTATGAATTACCTTTGATTGATCTTAATACATGTTTTAGTGATGGTAGTAACTATATCTAATTTTAATTCGCTTATGGATGCCCTAAAAAATCCTACATGTTGTAGACTATGACATAGGTAATAAGAGATGCATAAGAGAGACCTATGTGATCTTTCAAGTGTTAAAGTATATTCTTTTATGGGATTTCATAAATGTTAGTACATTAAAAGGGGTAGTAGCATTAGTAGAGATACGTGTTAACTAATAGGAGAATAAATGATTCTAGCTTGAAAGAGTCCAGTTTCAACTTCTTGGAGATCTTACTGATCCAATTAAATATATCCATTCAAGTTTATCAATTCATGTAATCAAAAAGTAATACTATAGGAAATACTTGTCTAAATATTGATATTTGATTAAATTCTTAATAGCTCTATATTTTACATGTTATTTGAAACTAAAATACTTGGTATTTGTCACTTTTCTAACATGTTCTATATGGATTGTATGATATTTTCCTATATTTTGTTCATTATCTTATAGGTAATGATCTTGAGGAGAAAACACAAAAATTGAGTGTTACTTTATCCACAATTATCCAATCAAGGAGATTTTAAAGTCATTTAGAAAATAAGAAGATGGAAAACAACTTTATAAAGGAAATTAGATGTCAATTATAGTTTAAAAATATTGAAAAGTGGAGAAGTTAGTGAAAAAAGGTATAAGCAAAAAACTAGCCAAGGAGACAAGTGCTTTTTTTTTCAAAGCTCAAAGAGGTTAAGAAATAGAACATGACTAACATTGGAGTGGTGTATATGATCGATGTCAAACTCATCATGGTTTTATGTAAGAAAGTTATAAAACAAAATTGACATGAGTTACAACTTGGTGTTAGGTGTTGATTACATGTTGATTTATATTGCATAAAAGTTTCAAAATAAAATTAGCACTAGTGTGGATGCTGATCTGGCACCGATTCTTATGCACAATTCATGAAGACATGCTATTTCTTAAGTTTAGGTAGTCTAGGACTCTATTTGTGTAAGGTTAAATCTATGAACTTTTACAAGTTTTTAGTCTTTCTTAGCATTGGAGGAGGTTTCATAGTGAAATTGGAGGAGTTTTTATAGTAAGATTGGAGGAGTCAATGACAACTTTTATAAATCATTTCTTCTATTCTTTCCCTTAAGTTAAGATTACTTTGTTTATGTTTTTATTTTCATTATGTTCAGTGGCTAAAAACCTTAGTTAGGGTTAAGGATGTATCTTATAACAGAGTTTTCAATTATCAATGATATGATTATTTTTCGGTTGAATTTATTGTCTTTTTTCTTAATTGTTGAGTTTATTTGTAGTTGTTATAGATTAATCTTAGGGACTGTGTGAAGGATTAAGAGATGAAATATGATCTGTAAGCTAGAAGAATAAACACTTTAGCATTAGAGAACAAAAGTATCCTAGATCATTGTTACAACGAAATATATTAACTATGCTTAGTGGATTTAATTAGGTTGAATTGTACATTGAGAGGTGGTAATTGCCTAATTAAATATACCTATATGATTTAACAGAGGGGATAAAAACTTATGGTTAATTGTTATTTCATTATAGATAAAAACTTTAGGTTAATTGTTATTTCATTCTAGATAGTCAATCTTATTTGAAAATTTAAATTATACGTAAGATTGCTTCATTAATTTTCCTTTCCTAGTCTTTTTACATGTTTTCAAAAGTTTAGTGAATTAAATGTCTCTTGTAATCTTTACCTCTATTTAATTTAGTTGTTTAACTAAGATTATTAATAAATTTAGTGATATAGTTCCTATAAGATAGACATTTTAAAATTAATCTAGTTTTAATTACTTGTTACAGTTGAATTTGTACGATTGCAGATTTGATAGATCAAGTTTTTGGGATCATTGATGGGAACACAATTTGAGGACATGCAATATAACTTGTATGGATCACAAAAGTTGAGGTTATCTTCAAATCAACCTTTACAAATGGTAAGTTTCCTTGTATATAACACTTTAAAATTTCAAGGATGTTATAAAAGTTGTTCATATATATTTCATTGTCATGCATAGACATTTTTCATCTAAAAAAAATATTGCGGTTAATGTTATGACAGATGAAATAAAGAAACCTATTAATCCCAATGGTGGTTTAAAAAAGAACAATTATCAAGGAAAAAGCATTGGGATGTCTACAAGACTTGGGGCGTAATAACGGGGAGGACCTCAAAGCCAGACAAAGTTAAGAACATGTTAACCTAATGGTTGACCACTAGATTAGTTGTATAAATTCTTGTGTTGTGTTTTCTGCTATTTTATGTTTACCATATATGGACAAGAACTATAAATGAGACATACCATTACTTTTTAATCTATTAGTGGTTTGAATTGTTATATGTAGACCTTTTAATACTAACACTGTGTAGAAATCTAAAGTTTGTTCAACTTTTTATTTTATGTGTCTAAGCTTTATATAAAGCATAGTTGAGTATACTTTATTTGATAATGAACAAAAAATGAAATTTTTGTGATCAAATAACAATTAAATTTTAAATGTCTATAGTACGCTTTGGATTAATAAAACATGTGGAATACTTTCAATAACAAATGGAAAGACTACAGAATAAATGTTGAAGGTCAATGGTGTCTTTATGGACTAACAAATTACTTTAATTTGAGTGCTACTGGTCCACTTTTAAAAAAGCTACACATATAAGTCCTTTAGCAAACCTGATTTCATAAACCAAATAAATCAATCACACTAGTTAGTTTTTCAAAAGTTGTTATTAAGGTCCCATTAATTTTAAATAATATATTAGTATAAGGTCCTAAAGGAAATTTTCGTTTATTAAAATAAAGGGGTTCATACATTATAGTGATGCTTAATTACATTAAGAATGTATTAACTATCCTTATACAACTTATAAAAAAAACTAAAAAATTGAAATATTTTCTTTCATATAGCAACAAGTTATGACTACCCAAATATTAGGAATTTCAATATAGTTTAACTCGAGCTACACTTGCATAGTTATGATATATATTTTAATCTTTCCATATTCTAATGTTCCAATTAGACATAAGTATGAATTTGATGTCTACTCAATTAAATCCAATCATATTTGTTCTTGTTAATTAGTAATTGATTTATAATTGATATTTGAAAATAACTTTTCAAATCTCAATTCACTCTAAAGAATTTCTTCAATCACCACTAATCAAGAACAATGAACATTCTCTCTTTAGAGTGACGAATCCTTTATTAGCTTACTCATCTATCTTCATATGTTCATACTATATCTATATATTATCGACTGAGCTACCCTAAATAGATTATGTCATAAGTAGCATGAAAATGTAGTAATTCCCATATGAGATACTCTCATAATCTTAAGTCTAAGGATCAATTATACAACCAACATAATGAAAAAATCACAGATATATAAGTAATATTTCTTTTGAGATCCTTATAATAGGGTCGGTTTAGTGAACTTATTCTCTAATAAGCACCTATATATATGTAAGTATCTATATACTTTTAAAATCAATTACTTTGTTTATAAGAAAGAAACATAACGTGTAGTAGTTTTACCACTATCAATATCCAATCTTGATGAAACTATAACTAAGAACAATTTAGGAATAATACATAATTGTAAATTGAATCTCATAATTATGATCTCATCATAATTTTAATTACATAGTAATTATTTTAAGGATTTTACCTTTAGTACTAAACATTAATTGTAATTAATTAACTAAATAAATAAAGATAAATAATGCTTTTAATTACTTTTTTCATCAAATCTACAACCAACCTATTAGATATAGGATATACACAAACAACATATTATCAAAAAATAAATGTATATAATTATAAGTTCAATGTTTTTTTTCAGTATTATGGTTACATATACTTAGGTTCTCTTTTGTCATTCTAATTTCTTTTATATGAAAGAATAACTTAAAACCTTTAAAATTGGCTAATGTTTTTTGCATCAAATATGTTAACATACGATTCATTTCAAACTTACTAAGAAAACTTTCTTATAAAATGTTGGGCCCCAATTCCGGAGCCCAACTCTTGCTCTAATACCACATTTGTTGGACCCCAATTCTGGAGCCTAACATTCGGAGTCGTGAGAACGTGAGCATTCTTACTTGGAGGGTAAAACCAATGGAAATCCTCATTAGTCATCATCCCACAAGGGTGGCGTGCCCACACTAATCAGTCACCATAAACAAACTCATTTTTTATAACTTTAGAGCAAAATTTTGAAATCCTCAAACCCGAATTACAAATTGACTTCTTCCGAAAATTTATATCTCTATGTCTCTAGTTTATTTTGAAACAAGAACCATCTCATTTGGAGCTCTATAGAGCAAGATATCTTTAAAATACCGAAATATGTTCAATAAAATACCCAACTCATACTCTTCCAACCGATACCCTTACTTTGATTCAATCAATATTTTTCAAATCAATACCAAAAGATATAACCTTTTATAGAAAGATAGAGAAATGTGTTAGAAAACTATTGCTTTAAATATCAGGTCATTTAGAGGTCAGATGACAAAGTTATGGCCAAAAGAGTCAAACATGTTTTGAGCCGGAAAAACCCTTCGGGTGCGATCGCGAGGAACAAAGATGCGATTGCGAGGAAGGTGCGATCGCAAGGAACAATGGTGTGATTGCAAGGGTGCCTAGTGCGATCGCAAGAGTGCTTGGTACGATCGCAAGAGGGCCTGGTGTGATCGCAAGAACAGCCGGTGCGAGCACGACTGAAGCTGTCCTGTATAAAACATCCGCTGCGACATCCTAAATTGTAATGGTCATATCTCTCAACTGCAATATCCAAAAATCATATACTTTATACCATTGGAAAGCTATAAGAAAGATCTACAACTTTCAAGAAGAAAACTTTGTATAATTAAGCATAGATTAATCCAGAAAAGATGGTTTCGAAGATGACTTCTAAACCTACAACTTCCATGAAGACTGTAAAAAGATACTTTGCCTCCAAAAGGTTCAAAATTACAAATCAATGTAGTTGTCCCATATTCACTTCCTCTAATGCAATATCACTTCTTAAACATTCAACTACCAAATTGATTTCTTCAAACTCTCAAATCTCAACTCATTTGACTCATCACATTCAACTAAATCTCATCATTCATAATTCCTATCTTTCTTGTCCATAACATCTCACTTATGTTTGTATGTGTGTGTGTGTGTGTGTGTGTGTGTGTGTGTCAGCAATTCATGTTCAAAATTCATCTTCTCAAGGTGATAACCTCTTCAAATATACTTAATTCCAACTCAACATCATCCATACACAATTCATATTTCATTAACAACAAAAGATATGAGTTTTACAAAGCTTTAATGGCATTCCAAGCCACATTACATCATCGGCATGAAAATCTAAAATACAAAAGATACAAAACCCATAATTCTCGAAATGCATCTAACGCCTTTTTTTTTCAAAATCTAACTTAATTTACAAAAGCATTGCAAAAGTAGAATGATGCCTCGACTCTTGGTTACTCGATCTCATTCTCTTCACCTAAAGATGGGACGGAAAGGGGGTGAGCTTGAAAGCTCGGGGGTAATAGTTTATAATGGAAAAATAAGCAAAACCTTTGAAATGTTCATTTGTCAATACAAAGTTCTAATTGAATTCATAAAACATTTCGTTCTCAAATTCTTAACCAAAAATTCACAAACTACAAATCATGTATGCATCAAGCTTGTTAACATATCATAAGCACATCAGAATGGTTTGGGAGGTACATAAATAGAATGAACTAACGCATTCCCATATAATGGTCATGTGTAGTCGTGAACAGAACGAACTAACACAATCTCACATAATGGTTTTGTGTACTCGTAAACATGAGGGAGTCCTTGAAGGAGCTCCATGCCATAAGCGGGCAGGTGGGAGAAGCCTTGAGTCGAAATGCACTTGACATACAGAATGGACCAAACCAAACCCACATAACATGTATTTCATAACTTGTAATCTTGTTGCCCAAAATGACACATTTTTGAAACTTGATTTCATAAACTTGACATCCTTTCAAAATCATTTCCATTTTTCATTTCATAAATCATTCACACAATTCATATACCAAGCATATAGCAATTTCTCAATTCATTCAAGAAGCAATAAATGCAACATTTATGATGCAATTGAAATAATTAAACTTCCTTGATTCAAAGAAAACATTAGTGGCTTATTTACTCTATTATAAACATGTACCCACCTTGATTTCCTTGCTTAAAACTTTGCTAAAAAAGGCCTCTCTTCTTGCTCCTCTTGCCTTTCTTGATTTCCTTTATCAATGACAAAACCCCATTCAATAGGAATCCAATTGAAAATCCTATAATGCAAAATGACTAAAATTGATTCTAGAATACTTAAACCCATGCATTTTCTAAACTCCATGAACTAAAATCTTTCAAAAAATCCAAAAGATTCAAAATTATCTTACCTTGATTCTTCACCAAATGAAGAGATCTTTAGCTCAAATGGAAGCTCTTCTTTTCCTCTACCTTTTACCCTTCTTGCACAACCTCAAAATCTCTCTTGAAGTCTAAGAAAATCGAAAGCTCTTCTCTTCCTCTACCTTTTGCCCTTCTTGCACAACCTTAAAATTTCTCTTGAAGTCTAAGAAAATCGAAACCCTAGCTCAACTCTCTTCTTTTCTCTCAAACCACCAAAACTCTCTTCTCTTTCTTTATTATTTTCTCTTCTTCTCTTCTTTCTATCTTCAATTCACATTTTTCTTCTTCTTAAAAGCAAGACAACATTTTCCTCTTCCAATTATGTCTTTATGAGTGTGAAATGTCCATCTTACCCTTCCTTATTGGCCTTATGTCTTTTATGCGTAAGTGTCTTGCCAAAAATATCCTTAAACATTCTTATAACCTTAACACTTTAATTCCATTAACCCATGAAATAAATCTTACTAACTTTGACATAATTAAAATAACTCCAAAATAATTAATCTATCAAAACCTCAAAAATTATTTAAATCATGCTTAACTTTAATAAAAAATTTCAAGGGCTAACAATTAGGAAACCTAAATCAAAAGTTCTCAAAGTGTTTTTGATTAATCAATAACCTCCATTAATTACATTAATAAGAATAAAATTTTATAGGTATAAAACCCTAAAAAATGAAGTCTTAAAAGGAATGTACATTTTTGCTATAATCTAATTAGGAAATAACTAAATAAATATGAAAATTCAATCCTTATCTAATAAAAGTATAGAATTTAAAACAAACTAAAACACCTAATTTTAAAAGTCCCTTACTAATCCATCATTGTAACCTACACAAGTTTTGTTCTTAAATTTTAGGGATGCTCAACAAAATGAGTTTGATACTTAACTTACTTTATATCTAACACTATTTTACTTCTAGAGCTTCTTTTCTAAACAAACATTTCTAACATTATATAGAGTTCTTGAACACATGTCCAACATAGTTTGTTGTTGTGCCTATTGGCTAATTCTCTAGGTTAAATAGTGTTTTCTCTGTCTATAATACTATATTTGAATAAACATTATAGCCTTAAATAAATCAATTGAAGAATTGATCCGCGGTTTGTCTGTAGGTTTAACCATTGGAAGCTGAATAAATAATTTAATTCCAAGGATTGTAATATAGAGTGCAACCTCAGGTCGTTTCACTTAATCGGAACCTAGTGTAATGGATCTAAGCTAGCCTAATTATCATGAAATGCAAACTAAATTGGTTAGGAGGGAGTTTTTGATCTTTGAGAAAACTAACTAAATTGAGCTAATTGAAAGCAAAGAATATAAAAAGGGTATTTTTGGATTTTTGGGAAAGGAAATTGAAAACTCAAGCGATGATCAAATATGATAAAATCCTCTTGAAAAATGAGCTTTTGGTTATCATAGTTCATAACAAATCTTTGTGGGAGTAAAAATTACTACGTTTCCAAATGATAAACCTTAAAGAACCCTTTAAGCCCAAGGTTTTAATCAATAAACTCCATTTCTTAAAACCTTGTTGAATGCATCTTAGTGTGTGTAATGGGTAAGTTAATGCAAGTGGTCAATTGGGATCAAGCATCATCTCAATATCAAACACAACTAGGCAGATGAAAGAGAATTAACAAAATCACTAAAAAGACATATATGAGACTTCATATATTTAAGCTCTAAGTTCTACATCAACAAATCCCATAACACAATATATTGTTCAACACTTAATTAAACTATAATCAAGATAATCCAACTACAAAGCATAAATCCTAACTAAGGAGTTCATAACAATGTAGTTAAACATGAATCAACTACTCCCCTTTGAAGCCCATTGAACTCAAGCCCTTGCTACATCTTCAAAAGGAAATGGTGCTAGCCAAGCATCGCTTCGGAGCACTCATAACTGGAAACTCACCAATAGCATCCATGGCAGCAGTAGTAGATGATGAAGGCGACGATGAAAAATGGAAGGAAGTGATGGATGAAGGTCAAGTTTAGTGAGAGAGATGAGAGTGTGTATGTATGTGATCTTCTGTTTATAGTCAGCTCCTTGGTAACCTAATTTAGTAGGTTTTTAAATGTAGGGTCGGTGCATCGGGTCACACAGTGAGTAATTTTTCTACAAAATGGTTCAAGTTTTAGACAGTTCGTCACAGCCACAGATAAGTTCGTCGCGGCGTACTTTTCCCGAAAGGTTTTGCCTCATTGCTGGATCCTTCGCCGCAGCGAAAGAATTAATTTTCGCCGTGGCAAACTTTTCTCGAAAGTTCAACCTGGATTCTTTGTGTTTTGTTGCGGCGATAGATCTACTTTGTCGCGGCCAATGTCCTATAGCACTTTCTTTTTCTCTTGTTGACTTCACTTCAGCCTTCTTTGACTTTACACTTTCTTCTTGAGTCCCTTCTCCTTGAGGTTCCTGCAATCAATAATGGTAGTTTGCAGTATCAATTGTTCTTAGAAAAATTAATTACTGCAATTACTACTGATTTGTGACAATTTTTACTATCAAACTACATAAAATAAAAGTACATACTCAAGAATCAATTTAAGTACAAAATCAAGAATTAGGAGTCAAAACGTATAGTAAAAGCCATGAAAGTGTCACCAATTTATATGATAAACTTAGGCTCAATCAAGAATTCTTGCACAAATTTCCACCATAAAGTCATTAAAAGCTTCTTTTCCCTAATTTGCTTAACTCCTTGTAATGATTCTCCAATGTTCTCCAATTAATCTCTAACAAATTTTGGCTATTGATATGGATTTTTTTACAACTTACAGCTTGATTAACTTAAGTAAATGCCTCATTCCCATCATTTCCACCCCTTGATAAAAGGATTTGTCCTAGAATCAACATCTTCATCTCCAAAACTAAAAGGACAACATCGAAACACTCACTTGACATTTCAATCTTGTAATTGTTATTATTCGCTCTTTCCACAATATAAAAATTTCCATATACTTTTGGTTGAAACTTGAACCTGCATTTTCTTGTAAACTTCTCTTTCCTCAAGTGTACTCAAATCCAATCTTTAGTTTCAAATATCACTTGCTTTCTCCCCTTATAAGCTTGGGTTTATATATTTTTAGGTCCTTTTCTCAGTTTTCAACTTTACATCCTTATGTAACTTTTCTCACTAACTCGGCTTCCTTTTCTACATTCAAACTATCTCTTTCTCCTAAAGGAATTAAATCCATAAATAATCATAAAAGAAGAATAAAATATAGCATTATAAATAGTCTTATTATAGGAAAATTCAAAGAAAGGTAAAAACTCTTTACAAGTTTTATGATTCCTACTAACAATAGTATGTAATAAAGGATTTTTCCTTACCATAGTCCTGAATTCAGTTCCATATTTAGCATCAATATTTCCTACCCTTCCTTCTAAGACTAATATTTACCAATTATATTATGGAATCTATCTATTACCTAACAACCCCTAACTCTTTTTTCAACTCCCTAACCTCCCTAAACTAACCTTCTTCTCAAAGACTTCTATCATTACAGCTTCAGCTTCAACTTCAACTTCTCTAAATGCACCTGATTACCATGCTACCAAAAACTTTATGCATTAAAAAAAACACCTCCATTACCTATTTCTCCTATTAGTTTCCCTCTTGTCCCCCTTAGACCTAATAGTAGCTTATCTTTAGCTCCCCTTTCAATACCTACACAAAAATAAACCGTTCATTCTTTAATTCATCAAAAGATTCTAAATCATCTCATTCCCCTTCAATTCAATCTACTGTAACTAACAACAATGGCTATTATAAATCCTAAAACTAAGAGGTGAGTGACGGAGACCCTTTGATTAAGCTTCAACTTATCCCATTAGTCTTAAAAGCCCCCTCTTCCATCATTTCTCCTTTATTGGAGATACTACAAGATGGAGAATCTAAATGGCCCTCCTTTCTCTCTATCAAAACTTGGGTTGAAGCATTGTGATATAAACTTTGCTTGGAGATGGTTTTAGTAACAAAAGAAGTCTACTTTCTATTTAAGTTTATAGACATTGCTGGATTAACACAAGTCATGGAATAACAACCATAGAATTGGAGAGGTAAAACTATGTTTATTAAAAAATTGTGAGTAGGGGTGTCAATAAACAAGGATTCCCTCAAAACCATTCCACTTTGGATATGTTTCCATAACATTCCATAAGAATACTAAACAATAATAAGGTTGAGTTATTTAGTGAGTGCCATTAGAAAACCAATTAGATTGGATTATTGATCTGGTTGTGTTGATGTGTGTAAGTTTTAATTATTAACCTTGATAATCCGCAAGCGTACGGGCCGTTTGTGTAGTATCTAAGGTGTCGATCCCACGAGGAGGGATAATCTAATCCTAAAATCTAAGGCCAAAATAAATTGCAAAAATTCAAAATGTAACGAAACTAAAACAAGAATTAAATTCAATCAATCAAATCAATTCAAGAATCAATCACGAAAATATTAGCAATTTAGCAGTTGCAACACACACTCAAGAATCAACCTAAGGAATTACCAATTAAGAGAAAGGGAATTTTACCTATTTTTAACACTAACCTAATGGATTATAAATTACTGGATTATTGTTTTTAAACGATGCTAGGGTTGATTACTCTCATTCGAGTTATAACCATTAATCTTAATTTATAAACCCTAATTAGATTATGGAAGTTGCAATTTCTCAATTAACAACCTATCCAAAACCCTAATTAGATCTGAAGTTGTCTAATAAATTATCAAAATCCTATGCAAGATCTCTCTTTACAAAATTTACCGATTCAATTTAATTATTATTGTATTAAATCACCTGACCTAACTCTTGTTAGCCTAATTTAATTATTTTTCACTCGATTCATCCTCTCAATTTGTTATCGAATTATACAAATCCAGAATTAATTCACAATAAATCCAAATAACGTATAAACAATCAGATTTCATTAAATCAAAGATAAAACCCCAAAGGTGAGTTTAGAAGCAACATCAACATCTAAAAATTCTATCATCAACTGTTATTCCAATTCTATACGATAATAAAACTAAAAATAGCAGGAAATACAAAATTGAACGGACAACGAGAGGCAGCGACATCGCGAAGCTCCTGATCCAGGAAGTATGTCGAGTCGACTTCTTCTCCTCTTCTCTCTTCCTTCTTCTCTTTCTCTATCTCTCGATAATTCTCTTTAAGGTTTCTCTAAAAGTGGTTGATGCAAAAGCTCCCTCCTACCTCTTTGTCTTATTCTTTAAATACCTTTTATGTTCTGAGCAGCCCTAGGTTCAGGGGTCTAAAAGGTCCAAAAAATCCCTCAAAACTTGACATTTTTTAATGTAGCCACATCCGAGCCTTCTGTCATGATTGTGGCAAGATGGCCACGATTGTGAGTCATATCCTAGGCTTCTATCACGGTCGTGGCATATGGGCCACAATTGTGGGCCAACTCTGGTGCTTTTGTCAGGATCATGGCCGTTGTTTCAGCCCGAGTGTCTCTGAAACTTCTCCGTTCTTTGATGTTGACCTTGAAACAGTAACAAACATATCAAGGTACCTCAAAAATATAATAATTAAGATCAAAGACTTGTACTAACCCATAAACCACTTAAAACATAAATAATTACAAACTAACACAATTCTAACCTAAACACATACTAAACGATTGAATTAATAATTAAATACATATCAAGCTAAGCCTTAAAGCACAACACAATTCACACATATCAATTATTAAACAATAAGGATAAAGAGGTTTAGATTTTCCAAAATTTGTGTTGAGTTTGATAAATCAACTAAACTTCCTAATTCTCTAAAGATTATTAATTTAAGTTAGGAAAAAAAAAGCTTAAATCTATATAAGATCGTAGTTTATTATATGTCAAAACTTGATCAACCACCTTAAACAAAAACATGAATTCCTTAAACCTCCCAAGACCCTACTGATCCTCACCCTACATTAATTTCCAATCCAAACAATCTCTCTAATACACAAGATCTTGGACCCTCAAAATCACTGACCATGCAAGATACTTTCTCTCCTATTGTTCCTCTCCCCTTAGCTGCCCATATTGCTACTAACTACCCCATCATCAATGCTAAAATTCAAACTATACATCTAAACTCCTTAAGTCTTAAAATTTGGAAATTTCCTTAAGATGGATACTTATTCTACCTTGGAGGAATGCTTATCAAAGTCATATATCCCCAACAACTCAAGGAATGGAATTTGTGACTCCCTTTTTATGTAAACCCCCATAAGGAAATCTAGTATAAAGAAAAAGGTAAGTGTTTAACTAACCCTACTAAGCAATGATCATAGCTTAGAATAATGTGGTTTAAATTTCCCTAAGAATCATCAGAACCCATAATCCAAAAGTTCTTGATGTCCCTCGACATAAAACAATTAGATAAGTTTCTACACTTGGAGATTTACTCCCACATTCTTCGAGAAAAAATCAATGTTACATATGTTTATACATCAAATTTCCCTTTTCAAAGAAGATACCTAAGTAATGATATTCAAAACTTATCCAGGAGTATTAAAGGTCCCTGAACTATATTGGGAGATTTCAATTACATCTTATAGGCATATGGAACTGAGGGTCTAGGAAAAAAAATAGGGAAAATGGATAAGAATCTTAAAGACTTCCTAACCAATACTAGATTAAAAGACCTTACCTATAGAGGTAACCTTTTTAGTTATTATAATAAACAAGAGGGGTAGTACCTTATAAGGAAAAAAACTTGATAAGGGCCTAGTGAATTTTGAATTGATGGAAAAAAAATCTCTAACAACATAGGATTATTCAATTCTTTAGACACATTTGATAACTCATTAATTGAGATTAGAATGGACTCTTATATAAGGCAATAAAAAACTGCCTTTAGATTTTTGAACTTTTTTTGAAAAATTAAAATTCAATATTCACTTATATGGAATTAGAAGCTAATTACATGAGAAATACCATAAGTCGTATAGACTATAAGTAAATAGCCTACACACATTGTATAATACCAAAACAGTGATGTTTGACAGTTTTTTAAGCATATAAACATAAAGCTATCGAAGAATCCAGAGTACTTCTTCTGCAAAATTCTCTTTATTTACTAATTAAAAATTCCTTTTTTACTCTGACATCTTTCTACTTGAATTTGCTTTGACTTCTCTCCACTTGAATTACCAAATTGCCCACACTTTTTTCCTTTTGGAAATAAACCTTCCTGCGTCTAGTTTGCTGCTTCTTCCGCACATTCAATTGTTTCAAGGTGGATAAGACTTCAACCTCAATGGAAGGTCTTCCTTAGGCCTTTCATGTGGTTATGAAAAAAGGAGAATCTTCACTCTTAAAAGATGACTTACCAGCTCTTTCCAGGGAGTCACTTTTTGTAAAATATGGAGGTAAGAATGAAGGGGAAAATGCAAATGCTGGAACAAATTTCAATGATCCTCATTAAATGGGAGCACATAGAAATAAGTTTTAGATTTAGCATAATAAGGGAGCTCTCAAGCATTACTAGAATGTCATCAAAGATGGTGTTATTTCCTTTCCTATTGAACTAATAAAGGCTAGTGCTAAGGTTTGGTCTACATCTTTAATTGATTTTTTTCTGGATCAAGTGACTTGTTTTCCTTGTAATGAATGCTTAGCAAAAACAAGATGGGGTTAAAAAAAGGTCAGATAACATAATGTTGAGGGAAGATGGCACAATTTTATTCAAGTTTTTAGATGATTCTAATCTAACTAAGATAGTAGAACAAGGTCATGATATATTGGAGGTCAGCCTCTATTCATTTAAAAGTGGAGGCCTAGAGTGGAGCTTGATAGGGGTAAGATTGATCTGCTTCCAATGTGGGTTAACATCCATAATTTGCCAATGAAGTTTTGGATTATTGAGGGGCTAAGTTTTCTAGCTAACTCTTTGGGGAACTAGTATGCATGTATTCTCAAACTGCAACAATTGAGAGAATCTGCTATGCTAAGTTATGTATTGAAATTCAAAGAAATGCTCCACTGCTTGATAGCTTACCTATTTTAAAATTAGGTTAATTTGAAGAGTCAGAGAAGACTAAAATACATACTACTTACCCCTCGAAGCCTAGTAACTCAACTAAGGAAAGGGTTCCTATAGGTAGAGTTTTCAAAACTTCTTAGCATGAAGAATTAATGGAATCTGAACATAGTAATATTCCACTAGAACATGAAATTATAGGAGAAATTGAAGTAAGAGAAAAAGAGGCTATTGATAGTGCTAGCTTAAATGACTCATATAGCTTGGTACAAATAGAGGAATTAGTTCAGATAGATATTGAAGATGCTAGAGTTGAAGAAGTGGTATGTTTGAGTAGGGTTGATATAAATTCTCAACAAATTGCACTTCCAAAGTCCACAAATGAAAGGCCCAAGGCAGTAGCTGATTATAATTAAATGGCCTGGAGAAAACTAAAGAAGATATAAATTCCATTACTAGTGCAAGGAGTAAGGAGATCATCTCTGAGGGTACAAAGAAAGATAGTAATATAATGTAGAAGCCTCTAATCAAGAAGAAACCAAAGAATTCATAGCGCAGACTAATAACACCAGAAGAAAATTAGTAAGGAAGAAAGGGAAACAAAACACCAAAAACAAAGGGGATTCCCTTATGCATGGTAGTCCTAGTTTGGAACACTGGAGGGTTAAATGACCCTCTTAAAAAGTCATTGGTGAAAGAGGTGGTGAAGGATAAGAAGCCTTGTTTAATAGGTCTTCTTGAAACCAAAATAAAAGAATCTTTTACCCTTTTTGGTTCTAAATGTTTAAGTGCTAATTAGGAGATCATTTCAAATCATAACTCTCATTATAATATTAAAATTATCTGCCTTTATAATACAAAAATGATTGGAGTGCAAGCTATGGAAGATACTGATCAGTGCATATATATGCAATGTCAAATGAGAGGTATGAGTCTTCTTTTTGATTTATCTCTAGTCTATGCTTCCAATTTTGGTTTTCAAAGAAACAAACTCTGGTTGGACCTACAAAATGTACAACTTAGAATTCAAAATCCCTGGCTTTTTGTAGGGGACTTCAACTGCTCACTTAATTTGACTGAAGTTGATGGTGGAAGTGTTAGCCCCGAATTTCTTTTATGTTAATTAAGCATGATTAGCTTAATTAAGCATGATTATTGTTAGTATTAAATTA
>JAOSBP010000007.1:7343447-7356541 GCA_027563825.1 Erythroxylum mucronatum | reverse complement strand
TTTGGTTAGGGAATTATTACATTGAAGAATGAATAACTCTAGCTGAATACTTCTGTATGCCTTGAGAGAGGATATAGATTTATGAGTATCACTGCTTTCTTAGCCGGCATTCAATTTTTCCATGTTATGCAATTCAACCTTTTGAATAAGTGAACCCCGATCCCTAGTCTTTAAATCGTTGATAAAATCTCTTTTAATTGTTTTGTTATTTCTTTCAATTTCATTAATTACCAACTTCAAATCAATTTTACAATTTATTGTCTTTCGTTTGCAAATTACTAGATTTAATTTAATTGGTGACAATTTGGTCCTTGAGGGAGACGACTTTAGAATATTTGTTGTGTGGTTACTAGGACGAATCTGTGCGCTTGTAAAAATAATCGATTAGCCACAAAGAAAAATACTTTACTTAGTTATTTAGCTCAAGTTCCACCTCAATGATCAAGCTACTTAGCTCTCCATGCATGTAAAATCATCCAAGTACAAGATGAAAGTAAAATGATTTCAGCAAAGGCAAAGTGATGATAGCAAATTATAACTATCTTTGAGCAGATTTTTGTATGGATCTTGAAGTGACTGTGAATGAAATTGAAGCCAAATTCAGAAGCTGTGAAGGTGTCTGAGTGTTTCGGTGGTGGAGTAAAGGAAAGAAGAAGAATGAACATAACATAAAGTATCCCTGCAGTAGCTTAACTCATTAGGTGCTAGGTGTTACTACTATACAATGGCATTTGTCACCTATGCATGTAAGTCACTTGTCCTCTCCATAAGCTGCCATTTGTCACAATTATGCTAGGTTATTTGTCACTTAATCACTGCTACCATTTGTCACTTAATTTTCTATACCATTTGTCACTTAATTTTTCATGCTAAATGTCACTCTTTTTATAGGCTTAGTCATCTTAAATTTCCATGTGTCAATTTGACATTTTTCCTAGACTAAATGTACATTTTAATTTGTTAATTTTTCAATTGTAACAATTAATTCCAAATTTACTACTTGTAATCCATCAAACCAAAATTCAGGACATAAACAATACACAATCATATCATAATCATTTTAAACCTTTCATACCCCAGAATATGTCAATTGCGTGCAATTTTCCTAAATCAACATTTATGTGTATATATATGCCCATGTTATGCATGTGCATAAAATTATATCCCAAATGTACCAATTCTTTCTAATATACTGCAATTCATGTGACTTTCACTCTAATCCCTCAATAGGTTGGGAAACCGACTATTACTTTGCATCTACACAAGACATCCTATATTGCATTGCCAAGGAAGGTTACTAAAGAGATAGATAGAATAATGAAAGCATTCTTATTGATAGGCAGAATATAACACTCCAAGAATGTAAAGATAAAATAGGATGAAGTTCCTCCCCTGAAGAAACATGGAGGACTTGGGATCTTTTCCATTATAACTATATAAAACTTTATAATGTGAAAAAGGCTTTGGAGACTCTATATAGATCATAAAGCACTTTAGATCAATTGGATTCAAGAGTATCACCTCAAAAACATAAATTTTTGGCAGGCTGCTTGCATAAGCGAGGTCCCTTGGATCTTTAATCGAATGATGAAGATGAGAGACATTGTATATCCTTGTATTAAATATACTATTAGTAATGGAGAAAAAACATGGGTTTATTTTGATAATTGGCTAAATTTAAGCCCCATTATTCATAATCCTATAGTTCTTCATTTGAGAAATAGAATCCCATTAAATCTTAAAGTTTCATCACTAATCTGGAATGGTGAATGGAGTGGGAATTTTAAAGGTTTTGATTCTCTAGTGGAATACTTCCCTCAATTGAATGGTGTGGAATATGAAGATGTAATCACTTGGACTCTCAATCCGAGTGGTAAATACTCAAACAAATCCTGCCATTTGTTTCTTACCAATAGATTAATTGATGTTCCTTGGTATAATATTCTATGCAGAAATACTTTGAATCTTAAAGCCTCACTAATCACTTGGCTTGCTATTAAATATAGGCTTAAGACCAAAACCCAATGTCATGGCAACGCAGATTCTACTTGTGTGTTAAGTAAGATGGCTCTTTTTCTTTGAAAATTCTCCAAAGTAGTATGGAGCAAGATTTTGCAAATGATTCTAAGTAATAGCTACATGTATGATTAGGAACAAACATTGAGCTGGGTTATTAAAAACTCCAAGCAAGGAATTTCTAATGCAATTCTCTTTATTTATACTCTTTGGAAGGAGAGAAATAGTGAAAGGTTTACAAACATGGAAGAGGGGAAGTACCAATTAGCATATAAGATTGTTAACTAGATTAGAGCAATAATTTTTGCTAAAAATGTGCAACACACTCTTTCCTTAGACATGAACTCTAGATGGAAACTATAATTTAGCCTATTATGTTGATATAGGATTGTCATTTGTAATGCTTTACCTCATTTTGAATCTCCAATCATATTGTATTTGAATGAAAGCTATTAGCCTAGAACTCACTGTAATGTTATATTAGTTTTGCCTATAGTTAACGTAATATTCATTTTTATAAAAAAATCTTTTTAATTCATTTTGGTTTATGATCTACCATGGAGATCATTTGTGCAACCAATAGTGGAGGGGGAAGTGGTTGATGGATTATTAATAGGGCCAACCTATGAAGGAACCTTAATTTAGCCATAGAAGAATCATTACCCTTTTAGCAATAGGGGAATCTCAATGATAAGTTCTAATAATTCAAATGTATGTTTAACCCTAGTGATTTAGATGCTTACTTGATGATTAATCTGATTGAATTGCAATCCTCCATTTCATTGCTATATCTGAGCTATATGTGGTTAGTTTAGAGACCCAAATAATTTTTCCCTAATCCACTATAAGATTCATGCTTTATTATGCTTTATGTGTTAATCATTTTAAAGAATTTTAAGTGATCTTGGCTATTGAAAAACTAAACAAAAGGTTTCATAACAAAACGCTTCATAATAATTCTACTCTACATAGGATTTAAACCTAGTTTGATTTCCCAGTAGTAGTACTAGAGCTAACTTTTAATTCTATAATTTGATTAAATTCATTTCATTATTATCGATTTTATAAAAAATAAGCCTTAAAATATTAATTAATAAATGAATTTGTTGAATACAAATTAAGGTTTTTCCTTGTTTAATAATGCAAAGCCTTATATGTTTTGTTTTTTATTATGCAAAATAAATCATATCTATGCTTTTTCTTTTTCTAGAAATTAGCTAGAACAACTAAGGTCATTTTCTTGTTTATTGCTTAATGGTTGGACTATTTCATGATAGTCAATTATGTAATAACTGCAATTGCATGATGTAGCTGTAACTAATACCGGCAAGCATGGGTTGATCCCACGAAGACTATGAGTACTATTACTTACCCTTACCCTATTATCTAACCTAAGGATTGATTTTAAATTTTTAATAAAAAGCAAAAAACTAAAAAATTAAAAAAGGAAATGATAAAGAATGCAGAGATAGTGGAATTTACTTAGAAAACTATCGTTATTACAAATTAGTATCATGCAATTATTTTGTTGATGTATTGGACTGTGGAGACTCCTATGATATGATAGTAGCTGACCTTGAGTCTACTAGCAACTAATCCTAAGGTCTCTAACCAAATTACTCAGGTTAAATCTTATAGGATTGTATTATCAATTTATGAGTCCTTCTATTAGGTTTGACCCTCATCCAAAAGATTTATATCATCCTATCTCGAGGGTTTCAATCAACTCCTTCTAATTATGGTAGATCTATTCACACTAGGATTTTTCAATCTCTACGTATAAAATAAGATTATGATCTAATATTCTCGAGTTATTAGAACATTGTAGAATATTTAGTCTTCAAAGTTAGGACTTAGTTTCCTATTTTGTAGATATTAGGAAATTAGTCTTTATTATCTTTATTGTGTTACTATTTTATAGGTGATAGTTTCCTTATTTAGTTATCTAAAAGTGTGTATATATATCATGTGCCAATTCTGATTTAAAATAAGAAGGTTAATTCATTCAAAATCTTCATGGTATTAGAGCCTAGGAACCCTAACCATCATCCTCACATTTCGACTCCTTCTCATCCCAGAATTCTCAGTTTTTTTCTCAAAAATCTCAAAATTTTCTCTCTTTTCTCTCTGAAAAACAAAATCCGAAATGGAAAATGAAGCAGCCAGTTTCGTCTCTAAGACATCTTCTCCTTCCAACCCAAATCTGGTCTAATCTAGTTCTAGAAATTCTGGAACATTTAAGAATCTATCTCTTCTAATCACAAGTCATAAACTCAATGGACAGAACTATCTTCAGTGGTCCTAATTTGTCCAGATGTTCATCTGTGGCAGACGAAAAGAAGATTATCTGACTAGAGAAGTTCCAATTCCTGAGAAAACTGATCTAAACTAAGGCCGAAAATCATCAAATCATGTTATGGCTCATAACCTTTATGAACGTGGATATTGGTGAAAATTTTCTCCTATATGAAACGACTCAAGAAATATGGGATGTAGCGAGAGAAACTTACTTCAGCTCTGAAAATACTTTAGAAGTCTTCGCAATGGAGATGCTTCTTTATGATCTTCATCAAGGAGAATTAACGGTAACGTAATATTTTAATATTATAATTCTTCATTGGTAGCAATTAGATATGTTTGAGTCTTATGAGTGGAAGTGTCCAGAGGACAATGGATAATCACCAGCTAAGAAAGGGACAGCCTTGGTGTGACCATTGTTCTCAACCAGGTCATACAAGAGAGACATGTTAGAAGTTACATGGAAAATCGACAAACTGGAAGCTAAAAAGATTAGCTCAAGATAACCGTGAAAACTCAACCAATGTCCCTGGGGAACAGCAGTGCACCACTGAATCCAGTCCCTTCACCAAAGATCAACTAGACATGCTAAAATTATTGCTGAACAACCCTCTGATAATGCACCCTACTGCTAAACTAACAACAAGTTTACATGCTAAGTTAAGTAAATTATAATTAAAATAGTCGATAACTATCAGCCATGTCACCCTAATCTCACGGTGAAGATTACTGATGGCACTTTATCTAAAGTGGTCAGGACCGGATCAGTATAAAAATCACCTGGAGTCATTCTTAAATCTGTGTTATATGTTCCTAATCTTGATTGTAATCTGATTTCCATCAATAAATTGACTCTTGATAGCCATTGGTTAACAACATTCTTTCTAAATGTGTATGTTTTTTTAGGAATTGGGTTCGAAGAGGAAGATTGGCAGTGCTAAGATGTGTCATAGACTATACCTCCTCAAGCCACCTGAATTTGGACAGGCCCTAGTAACTGCTACAAGTCTATTTGCTTTTGTTTTAAGTCAATCTATTGTCAATAAAGATATCCTTACTTCATCCTTACTTCGATATATCTCATTAATAGGATACCATCTCGAGTTCTTTAGTTTCAAACACCTCATTAAATGCTTATTAATCTCTTTCCTCATGCCTAGTTGCTATTATCCAATCTACCTCCAAAGGTATTTGGATGCTCAGCCTTTGTTCATGTCTATCCACACAATAGAAGCAAACTTGATCCACGATCCACAAAGTGTGTCTTTATTGGTTACTCCATAAACAAAAAGAGGTATAAATGTTTTTGTCCTACTACTCAGAGAATGTTTGAAACCATGGATGTTACATTCTTTGAAAACAGTTCCTTTTTTTTCAAGACTAAAATTCAGGGGGAGACCACAGTAGAATTTCAATCTTAGAGTTGGGATTCCTTGCTTGAACAAAATTCCCCGCTTGCTTCAAGTCATCAGCCACTAAACTCTGAATCTATCCCAAGTCAGCCTACATTTCCAAGTCAGCCTACATTTGAACATCCCTCCTTGAATCCAACTTGTGAGTCGATTCCTTCTGTGCCTAATTTGTCATCTTCACCAGTGTGTCCTAACAAACCTGCACCTCATTCAGCAACTAAAGAACTACTGGTTTACTCAAGAAAATAGAGGCAAGCTCAAAAGGAGGTTGAGCTCACGCCACATTTCAGACCTGTCCAAGATTTTGAATTAGATCCAACAACTATAGAAACTCATACAGGAGGAAAGAATGAGCAAAAGCAGGAGGAGATTTAAACATAAGAAGATTTGGAATTGCCCATTGCCCTAAGGAAAGGTACTCGAACATGTACTCAACATCCAATTAAAAATTTTATTTCCTATAGGAATTTGTCAGGGACTTATCGAGCATTTCTCTCAAGACTAGATGAAGTTCGAGCTCCAGATAATATTCAAGAGGCCCTTGGTCATCTAGGTTGGAAACATGCAATTAAAGAGGATATTAGTGCTTTGGAAAGAAATGGTCATAACATACAATCAATGACTTGCTTTCTTACATTCATATTTTTGGTCTAAGTGGAATTTATCTTGTTTAGTATAGTTAATACTAAGAGTTAATGAGTTAAATTTTTAGACATAATTTATGTTAGATAGAAAAGTTGTATGTCCATTATCCAATTTTGTTATTAATCCTTATTGAGGATTTGGTGTTAAAGCTATAAAGATATGTCAAAATCATATAGATGACAAAATGTATTGACGTTTTGAGTTGAATAATGTATCATAAACTTTAATAACGACAAGTGAGATGTATATCAACATCACAATTGCAAGATGTAAGAGGTTGCATAAAGTAGCGTTGAAAGGTATAGTACCATAATTAAATGGTTTTACTCAATTTAGCCTACTAAAAGTATAAACATAGACAACAATTAAAGGCTTTCCTATATAATGATAATAATTATCATTAGAAGAAATGATTGCACGAGTTTTCTTACCTATATTAAATATAATAAAGATCATATATATTATGAGTATTTGATACTGAATTTAGATTCAACGTTACTATAATTTTTTAGGCATGATAAGATATAAATTGTTGAGTAAAAGTAGTTAATCAAAGTTTATGCAAATAACTTGTATATGTTGGATTAAAGGAGACTTATGCTTAACATAAGTGGTAAGAATACAAAGTTAGATAACTGAGACAATTCTTTCATGCTATATAACATAATAAGAATTATAAACTTAAATATAACGATACATGTATCCTTTTGATTATGAATCGTATGAAACTTGTGAAACTTGTTATGCTGAAGAATAATCAAATGAACTTTTGGTGAAAGGATGATGATGGTATTGAATTGTTAAATTTATACATGTGATGTATTAGATGGAATAACAATTCATCATTCTTGTATTTCATTAGTATTACTAATGACTTTATATGATACTGTCATATACGTTAAATGAAATATTGATTTAAAAACTTTGAAAAGTTAAAATTGTTTAAATCTAAGTAGGAATTAAGCATTGAGAATATTGAATCACCTCAATATGATCAATATAGTGAGTTTTAAATTCTTTTAGTTACCTATAAGGAATGAGATTCTCTAATGAATGTCTCCATAACTAAATTCATAAGAGTATAGTTTTATGTGAGAAGCAATATACAGTATGAGATAATGTATAATGCAATATTTATTTCTTTTATAACGATATCTGGTACATTAACTTACCTTAAATTATTCCAATTAGATCAATTATTAAAAAGTTTAGAAACAAATTAGATAATAAAAGGTTATGAAAACCCAAAATATTGGATATAATTTTACAGACCTATTAAACAAATTATTTGTTTCAATGTATACTTATAGGAAAATAGTTCTCAAGATAAGTAGTAAGGATAACATGAAATTTGAAAAGTTCAAATCTTATGACAATACAACCATTTATAACTAGTGCCTTTGTTGATACATTTGATGTATAGTTAAAAAGATACAAGACATTGAAAAATTCACTTTCATAATGAATTCAATTAGTTTATTTTGGAGATAATTGTGAATTTATCATGTCTACAAAAAGGTTAGTGGGAGTATAGTTATCCTCTTCAGTCAAAGTATGTGAAGACACATTGCTCATATAAAACAACAATTCTAATTTTTAATTTTTGAAAATATAATTATCTAACAGCAAATCATGTTAGATATGGAAAGGTAACAACTTAATTTTGGGAATTAGATCTATAGAGACAGATTGGAAATTGTTTACCTAATCTAACTCTAAATACATAGATAATGTACTAAAGATGTTTAGTATTTGAGATATCTGATACTTGTGATTTATATTCATTGTGAATATATTTGAGAACCTAATAGGTCATACACAAAGAACGAGTTGAAGAGAGAAAAGATATTTTAATTATGTTAGATTTGATTATAAGTTTGAGAAACTTTATAATTAAATATGAGATATTTAATAAATAAGAATCAATATGAAATATTGGATCTTATTTGATAATTTAAATTTTAATTGAAATTGGAATCCAATTTTAATTAAATTACTAAAATGTCTAAAACCTATTATAAAGAGGCTTAAGCTCTAAGGGAGCTAGCACTCCTTACCCAACCCTCTCTGTAACAATTGCAAAGTTCTCTCAACTCGTTTTATAAATACCATTGAGGTTGGACACTTATGCCACTATAATGGTTATTGTCTGATTTGCAAGCTTACAATTTATAGCCCTTAAATACCGCAAGTGCATGGGTCGTGATTTGTAGTAAGTGAAGGGTCAATCCTACGAGGATGGTGAACTAATCTAATCCTAGGTTATTAGTAGCAATGTAATTCAGGAATTTAACATAAAAGAAATTAAAATTGAGCAACACAAAATTCCCAATGGGAATCAATCAAGGAAAATTACCAGATTATAGGAAAGGAGATTCTTCCTATCATTAATGCTAACCTAATTATTTATGTGTTAACCCGGTGTCGGTTCTAGAGTATCAAAAGGGGATCGCTCTCTGTCAAGTTATAATCACGCACTTTAATTCATTAACCCTAATTAAATTATGGAATGTGCAATATCTCAATTAATAAAAGACCCATAATTCTAATTAGATCTTAATCCTTCTAATAAACAATCAGGTTTCACACGGGATCTCTCTCTATATAATAACCGACTAGATTGATTGCGTGGTCAATTAGATCGCTTAACTCTCATTGACCCGATCTAATCGTTTTTAGGGATGTTAAAAAGAGCCCGGCCTGACTTGACCCAATTTTGGTCGGAGTTGATCGGGCCACAGGCTGACCATTGTCAGCCCAACCGCGCCACGGATTGAGGTTGAGTGAGCCACGGGCCGCCCGACCTATAACCTAATTGTTACTTCAAAAATAACGTCGTTTTGTCAAAAATGACATTGTTCTTTTACGTTTTTCTTTTTTAAAAATGGTGGGCTAAGAGCAGCCCGGCCTATTGACATCTCTAATTATTTTTATCTGGTTCATCCTCTCAATTTATTACTGAAATATGCAAATATCACAATCAATCATAACACCCAATCATAATAAGACAATAATAACTAAATTAATATTAAATTAAGGTCAAATCCTAAAGGAAAGTTAAAACATCTCAGTCAAACCTAAATCCATACATATATTCAAATTGATCTTCATATTCCAAGGAAAGAACAACAAAATGAAAGAAATACACAATAGAATGGAGATCTGGATGCCTAGGGAGAGCAATAGTCTCGAAGACTCGCTCCTTTCTCCTCTCTCTCTTCTTTCTCTTTCCTTGAGAGTTTTCCAAAAGTGGCTGAAATGAAGCTCCTTTAGGGTTTCATCATAATGCCTTTTATAGGCTTTTCTAATTTGGGCAATCCTAGGGCTTTTTTAAGGGTCCAAAAGATCCAAAAAATTCCTCGAAAACTCAAGTAGGGAAGTTTGTCCGTGTTTCTATCGTGTAGGCCACGATCATAGAGTTTTGCCTTTTATCATGATCATGGCAGACAAGGCCACGATCGTGGCTTCTTGCACCTGCTTCTGTCATAATCGTGGCTTATTGAAGGATATCCGAATCAAAACAGAGGCCCACGATCGTGGCCAGTAAGTCTTGAAACACTAGCAAACTCATCAAAACACTTCAAATACACAACATTGAAGCTCAAAAGCATGCTCTAACTCATAAAACACTTAAATACAAATATTTAATAAACTAATACAATTCTAACCTAAACACACACTAAATAATCAAATTAACAATTAAATACACACCGAACTACCTACTAAAATACGATGCAACTATCAATGGTTGAGATGGACCAATTTCAAAAATGGATTAAGGGATACGAAAAAAAATGATCAACATTCGAAATAAGTTATAAATTAAGATTCACACTTTATTATGTTTTATGTGTTAATTATTTTATAAAATTTTAAGTGATCTTAACTATCAAGAAATCAAAGCGAAAATGTTTTATAATTATATCACTACGTGTAGGTCAAATCCTTACTTGAGTTCCCAACAAATCCCACTCAAAATTATATGAAATCCAAGGGCTGGTTGAAAAATAGAGGCCTCTAAGGCATCAAGCAGAATCTAAGAAGCAAGAAGGCAAAAATAAGACGAAGTAGGCTTTGTGTACACACAACCCAATATTAAGCAAATAGGAGATTTGCAAAGCTTATCTGTCCTAAATGATTACTTTGAGGGCTTGGCATTTATCCATGCGAGACTAAACAAGACACTAGCAAATGAACAACATTCTAAATCTCAAGGCATCCAGGAGGCGGCTGTAGAACAAGAACTTGGAAGCTCGAGCAGGAACTAAAAAGCGGTGTATAGACCAAGATGAACATGGGTTAATCTGGGGGAATCATTAACCAAAGCTTAAGATAGAAGTGGATAACATGCTGGATGTGGGAAAGCCAGGCCACAGGTATACTAAGAAGCAGTGGTTAACCTGTAAATATTGTTTGTTATCAGCCCCTTTGGTTTTTCGTGGTTGAACATGTTGTATTAAAAGACTACAAGGTAGTTTCGTACCTAATTGGAAATAGAAATATGCATAAGTGGCTGATTTATTAGATGTGTCTCTCCCAACATTAGGGGACGTAGCCCATTCACTCTTGTTGGGCCAGGACGTCGCATTTAGTAGCCATCGTCGATAAACCCAAAACAAAAAATAAGTAAAATACCCGAATAGCCCTTTGTAATCTCTCCCACAAGCCAAAACCCTAGCAAGTCTCTTTTATAGCGTCGGCGCCACTTGTGTCACCATATCATTGTCTCCACTCCTCTTCGTGAACCCTAAATCACACTATCAGCGACCAATCCAAGCATGGCTGAGCGAGGTGGAGGCGACAGGGGATTCCGACGCGGGTTTGGCGGAGCACCTCGCGGCGACCGTGGAGGCAGAGGCCGCCGTCGCGCACGGGGTGAGAAGAAAGAAGAACAATGGGTTCCCGTGACCAAACTGGGCCGATTGGTCAAAGAAGGAAAGATCAGAAGCGTAGAACAGATTTACCTTCATTCACTCCCAATCAAGGAGTATCAAATCATTGATTTGCTCATCGGACCAGCTCTTAAAGACGAAGTCATGAAGATCTCTCCGGTCCAGAAACAGACACGTGCCGGTCAACGTACGCGCTTCAAGGCCTTTGTCGTGGTCGGAGATGGTAACGGTCACGTGGGTTTGGGCGTAAAGTGTTCTAAGGAAGTTGCTACTGCGATTCGGGGAGCGATTATTTTGGCTAAGCTTTCTGTGATTCCTGTGAGGAGAGGTTATTGGGGTAACAAGATCGGGAAGCCACACACTGTGCCTTGTAAGGTCACCGGAAAGTGTGGCTCCGTCACCGTGAGAATGGTTCCGGCGCCACGTGGAGCTGGTATTGTTGCTGCGCGTGTCCCCAAAAAGGTTCTGCAGTTCGCTGGAATCGAGGATGTTTTCACCTCCTCTCGAGGTTCCACTAAGACTCTTGGCAATTTCGTCAAGGTAGTTTCCTCTTCTATAGTTATTATTATTATCATATCATAAATTTGATCTACTTTACAAAAAAAAAACTTACCTTTATTTTTGGGTCAGATTTTAAGATTTAAAGCTTGAGTATAAATGGGTATCTATCATCCTTTGTTTAGCGTGAATTTGCCAATGAGTAGATGTAAAAAGGGCATTGTTGAATTCATTCTGAGGATATCTTAAGCCTTTTGGGTAATGCTAGTGAGTTGCCTGTTGATGTTTCATGGATCTACTTAAGGCCTCTTAGATGCATTGTAATTATTATTCAATTGCTAATAAATTATGTTACAGCTGAAAATTCGACTTTTTCTGAACATGGACTAGGGTTTAACATGATTGTTTCTTGGTTTCTTGTGAGGTTTTGTGCATGTAGTTCTATTTTTAGGTATTGTCAGCAGAAATTTGATGATCAGGTTTGTTTATGACAAGGCAAAAAGTAAAAAAGTTTCTTGTTAATAAAAATTCCTTCTCTGCTATTTGTTTCCCGATGGAACTTGTGGATGCAGGCCACTTTTGAGTGTCTTCTGAAAACGTACGGATTTTTGACACCCGACTTCTGGAGGGAAACACGCTTCACAAAGTCTCCTTTCCAGGAGTACACTGATCTGTTGGGAAAGCCTACTAAAGCCCTCATTCTTGAAGAAGCAGAGAGTAATGTGCTTTGACCGTATCATTCAGGATGCAAAGAGTAGCATTTCTTCTTGATAGGATCAGGAGACTGAAGAGTAATTGTCCTATGTTCATTTCTATTGTTTTTGCCAGAGAGCTTTGAGTTCGACTTTGTTCAACCGACTTTTCATTTGAAAGTTAATGATATTGGGGTTTTGCTATTATAATGAGTTAAATCATCTTGTTCATGCCATAGTGTTTTTGACGGTGTGATTTTTTCTTCTCGTGTTTTTCATTCCTCAGCACTTGGTTACACACTTGATACCATAAATAACTGGTATCAACTTATATAAGATTTAATAAAAAATGTATAATTAATGTTTTAAAAATTAAACCGATTCGACTTATGTATAATATTGAAAATCTTGAACCGACTAATTTTTTTGTTTGATTTAATTTAGTATTTTTAAAAAACGATCAGTTTATTAATTAAAAGGCGCTGCCATACTAGAGCTTGCGCCTAGTGTAACAGGACCATTTGCTTGTAGCGAAGTTAGACTGTGCACTGGACTAAGGTAACCTTGTGTGGCTCGCATTTGGGCATTGAACCTATTTGCTGAAGAAGATTGATCATAACCTGCCATTCTGAGAGGTCCTG
>JAOSBP010000007.1:7305415-7316801 GCA_027563825.1 Erythroxylum mucronatum | reverse complement strand
AGATTACCTAGAGCCGAGATGACGGAGGGGTGGTAGCAAGCGATAGGCAGGTCGGGGAAACAAACCCACGCTACGGCATGAGTAATTTTCCTGGAAGAAGGGCGGAACTCTGGCGCCCAAGGCTGGACGGAGAGGACATGGCCGACGATTATCCACGGACCCTGCGTCAAAGTATGGATAAAGTCAGACTCGGCCTTAAAATTAATTAAAAAGAAATCATTCTCCAAGTCAACAATTTTCATAGGTCCGGTGGGATGCCACAGGGAATGGGGGCAATCTTTCAGCATATTGAAGCCCAGCTTTCGTCCCAGGAGTTTAACCACCACAGCATGTTTCCAGACGTGTTCCAGTTGAGCTTGAAAGGTGCTGGATATTTCAACCCCAAGGCCGTGGGAGCCTTCCACGAAAGTAATGTCTCTTTCAGTCGGCTCGAGCAACTCCTCATCTGGCCAAGGTAAGTCTGTTGGGCGCGCTGTAGCGCTGCCGGTGCCAGTGACTGCGGCACTGTAGCTCTGGGGAGGAACCGGGTCCGGTGGGATGGATGGTGGGGGGGGATCTTTCTCACGCTCGCGAAGTCTTACTTTCTTTGCTGTACGCCCAGCGGCAGGAGGGTCGGAGGGACCAGTGGTAGCAGTGGTAGGGAGAGAGTGGTTGTCCATGACACCCTCAACGTGGCGGTGGACGGTAGCTGTAGCGAACGATGGACTGGAGCAAGAGGTAGCCGTTGGAGATAGCGTTTTTTCTAGAGAGAGATTTTTAACCAGGTCTAATAATTTCTATTTAAATGACTTGGAAGAAGTTTTGTTGTTGCTGACTGTTGCCGTGAAGTTTGTTGTTGTTTTGCATAGTTCTAGAATACTGACAAGCAAGGTTGTTACATTAGCAGCTTTTATAGTTAAGGGGTATGGGTGTAGGAGAGATCATGGAGTAAGTGAATAACGATTGGTAGTGACATCAGCGTCAGAGAGAGACGAGGGTCTTCCAATCCAACAGGGACAGGCGTTTATAACTCTCCTATAACCAATAAATTCTACTTTTATCCTTCTCAATACAAATCTTCTTTTCCCTTGTTATGTTGCCTACTTGCCTTGCCTAGCTCGAGTTGGGTTAAGAATGTGATTATTTATGACATTCTTAAACATTACATTCTTGCATCCAAAAGAACACTTTTCCATAAAGTAGAATGATTATTTTTGAAATAAAACGAATTACAAGATTTAATTAAAAATATAATAATTTGAAAGCTAAATTTGTAAAGTATAGATTTTATTATCCCTTATCCTAAACTCAGCCTCCTTCCTGATCGTGTCGTGCGTCTTAAACCTGCCCATACATGTGCTAAACCCTCCACAAAACTCTCCTTCGTCGACAAAATTTCTGGCCAACTCCCATTTTTCTGCCAGATAAAAGCTTAACTAGACGATCTAAACCTTCCCAAGTTGAAGTTTTCGCGCGAGATCAGTAGGGAACTTAAACGTAATGGATTCGGTATTCCTCAAGTCCACCTTCCTCAATGCCCTTCCCCAAAGAAAACCCCATCCCAAAGCTCCGAAAGCTGATAGAAAATCTTGCATGGAGTGTTCGGTCCACCTAGATCCATGGTCCCTCAGTGATGGCAATGATTCAAAACCCAAACCCAAATCAAAGCATCCCAAAAACCCACTCTCAGACGACAATGCACGACGCATAATCAAGGCCAAAGCTCGATACCTGAGCGCGTTGCGGAAGAACCAGGGACCCCACGCAATGACACCCAAGTGGATTAAGAGGACACCTGAGCAGATGGTACAGTATTTGAAAGACGACAGAAATGGACATCTCTATGGGAAACATGTGGTCGCAGCCATTAAAGCGGTGAGAGCCATGGCTGGGAAGAGAGAGGAAGAGAGAGATGTGAGGATGGTAATGAGTGGGTTTGTGGGAAAGTTGAGTTTTAAAGAGATGTGCGTTGTTTTGAAGGAGCAAAAGGGCTGGAGGGAGGTTAGAGACTTCTTTGCCTGGATGAAGTTGCAGGTATGTTTATGTTGCTTGTTGCTCCTTCTTCATTTCAGGGACAAGCCTTTTGTAGTTTTAACTAATCGGTAATTCTTCGCTTCACATGTGCTTTTGTCTGGTAGGTTTTTGTGTCCTGCACTCAATAAAATTTAATCAAGGGATTGTTTTTTGAATCTTTAGGTGACTTGAATTTGTTTGGTCTTTGCATTTGATAGAGTCTCGGATGCAAATGTATCTTTGTGACTATCTTTGACAATGTGTATTATGTTGGATTAAGTTGTTGGTGAATTGGTGTGCAATTAGAGTTAATTCTTTAAGATTCCCAAATTTTATTAGAAGGTGATGGGCTGCACCTCTATTATTAGGTTTGCAGCTAATTTTTTGGACTTCAAACTGTCTAAACTTGAATATTTATGGATAGTTTGTCACAAATAAGTTGATCATCCTGTTATTGGATGTCTAATAATTTGGTTTTCATTAGTCTTGTTGGTGATACAAAATTAATAGTTCTAGTAGAAAACTTCATGGGAAGTCCTTGAAACTGATTCAAAAGCTTCAACGAAGTCCAAACCATTACCCAATAATTCATGCTTTAGGCTTGACTCGTGATGAAATAATGGGATTTGGCTAGAGTGGCATCATGCATATTTTCCCTTCTTATAAAGTCTTTATTATTTACTGATCTCTCACATGGTAATACATTCTCCATTATGATCTTTTTGTGGAATTATCTTTTACTTTTCTGTGGTGAGGAATTCCATTATTTCTTTTTCAGTTTCTATCTTCCTTTCATTCTAATCATATTTGCTTATACATTTGAGACATGAAATTTGATTTTTTTTGTAATGATAGGCTTGTGATTTAACAGTTTAGCTACCGCCCAAGTGTTATAGTCTACACGATTGTTCTCCGGATATATGGGCAAGTTGGAAAGGTCAAGTTGGCTGAGCAAATCTTCTTGGAGATGCTTGAAGCAGGATGTGAACCTGATGAAGTTGCATGTGGTACAATGCTGTGCTCGTATGCCAGATGGGGACACCATAAAGCTATGCTGTCTTTCTATGCTGCCATACAAGAAAGAAGGATCATGCTTTCTGCTTCTGTTTACAACTTTATGTTGTCATCTCTACAGAAGAAATCATTTCATGGGTGGGTCATAGAGTTGTGGGGGCATATGTTGGATATTGGGGTGACACCCAATAGTTTTACGTACACAGTGGTTATCAGTTCACTTGCCAAGCAAGATTTTCATTTAGAGGCTTTGAAGACATTTAATGAGATGAGGAACACTGGACACATTCCTGAAGAAGTTACATACAACTTGCTTATTAATGCAAGTATAAAAAGGTGTAATTGGGATGAGGCACTAGAACTTTACGACGATTTGAGATCTCTTGGAATATATCCTAGTAACTTCACCTGTGCTTCACTTCTAACAATGTTTTACAAGACCGAAGATTATTCTAGAGCTCTTTCCCTCTTTACAGAAATGCAAACCAAGAAAATTGCAGCTGATGAAGTTATCTATGGCTTGCTCATTAGGATATATGGCAAACTCAACATGTATGATGATGCTGAAAGAGCATTTGAAGAGATGGAGGAAGTGGGTCTGTTGAGTGATGAGAAAACGTATTTAGCAATGGCACAAGTGCATCTAAGCTCAGGGAATTTCACAAAAGCTTTGGATGTTATTGAATTGATGAAAGATAGAAACATTTCGTTGTCAAGGTTTGGTTATATTGTCCTCTTGCAATGTTATGTTATGAAAGAAGATTTGGATGCTGCTGAAGCTGCATATCAAGCTCTATCCAAGACTGGACATCCTGATGCTGGTTCTTGTAATGACATTCTCACTTTGTACATAAAGTTGAACTTGAACAGAAAGGCTAAGGACTTCATATTCCAGATAAAAGATGCTGGAATAAATTTTGATGAGGAGCTTTTTGAGACAGTAATTAAAGTACTTTGTGGGGAGGGTATGATAAGAGATGCTGAGGATTTAATACAGGAGATGAGTACAAATGAATGCTATAAGGATAATAGATTTATCCAAGCACTTTTTAAGTTCATGCATGGAGACAGCAAGCAATGGGAAACCTTCTTATTTTTCAACCAACACGAGACAATGGCTCTTGAACTTCTCCTTAGTCTTTACCTACAAGTTGGCAACTTCACCAGGATGGAAAAAATCCTGCAGTTGTTGCTCAAGTGTAGTAGTGGCTTATCTTTGTTGAGTCAACTAATTTCCAGGTTAATTAGAAAAGGTATGTGCTAGAAATTGAATTAGTTTTTTCACTTTTAATTTTTATACTTATAAACAAAATTTTACTTTTGGTCCAAGCCCTTCAAACAAAAATACTTGTATTTTGGATGGCTGAAGTGCTTGCTGTTTTAGCTTAGTTTACGATTGATATAAAGGCTATTATCTATCTGTGGTGGAGGAGTTACCTACACTTGCTAGTTAATACTTTGCTCTATTGTACCTATTTATGCTGTTTGGAGATGCATTATTAAGCTTCAAATTCGCTTCTTTGTCCAGGTTTAACTTTTATAGCTTTAAATGCTTAGTCGCCCATTGCTTGAGGTTTTTCATTGACTTTCTTTTCTATCCTCTTTCAGGTAAGAGGGATGAAGCGTTCACTCTCTTCACTAAGATGCAGGAAGAGAGAATAAAACCAGCGGTGGTATGCTCATAAATGTATGGCCAAAGATTAGGGACCTTACAAATAAGTGATAACTGAACTGGTTTTGCCAGAAAGTTTTAGAATGTCACTAGGCTTAGTACTGGACCTAGTGAGAGCTCCTTATAGAGAAGTTTCCTATCTCCTAACTACTAGACGAAGTAATTCTGATATTCACTGTGCCCTTTTATTAATTCCAGCAGGCTTTTAAACAGAGAAACACATCAGAGTTTTCATGACAGATTCCCTAGAAGACTTCCTGAAAATCAGAAACAGAAGAGCAAATTTAGGGCAAAGTTCAAATTTCAGTTCTGAGAAATTTTCCTAAAGTTCTGAATGATAGAAATAGAGAAACACATAATTCAAATCGATGTAAATCAAGTAGATTCCATGCGTCTAATACCTCTATTCTTGCATGTGTGCACTACCTTTTGTTTGTCCTAGTGAGGACTACTTTGACCAAACCTGGTTTCAACTTCGCAATTATCAGCGTCTCTTTGCTTTGTAACATAGAACTACCATGTTAAAGTTCTTTCAAGTCTCAGTAAGATGTAAGTTCTTTTGTCATCTCTTGATGAAAACATATAGGTACTTATCCACTTTCTTAACTTGGAACTTTCACCTTATCTAGAATATTGCCAGGGCAGGGCTGCATTGTGAAGTTGGGAAGCCTTTCCAAGCCCTGCTAAGAGATGGTCATTCACCAGACACATTCACATATTTGACCCTAATTCATGCTTATGCAGTGAGTTGGAAGCTCTCAGAAGCTGAGGAAGCTGTCCATATCATGCAGGATAAAGGAATCCTGGCTTCTTGCGCTCATTATAAACATTTGCTATCTGCTTTTTGGAAACTGGTCTCGTGGGAGAAGCAGAAAGGGTTTACAGAGAGCTGTTAAGGTCTGGCAGGTTTTCTTATATGGATCTTGTAGTGAGTATGTACGAAATTGAAGCAAGATATAAAAGTTGGGAGGGTTTCGGTGGTGAGAAGCAAGAAAGAAGAGAAGAATGAACAAACTGAAATTACTCCTGCATAGCATAACCCATCAAATGCTAGGTGTCACATTTGTCCTTTCTTTAAGCTCTGCCCAAATGTCACCTAGTTATTAGTCTATTTGTCACTCTATAATCAAGGCCATTTTTCAATTAATTAGCTATGTCAAATGTTACTTACTTATCTATGTTAAATGTCACTTAATTATAGGCTTAATCATCTTAATTTGTCATGTATCTTACCGCTTGGTATTTTCTTAGACTAGGTATACATTTTAATTTATCAATTTTTCATTAATTCCAAATTTACTACTTGTGATCAATCAAACCAAAATGCAAGGTATAAACAATACATAATTTACATCATGATCATTGTAACTTTCATAATTCGGAATATGTCAATTAAGTTCATATATTATCTTTGCAATGTGTACTAAACACAATTTATGTGTGTATGCTAATGATATGCACGTGAATGAAATGAAATTCATGAATTCTTAATGATATAACTTATATGTAATGGTCTAGGGTTCTATCCCTCAATTTGAAAATCGGTTGTTACATCTTTTTTGTTTCTTCTATGTATCAATGTTATGAATACCGTACTAATACTGGTATCGGATTTGATTTTAGCATGGTACTATACTAGTATCAGTTAATACCGGATATTATTTCCGGTAATTTTTAAAAATTTTAAAATAGTCCTTTATTTTTTTAAATTACAAAATGGTCCTTCATTATATTATATTGTATAATTTATAATTTTACATCATCCATGCTTTCCAAAAATATATATTATAATTAATTTAAAATAACTCATAAATATAAATCCCAATTCATAAATTAAAATAATTCATACAAGATTAAATACTAAACTCTCTCTTAGATATATCAAATAATGCCAATAAATATAAAATAATTCATTATAGTTACTTATTTGAGAAATAGAAGAAGAAACAGTCAATTGCTTATTTGAAAAAATTGATGTCTTGACTCTTTTTCTTTTTTAATTGACTATTCTCTATTGTAAGTGCTTCTTTTTATACATACTGTAATCACATCACTTCTCTGTCAAATTGCTCTGATCTCGTTTCTCAAGATTGCTCAGTTCTCATTTCCGAAACTTCACAGTTTCTCTCTTCTAAAAAACTAAAACTCACTTCCGTTCTGCATTGCTTCAGTTTTTACGTTCTTCTTATCCTTCTTTCTTGGTTTCTGCTTCTGTTTTGTCTTTTTAGCGTGACAAATTGTTTATTTTGTTTGTTGTTTTGGAAATAAACTCTATTTTTTGTCTTCGACTTTCGTTCTTTTAAAGAGTGGAGATGAATCTGGGTGGGTAGAGAGAAGAGGGATATAGATTGTTAAGTTTTTCTTTTTTTGTAAAAAGGTCTTTTAAAATTTTAAAGTTTACAACCGGTACCTCCAAAAATCGCTAGTATCGACCGATATCGACGATTGGTATTAATGAGGCAAGTTTAGTACCATTTTTTGGCTAATATGATACCTTCTAGCCAGTACAAACCTGTACGGTACAAAACTCAAACCTTTGCTATATATACTTCGATTCCTTGTATCGAGATCACAAGTTAATTATCCTTTTTATTGTTATTTATGTTGTTGGTTATGGTGATTGAAGTCAAATATCATACTAGATATAAAAGATGTAAGAATTGAGAAGCCAAAGTTAAGGGATATTTTCGTTTTTAGATTTTTATCTTTTATCTTTTCGTTTCATCCTTCTTCTTTGGTTTGTTATTTTATGACTTAATTTTGTTTTAATTAATGTTGTGACTTATTTTTGTACAAAACTAAGGCTATGTTTGGTTACACATAAAGTTTTTAATTAATGGAATAGATAGAGTGGTTTGTAATGGGATTGAAAGTAATATTAGAAAATTGTTGTTTGAGAGAGATGGAAAGGTTCATATGTAATGTAGTGAAGTGTTTGAAAGAAGGATTCATAATGTAATACAGTGAAATGTTGTTTATCATTTTACATTCTATCCTAAATCAACAAAATCGAAGATTACTTATTTTTACTGTTTAAGATAGAATGAGATATAATGTGAAACACTCCCCTTCCATTCTATTCCATTTCATTCTATTCCATTATAAACCTTCATCCTAAACGATGAAATAATATTACATTCCATTCCATTTAATTAATAACCACCTAACCAAATATAGCCTAACAAAATTATTTTTCTTATATTTTTAGGTTAAAATTATACTCGAGAATATGGAATCATGATTAAAAAGATTCAATGAACTTAACACCCTCTACTCATATGATCCAATATGAAATTAATTTTCTTTTTCTCAAGCATCTAATAAGAATATCTAATATAATTTTACATTTTATGTTAGAATATTTAAAAGGGAAGGAATTTATAAAATGAAAGAACATCTTATTGGTGTTAAAGGTAATATTACTTCTTACAAAAAGTATCATTTGATGTACGTGAGATAATTGAAAATTATTTATAGCAACAAGTAAAAAAGAAAAAGAAAAACAAAGAGGCTCATGATATATCTTTTAGAGATGATAAATCATTACAAGTATTAGAAAAAGGAAAACGAAAGCTACTATTGAGATATATTCTTATTTTCTTCCAAAAACAACCCCTGGTTCTCAACCTAGTCTAAAAAGTGTTTTGGCTGATAAGGATGTTGTGTTGTGATATAAAAGAACATGCGCTAGATGGTTCTATCATTCATATATTTCTTTAAATGCTTTAAATTGACCATATTTTCAAGAAGCAATAGATGTTAGAACCACGATTTCTAATTATTAGATTCATGTGCCCTTACTTTAAGATTTTAAAAATGATTGTCAGTTAATTGTGAATACATATATGTTTAGTTAGGAATCAACAGAAAGTATTATTATGGCAGACGAGTAGACTTGATATGATTGAATGCAAAAGTAATTTCTCTATTGAAGAGCAATTACAAGCAACAAGTGAAATTACATTGTATCGTAAAGGTTTAGATCGTTTTGCTAGATCATTAACAAAGAGAGAATTTATAAATGCAACTTGGTAAGTTTGTATACTTTTAATTCATTATTTACTTATTGATAATATATATTTTTATTTTTCATAATTATTAATTTAAAATATAGATGAGTGATGGATTATTGGGTGAAAGTGCTCCAATATTGAGAAAACTCTTTGTTAGATTACTTAGTGAAACAACTTTTGCATCAAGTTGTGAATGTAATTGAAGTGTTTTTGAACATATTCATACAAAGAAATGAAATCGTTTGGAACATCAGAGACTTAATGAGCTTATTCACATTACTTATATATGAGAATGAAGAGCATGCATTTTATAATTTTGTTTTTATTTTCCATTAATTTTATGTTTATTATTGACTTTATAATTTCTCTATTATGTATTCAGAACATTTTGTAAGAAAAGAACATATGATTTAGTTGATATTGATTATATTGATCATAGTGATTTTTGATTAAAAAAAGAAGATCCATCGCTTGATTCTAATTATAATGAAATTGAAAAGGCGATTTATGAAGAAAATGCAATTTTCACAATGAATAGATTAAGAACATCTACTGATGGTCAGTTTATATCTTATTTTGATCATATTTAAGATAAAAGTATATTATATTACAAATTTATAACTGAGAATAATTTCATATATTACTAATATGTAATTTATTTGAATACAGAAGAAGAAGTTGATGCAAAAACTTTGGATGAAAGTGTAGTTTATGACTCTTTAAATAACGTTAGAGAATTTGAAACTTTTGAAGATGACGAGACACCACTTCTTTCGTAAATGTAAATTTGATTTTTATTGTTATTTTAAGTTTTATATTAGACTTAGATTTAGTTTGAATTATTAGATTTGATTGTTATTAGTTCATCATATAATAATAGACAATGATGTATTTTTATTTCAATAAAATATTTTATTTTTACTTCCTCTTATAATTTTTACTTCTCATTTATTATATACCGATTTTATTGCGGTTTAATACCGATTAAACCTTTAAGTCTTAAATCTTTCCTTTGATCAGTTCGAAGTTCGTTTTGGTTTTTAAAACATTGTCAATTCCAAAAAATTATGAACATCATAATTTGATTATTTAAAATAACTATTTTATTTATATTTCTTGTTAATTAAAAATTTAAAATAAAATTTTTTGAAAATTGAGAATGCTAAATATCGGTAACTATTCTAAAAAGTATATAATATTTTTAAAATAGATAAATTAAACAGATGGTAAATAATAAATAATAATAATTTTTTGTATTTTTGAAATTTAATATTAGTTTAGAATAAAAATTTAGAAATATCTTCTTTAATTTATTATAATTTTTTTAACCTTGGAATTAACTTATTAATAAATATAGCATAAGAGATTGAAATACTTAGTACAATTAAGATTTCTTCAACTTTTATTTCTAATTTTGTTGTTATTATTAAAACGTATAACATATTAACAATTAAAGAGATTTTTACTTTTAGAAAAAGAGGAATACGAAAAAAAAATAAAAGCAAAACTAAACTATTCTTTAAGTATTGAAAATCTTAGTAAAAAAGGCAAATGAATATATTTACCTAACTTGTAGGTGCGACAAAAGAAAAGGCCACTTCAGAACAATGTTCTCTGCTAGTTTACTTTTAAGTCGTTGGAACCAGTTGCTTCACATCTGTACCGTTAGATATCGTAAATTTTCTCTCTTTTTTTTCTTTCACGAGGTGTCTTAGGTAGGTCTTAATTATGGAAAGATACCTTTAAACTATCTATACTTGGATTAATTCCCGTTCGAATCGGATAGGTCCTTTGTGAGGGACAAAATTTTTATCCCAAATTTTAAACGACTGCATATATAAAAAAAGTTCGAACCCACCGTATCGTAAATTTTCGATGATCAACTCAACGTATAAAATTATGGAATGGAATTGAATATGCCAAAAGAAAAGCAAAGCTGGATAATGGATTGGATATACAGACGTCACGGTGGGATCGGATCCGGTAGAATGCCCAGAAATCTTGGAAATTAATTCATATGTACACGCTCCCTGCTGCATGTACGGCTCATTAGTCCCCACCCTTCTCCTTGCCTTAATTGCACGCTACAATTTCACTCCTTTTCTCCAATAAAGTGCTATTAATTGTCTTACTAACGTTATGTTTTATGCATCATGTATATCTCTGTTACCTTAAAAACATAAATATAAGAGTCGTTGAAGATAAATTATTTTTAATTAGATAAATTTATTAATAAAATTATGTCATTTTAATAAATTGAATAATTTAAAAATCAAAATTTTATTTATAAATTAATATTTATTTGAAATATATTTTAATTATTAAATTAAAATTTATTTAAATATTTAAATATTTTAAATATAATTATATTTATTAATAATTTTAATTACATATAATTTAATTATTAATAATTTTATTGATAATTCATTTTAATTTATTAAATATATAGTGTTGAATTAAATTATTCATAATTTTTATTAAAAATTAAAAATAAATAATATATATTCAAATGATAGTAAATCAGAAGACAAAAATAACAAACAAAAATTATTTTTTATAGTTTTTCATAGTTTTTGAAAATTGGAAAAAACCAAAACTAAAACCGAATTCAAACAAGTATGTTTTTTTATTAAATTTGAAAATAAAAAATAAAAATAGAAACAAACAACTCCGTGATGCTTTAGTCTAATTCGTT
>JAOSBP010000007.1:7271530-7283651 GCA_027563825.1 Erythroxylum mucronatum | reverse complement strand
CACAGTCGGGCAGGCGGGCGAAGCCTATACTGGTCAACGTGCACGTGACTCTGCTGGGTGGACTACCTTACCCACATCACATGTATTCATGCATAAAAATGGACCTGTCTTGTCCAACTGACTGATTCTTGAAAAAGGGATTTTTCATGCAAATCCACATAGCTGATTCTGAAGTTTCATGCATAATATTTCATGATTTTTCAATGTCATTCATGCTCATTCAATCCCTGACAAATTCAAACAAATGTCATGTGCTGCTATAATGCATAATGGCAATCATGGTTCACTTAATATTCATTTCAAGCAATGTCAAACATGTAATACACAATCAATGTTCATTTCTAAGGTAGTTGGAAAACTTCAATGTCATTAATGGCTTAACATTCATTTCTTACTAACATAAAGATAAGCATGAAACTTACCTTATACTTGCTAAATCCTTGCTAATGAAGCTCTTTTTCTTGTTCTTCTTGCTCCCCTTGAACTTCTTCAAACAACACAAAAGCTCAAATCAACACATCTTCAATACAAAACCCACACAACATCTTACTTGAAATTGAGGATGGAATCACTATACCCATCTCATTTCTAAGCTTTCTCAACCAAACCCCAACAAAACTAACACTTTAGCATTTTACTTACCTTGGATTTCTTCAACTCCACCAAGAGTTTCTTGACTCAAAATGAAGCTCAAGCTATCCTCCACCTTTTTATCTCTTGAACTTTCTTGGAATCACCTCTAGATCTCTTGGAAATCATAAAACCCTAGTTAGCTTTCTTTTTCTTCTCTTCTTCTCCTCTCCCACGAACTCTCTCACTTTTCTCTCTAAATTTTCGACTACTCCTCTCTTCTTCTACTACTTCATTTAATTTCTTCCTCCTTTTTATTCCACTAACATAACTTACTTAGGCCCAAGCCCAAGTCCAACTCTATTCTTCCTTCTCTTCTTTCATTCTATACTAACATAACTTTAAGCCCATTTCTTTCCTTTTCTTCTCTTTATAACTCATAAGCCCAATTGATCTTTTAATACCAACTAACACATTAAATTCATCTAACACATTTATTACTTTCACTTACTACCTAACTCATTAATATCATACTTAATACATGCTATCTAACTCATTAATGCTTTTATATTTAACCAATGCCATCTTAATTAATGCTAACTCAATTTACTTAAGCTATCTTATCATGCTTAATAAATAAAAAAGAAAAATTTTTTTTGGGGCTAACGGAGGGGCCTCCCGGGAATCAACTCTCGGCCCACTGTTATCTATTTTGCAGGTATTCTATAGCCAGAGTTGCACAGATCATGGATCCAAACAATGACGTTCAACCTCAGCAAGATCAGGCTGAACCAAAATTCATTGCAATTTTTTTTCAAAAATATCAAACACATATGTGAAAAATCAATAAACCAATCGAGCCCACTTTATTCGTAAACATTTTCAATCACAAGAGTTACAATCATTATACAACTCATAAGAATTTCATTGGTCACTGAGGCCCATTTCAGATACAAACATTTTTGTCATAATGTCATTACATTACAAAATCATTCATATACACATTGTACAGTATTTGTGAATACACCTTATGATACAAAACAATAAAAAATCTATGCAAACGCGAACTGATCCTAACTTCTATCTCTTACTCGAATGCAGTAGCTAGACTCCAATTTGTCTAACTGGAGATCTTTTTAAGCCTGAAAAATATTGTAAATTTTGGGGTGAGTTTTGGAAACTCAGGGAATGGACCATTCCCGATGGCTCACTTAATTACATAACACATTAATCACATAATTCATATCATTTCATTTGTCATTATGTATCATCACATAACACTTTGTTCACAATTTTCACATTCTCATTCAACGTAATTTAACAATACATTTCAATCATTCAAACATATATATTAAATATATATGCAATGTTCATGAGACTCACTTTCTTTTATTACTTTGTTGTGACCGAGTGCCTTTTTACTAGCTCATATCCCTTATGGATATCGAGCTTATATCAGATAATGTCTCATATCCCTTAGTGGATATTGGGTACAATAGCAACTAAGCCAGAGGCTCTTATCACATTCTGAGCTTTAAGCTCTTTTCACTGACTAATCCGATTACAACTGCCTTTATCTTTCATGCATCCATGTAATTAAATGCATCACATATATTCAGTCAATCAAAATTGCTCAATATCACACGATCATATTCACTATCACATTCTCGTTCACTTTTTGTTATCGGACCTTGATCCGACATTCAATAATCAAGTTGAGTATCACACATTTCGTCAAATTCACATACTTCTAATGATTTTTAACATGCATCAAACGCCTCAGACATTCAATGTCTGGAATCAGTACAATCATATTCACATTGCATATCAATCATATTAGTATTCATTCAATGCAAAAATTTAAAACAGAATAACAATGAAATGAGACCATCTAGGTCGACTCACAGTACGCTCCAGATTAGCATTAGCTTCCATGATCTGGAAATGTCTGGATGCGAACGTTCTATCCTATATCATCATTATGCAAAACACATATTGCACACACATTATTAATTGCACAATCTTATGAATACTCAATCATATACATATGTATATGTGTTATGTATAATGCATGCTTAATGACAATCCTGAGTATATTGTCTAAATTCACATCTTATGCTCATTCTTATTTCTAGATATCCACAAATTTTCTTTTTCTCAAATTCTGACAAACCATCATTCTTCTCACTATTTCTATCAGCTCAAACTCTTAACAAATGCTCATGCGTGTGACTCATGTAAATGTGACTCAGACTAGGGATCAGTTACTACTGCCTGCTATGACATGTTTAAAATGCATGTATCTTGACACATATTTCGAAAAACGCCCATGTAAAATACTAAATCTGGTCTCTGATACCAAATTGTAGCACCCCACTCTCATAATTCATATTCCCGAATACACCGATGGTATTCGAGAACATACTCTACGAGGGTGACATGCTAGAACAATCAAACAATCGAACTTATTGCAAAATTTTTCAAAAATATCACATGCATATGCAGAAAATCAAAAAACAAATTTGTAATGAGTTTTGATTGTTTGACTGTTCTAGCATGCCACCCTTATAGGTTCATCACTCTGGATGTTGGGTATATGTCTTGCAAGAGTGAGGTGCAACACAACAAGTATATAGAGTCAATCATAAATAGTTAAATAAAATTGGAGATATCCAAAGTATTGACCCCCATAGAGAATTAGTACTAAATCTTATTAATATTAGTTAAACAAGAAAACTAAATAAAATAAAGTATTGATTGATGAGGATTAAAACTAATAAACTAACTAAAAAAAGAAATAACTTAAGGAAAAGAAATAAAAAACAAAGATTTTGAGGTTCACTTATATGGAAATCTAATTATTATACAAGATTGATTATTTAGGTTAAAATAACAATTACTCTCATGTATGTATAACCCTCATTGAGCCACAAATATATATCTAACTAGGAAACTATCATCCATCAATGCATAATTTAACCTAATTAAATTTAGTAAGCATAGTTAATCTCTATAATTATCACTAAAGTCTATGATAATGTTGTTCTCTAGCACTAGAGTGTTTATTCTTCTAGTGCACATGTTATACTTCACCTATCATTCCATCATACAATCCATATGATTGATCAATGGTGGCCAATTACAAATCCAAGAATTAACATTAAAGAGAATAAATTCAACTAATGAATAATCAAATCATGTATAAGTAATTGAATCAATTCTTACAAGCTAGATCCCTAACCCTCACTAAGGTTTTTAGCTACTAAACACAATAAAAAACATAATATAAGTAAGTAAATCTCATTATAAAATAATAGAGTATAAGAAAGAAGTTAAGAGAAGTTGTTACTATTTTCTTCAATCCTTGATCCAAATCTTCCTCCTTGATGAAGCAAGAATAAAAAGTATGAAAAGTCTAACTAAACCCTAAGAGAAATCCATTGAAATCAAGAGAATTCAGAGAATATATTTGAAAAAAGAAACAATAGTTGGAATGAGAATGGTTGGTTTCTAATAGGTGTGAATTAAGTATTTGTGATTTTAAAAACATTTTGTCACTTATTGACAATTTAAATTTTTAAGCAAATGATATAATAATTGATAGGTAAGGTTGTCAAATTAATGATAATGAATTTAGCAGTAACAAAGAATTCTAAGTCTTCAAATTAGTAGCATTGCAATCTCGAGTGTTTAGTTAATATAATGAAAGAATATATTTGCTTTTATACAATTATGCTTTAAATGAAAGAATAATGTTACATTAATTTATCTTAACGGAGAAAATGAAATAATTACACGATCATAATAAGTAAAAGGAGTGTAACGAGAAAGATTGTAAATTGATTTTATATTGATTCAACAAACAAGTCTTGCCTAAGTTTTTTCCATAAATCTCATTTGAGATTCATTATTCTCTTCTTTAAGCAAATAGTTATGATTTTTGATGATCAAGTTGCTTTCAATATAGTTCATTAATTTTGAGAATGGATACTTGATTTGCATTATGATACCTTATATATTATTTGTACATATATTGAGTTAAATGTGAATTCCTTTTGAGCACTTTCATTACCCCACATATAAAACAAAAGAAGAAAAGAAAGAAAAAATTGTAGTAAGTGAATAAATGAGCATAAATAATTTCACTCAATTAGCTTTATGTTAATAAAAAGGTCAAAGTCAAAGAGTGGTGCTAGTAGCCATTTAAGATGGTGACCTAGTTGAGTAACTAGGGGCAATGTGTTTACCTTAGTGTCAAAAGGCCGGGTGATTTTTTCAAAGATGTTTCTATATGCTCCTATGTTGTTTAAATTTAGTGTTTTGCTTTTAGTAAGGGGCAGGAAAAAATGTTTAAAGATTTTAGATTTCTTTAATGTATGTTAAGTTTATGTATTAGGTGGAATGGTGTGAATTTAGTTGAAGTTTGAAGAATTATCTTATTAAGTTGACAGTAATGAAATTGATTTGCTTGAGGAAAGGTAAGTGCTTAAGTGTGGGGGAGTTGATAAGTGATGATTTAGTCATATTTTTAATCCCATCTTTAGTGCATTTACCTTGTTTATTAGAGATTTCTTATTGTTTTTTTACTTAATTGTTTATATTGCGTTTTTGTGTTATAATTCACTTATTTGAAGCAAAAGGAACGAACTGGGATAAGTTTGGGGTGATTTGGAGCTGTTTTGACCAAGCTATAAAAAAGCTAAAAATGCACATAGTCTTTAGACATCCCTGTGTCATATGGACATGCCCATGTCCATACTAAAATGCCATGTTGACATATTTCATGCAAAATAAGATGGCCACATAGTTTTAGAGAGTTACATGGTCTCTGGATATGCTCATGTTATACGGACACCACTATGTCCCTTGCCCATGTGCATATATTTGAGCCCATGTTTGTTATAGATTCAAGAGTTTCGTGATTTCTAACCAATATGGCTAACACACATGCCTGTGTTAGTAATCTTGTACTACCCAAAACCTTAATTTTCAAATTATAAAAGGATAAAGTAAAAGAAAAGTAAAGAGAAGGCATGGGAAGCACAAATTGATGACCCTAAGATAATAAAAAGAACAAAGAACAAGCAAGGAAACATATTTGAACTAGATTTTCATCGATCTAAAATGAATTTTTATAAAGATTAAAAGGAATTTCATCATATTTCTTTTAGTTTTCTGGTTTTTCTTTAGTTTTGATTTATGTCTTATATAATTAGCAGTTAAACCTTTATTGGTACTTGGATTAGATGTACCTAGGGATAGATCTTGTAGTGATTTTATTTTATTTTAATTCATTCTTTAGTTTCATTAAGATTCAATTAGAGATCGCAATTGGGCTCAAGCATGGCACTGCCTGAGGTCAATAAGCCAAGCTTTGGGTCTAATTTTTTTTCCTGAAAAATCAAATCTCAAGCAGAACTTGGGTTGCCTAAGCCTTGCCTAACTTGAGGCCTGATAACCATTGTAAATAAACAATGTCATTTTCATTTTTATTAAATTAAATAAAAAACAAATCGAGTTGCACTAAGCCGGGCTCAAGCTTGGGCTCAGGTGGCCCATTCAATTGCCATCCCTAAATTCAATTATATGTTCATAATTATCCTTTCATTAATATTGCTGGCATTTTGATTCACGTATGATTTCATGCAATTGAGATTGAGAAATCCTTTGTATGAATAGATCTAATATAATTGAAAGGAGTTGCTGCAAACCTAGAGTTAAGTTGATATAAATATTCTAGATTAGAGTCAAACTTAATAGTAAAATTAACAACTCGATTAATGCAATTATAGGGGTTTTAATTAGAAATAAATTTTGATTAATCAATACAAGGTTAGGTGTTAATAGTTTTGAGAAAGATATTAGCATAATTGATTAATTTTTATGCTCCAATGAATTATAGATTAAATTAATTAGTGAAATCCTGATATTATGAGAAGTCCCAGGGGGTTCGAATTTTAGATACCACTATCTTCTTTGATTGTTTCTTTGTTTAATCTCTATTCTAATTAGTCAATTGTGTTAATTTATTTTAGTTTATTATTTTAATTTTAAATTTAGTTAATCATACGCACTATAATTTGATAGAAATCATACGTAGTGGTTGGGTCGGCTATTCTAGGCCCAAGCCCAGGTCCACGTATCTACAGCTCATTTGCAAGTGGCAACCTCCCACTCATATACAATGACCTAAACCTAACAGGTATTCACTATATAAGTTGATTATCTCCTCACAACGCAGGTACAAGAACAGAACCCTAGCTTTCTCTTTGTTCTCTATGACTGATTTTCTTTCAAAAAGACTAACCTGAGCGTCGGAGGAGCCTTTCGGAGACCAACTCCGGCGTGCCTTATTTGTTTTGCAGGTATTTTGTAGCCGAAATAAATTAGAATCATGGATCTGAACAACGATGTTCAGCCCCGGTAAAATCCGACTGAACCACGTAGTATAATTTGTGAGACTAGATAATAGAAAAATAGTAAGTATTAATAATTCTAGTCCTTGTAAGATTGACCTTTACCCATCAATGTTAGTTACAGTTATATTGTACGTTTATAGTTAAAACTAAAATACAATATCAATGATTATACCACGAAATTTTGTTTTTAATAACCAAAAACAAATTATAACACATGAAATTAAAACTTGTAAATAGAGTAAATTAAATAAAATATTAAATATATAAAAGGTCAAGTATATAACTTAATAATGTTAACGAAAAAAGAGATTAGATGAGCCTTATTAAGTTATTTGGGATTGTAAATAGAGTTCAAACCCTTTATGCTCTCTTCGTAGAATCCCAAACCTCGGCCCGCCCGATTAACATCTCTAAATTTCAAACCCTTTATGCTCTGTTCGTAGAATCCTAAACCCATACCCATCCACAAAAATTTCATTATTCACTACATCAAACAGATTTGGCACTGCCCAAACCTATTCACCCGAAGACAATCAATCATCAATCTTCGAGAATTAAAGAAGAGCCATCAAATGGGTCAAACCTTTCGTAAGCTCTTCGATACATTCTTCGGTAACAGCGAGATGCGGGTACTGCTGTTTTATTTACTTGTTTATTTGTTTACTTTTTGGTGCTGATTATTCAATGATTTCCGCGAATAAGAAAATTTCAGAGTTTAACTTTTGATTTATGAGTAAAGTTCTTGCAGGAATCTTGTTCTAGTGATGTTTAGCTCTATCCTTATGGGTGTATATGTATGCACGTCTTATGCAAGAAATTTGGAATCAGTGTATATTAAAATAACTGAAAATAAGGAAATGAAATCTAGAGATTGTTTAAAGAAATCTAATGATGGAAAAAATGACTACTCCTTGTTTTCCTACATGAATGTTTTCATGGTTTAAAGGTGATCTTAAGCTCTGAGATGATCTTCTAATGAGTTTGACTAGCTATAACCCAAGCACACACAGATTGTGTTTGTTTATGATGCCCATATTGAAATTTGAATATAATGTGTCTAATTGATTTTATAATTTGGCTTTTTATATGTGGAGGTTAAAATGTGACCTGAGAAGATATAGCATAAGCAGCTCAGAGCTTATTTCCCTTTATTATACTTTTTTGCCTTTACACTCAGGTTGTTATGCTGGGGCTGGATGCAGCTGGTAAGACAACCATACTCTACAAACTACATATTGGAGAAGTTTTATCGACTGTCCCAACTATTGGTATGTGACTAATAACTCTGTTTTTGGTATTAATTATTTTTTGTTTGAATCTGTAAGAAACTGATGAGCTATGCTGCTGTTAATTTGCATGCTATGAGTATAAGCCTGTACTATCAAGAAAATAAATCTGCCACTGTTAAGCCAACCAATTATCCTTAGACTGAAAATCATTTCAACAGAAGTTCGCTGTTGTAGATCTACCAAGCACATTGATGCAGCACACTGAAAATCATCTCAGCTTAAGGGGTTTCAAAAATTACATTCTGGAAACATTCAAGAAACTTCATTTCTGTTACCTCTTTCATACTATCAAGGAGTTGATTAGAGGAATCACAACTACTGTTTTTTTAGTTTTTTGTTGAATTATCTGTACAACTACTGTTTTTTTAGTTTTTTGTTGAATTATCTGTACAACTACTGATTCTTTTCAGCTTAAATCTCATCCAATGCTGACCTTTGTATTGGACAAAATATACAAGAAAACCAAGCTTTTATTTGTTTATCCCTTAGTGAGAGAATCACCTTTTCTATCTTTATTTTCAGAAACTTCACTCTCATTTGTCAAATATTTTAGCTCCAGAACGCTAGACATTCCTTATTGAAGATGTATTGTGTTTTGTATCTGCACAGGTACTTGTTTGTGGGAACTAACGACTAGGGAACTTTTCCCCAATAAACTAAATTATCTCATGAAATGTTGTTTTGGCGGAGAGGTTCCCCATAGATTTTGTGTCATAGAAAAGCATAAGTTTTAACCTTGACTTTGTAGCACCCATTTTGAATTTGTAACCCTTTCATACATTTCAGCCATAAAAGAAATCTTCCTCACATCTTCTTTGTCAACACATGATAATTCTTACCTAGCATAGCAACCATAGCATGCCTACGAAAGATGGTCCTTAAATCTACATATCCAGTTGCTCTAAAATATTAGATGGTCCAAGTTACTGCATATTTGGGATGAATTGCCAAGGATTAATAGATGCCCATTAGCTTGCCCATACTAAGATGTTCTTAAAATGAAATTCTATAGTAAATGTGATTCTCTGTAGACTTGGGGAGAAGATTTACTCCATTCTAGTGTTATCTTCCACTTTTTCAGAAACAGTAGAAACTTGTTTCATTTAAGAGCAGATAACTTTTAACTCTTCCTCTTTCAATACACTAGCCTTTTAAAAGTTTAAGAAACTCTATTTTTATTGAGATGTCCATACTTTATACATTTATTGGTGCTTCTTTTCCCTTTATACTGGTTACGAATCTTCGATCCTAGTCATTACTGTGTTCTGAACATATTTAATTTTCTGGTAGATACATACAATTGCACACACTTCCACACACACAAAAATTATCTTTCCCCCTCCAAAGATGTCATGCCTGGTTGTTGCATCAAAAGCAAGAAAGGAAGTGAGAACCTAACGGATGCTAATCAAATGAAACTCTACTGAAGTGATGGTTGTATCTACTCATGTTCTAAATTTCAAAACTCTGGCTTTGCATTTATTTTGGGGTTCAGAAGTTCTATTGATAATACTTAATCTATGTAACTTTTCCTGCTAGTAATGACTAAGTATGAAATGTGTTGAATTTTAATCATGGAAGCAAGTTGAGGGTTTTGCTACTTTCTAAAACAATAATTGCTTTATAATTATATCATCTAAATATCCTTGTCCTTTTGGGGTTGACAGTGGCTTATGGAGAGATTCAAATATGATTAAAGTATAGTAAGATAGAGAAGAAATAAAGCTGATAGAGTGAAACTGTTACATGTCAATGTGAAGTTGTAGGTATACTTGACTTCAAAAAGTAACCCTTGAAGGATTTCACTTTTGTTTTTCTATTGTGGTTTCTAGTTTTTGTTTTTTAAATAAAAATAAAAATCCATTTGATTGTTAATTTTAATGTAATTTTATTTTTTACTGATAATAATTATATATTAGATAAAATTTAAAGATAAATAATTTCTAGAAAATGAATAAATATATATACATTATATAATCTTTGTGTTGTAATATTTATTGATAAATTATCAGTGAAAATGTTATATTTTATTAAAATAAATAATTTAATAATTAAGTTTTTATTTATAGATTGATATTTTTTTATTATAAATTTTTAATTATTAAAGTAAAATTTATTTGAAATTTATTGAAGATATTTTAAATTTAATATATATTTATTAACTAATTATTAAATTAAAATTATTTTATTTTTAAAATGAAAATTTAAATTAATTATAAAAATAATTTTATCAACTGTAAATATTAAATAATTAAATGATAAATATATAGTTGATGGTAATCAGATTATGAAAAAATAAAAATCACTTTTTATGATTTTCATAAGTTATGAAAACTGGAAGAAATTAAAAAAATAGAAATTAAAAACTCAAACAAACTTTTTTATTGAATTTGAAGATAATAACAGAAAAACAAAAATCAAAGTAAAAGCAAGTGTTTAAATATGTCATGAAAGATATTATTATAATTAAATTGGTTAAATAATTCAAGTACCATTTGGGTAGAAAAGCTTTTGTTATGCAGCACAGCTGTGCTCAACTCTCAAGAATGGGCACCCTATGTGAAGTTTTGTTAGGTACCCTTTCTGTTAGGACCACCTGAAATATGACATTCCTCAATTTAAGAAAAAACATTTTTATTTGATGTCTTTCCTAAATATTTAATATAAAAAAAAGGCAAGAGTGGTTAAATTGATTTCCATATATCTCTGCATTTTTATATAGTTTTTGATAGACTTTTAAATGGGATGCTTTGGAAGCTTTACATGCAGGTTGGTAGTTCATAAGTAACAACTTCTTCTTTGCGATTAGATGTTCCTTATTTCTCCATCTTGAAAGCAAACTGAAAGTTAACATTGAGAATATTTTGTACATGTTACTACCTCAAAAAGTTAAAGAATATTTGAAAATTGCCGAAGTGGTTCATGAAGCTTTCTTAATTACGTCTTTTATAAATTTACAATTTTTTTATTTTGTGAAGGATGGAAGTTTTTGGTTTAGGTCATTGTTTTGTTTATTCACTTATTATTGTGTTTGAATTTAAAGATGAATATTGCAAATATGAAAGCTGTATCTAGATTTTCATCTGGAGTTATCTGCACATATTTATCTTTTTTTAATTTTTTCATCATCTGCATAGGGTTCAACGTAGAGAAAGTTCAATATAAGAATGTGATATTCACTGTTTGGGATGTTGGTGGACAAGAGAAATTGAGGCCACTTTGGCGGCATTATTTCAACAATACTGATGGATTGGTAATAATAATTTTCTGTGTACTGAATATCTGTTCCATTTCTATTCTTGTATGTAATGTACAACTGAATCCGTGAGACTTGGCAGTCTCTCTTTGTGAAACTGATCATACAATGATTTTGCAATTTCTCTGAGATTTATTGTGGTTGGTGTGACCTCAATATGCAGATTTATGTTGTTGATTCCTTGGATCGAGAAAGAATTGGAAAGGCAAAGGCAGAGTTCCAGGTAAATTCAGAATGGTATGCAAAATTTAATAGCTAATATCAAAATCAGTTTCTTAGTTGACATGTTATTTTTCTGCAGGCCATTATCAAAGATCCATTTATGCTCAACAGTGTCATCTTGGTATTTGCCAACAAGCAGGACATGGTAATTTTAGCTAAAGGTTTTTATATGCTTTGCAACACATGAATGATTAAATGCTCAAGAGAAGGAGAATTTTTATCAGAAATGCTTTTAAGGAAATGTTGGATGTCATTTAGAATATAAAGCTGATGGCTGGTCTTATATGCATTGTCTTAACCCTGCAATCTTTAGATAAAAGGAAAAGAAATGATGATTCTAGATTTTTTTATTTTAGGACATGATG
>JAOSBP010000007.1:7253803-7264974 GCA_027563825.1 Erythroxylum mucronatum | reverse complement strand
TGTTATTAAAGTCCTTATAGACATGCATTTAAGTACATTCTAATTTTTCTCTCTTTGACAAAAGGTTGCTATTGCCCAAGTCAACACCATGAGTACTAGTGTGAATTTAAGATCATTGATGGAAGCTAACAAGTTGACTAGACCAAACTTCATTGACTAGCTCAGGAACTTGAGAATATTTCTCAAGTACGAGAAACTTCATTATTTCTTGGAAGAACCACTTCTCGATCCCCCTGCTACTGATGCCTTTAATGATAATCAGAGGGCATATAGGAAGCATCTTGATGATAGCGAGATGGCTAGTGGTATTATGCTAGCCACTATATCACCAAAGCTACAAAAGCATCACAAGGCTATGGATGTTCATACCATAGTTTATCATCTTAGGGAGCTCTTTGATGAGCAAGCAAGGTCTGAAAGGTTTGAGACTTTATGATTGCTCTTCCACTCTAAAATGGTTGAGGGGACATCTCCAATGCAGTACGCACTAGAGATGAATGGCGACATTGAACGGTTGGCCTCCTTGGGTTTTCTTTTAGATCATGAATTAAGTATTGACTTAATTCTGACGAGTTTAACCGATAGTTTCTCACAAATTGTGCTTAATTATCGGATGAATATATCCAGCACAATTCCCGAGTTGGTCAACATGCTCAAAGTGAGCCATCTATCCGCAATGGCAAGGTTGCGATGCTGGTGGACTCTTCTGGTTTGAAGAAAAAGAGCCAAAAGAAGAAGAAGTCTGCAGGGCCTAAAGGAGGTCAAGAAAGCAAAGAAGATTGCCTCCAAGGGAACTTGCTTCCACTGTGGCAAGGATGGCCACTGGAAGAGAAACTGTAAGGCCAATCTAGAGTCCTTAAAGTAGAAGAAGGCATCTGGTGACTTTTAAACCTAATACATACTGATGTATATGGTCCGATGTCTATATATGCCAAAGGTGGTTTCATATACTTTATTACCTTTATCGATGATCATTCTCGATATGGGTATGTGCATCTTAAGAGATACAAGTCTGAAGCCTTTAAAAGGTTCGAAGAATTCAGAAATGAAGTTGAGAAACAACTTGGGAGAAGTATTAAATCACTTTAATCAAATCGAGGTGGTGAATACTTAAGCCAAGAGTTTTTGGATTATCTCAGAGATAGTGAACTATTGTCCTAGTAGGCTCCACCTTACACGCCACAACACAATGGTGTGGTTGAGAGGAGAAACCAAACCTTGTTAGACATGGTGAGGTCTATGATGGGTTTAGTGGATTTACCTAAATCCTTATGGGTATGCACTTGAAACTTCTATTTATGTTTTAAACAGAGGCCCATCCAAGTCAGTTGATGTTGCTCCATATGAGATATGGACTAACAAGAAACCCTATCTTTCTTCTATGAAGGTTTGGGCTTGTCCTGCTTATGTGAAGCGGATTCAGTTAGATAAGCTTGAAGCTAAATCTGATAAGTGTCTGTTTATAGGATATCCTAAGGAAAATATAAGATATCAGTTCTACCATGTTTCGGAATAAAAGATGTTTGTTTCAAAACATGTCCTTTTAGAGAAAGAGTTTCTTCTACGGGCAGACAGTGGGAGTAACATTGAACTTGTAGAAGTTCAAGATACTCAAACAGACGCAAATTAACTGTCTAGAACTGAGACTATTGTTCATAAAGATGAAACAATAGTTCAACCTTCTGACACACAAGAAATTTGTAGGTTAGGTAGGATACGCCATTTTCCCAAGAGATAAAGATTTATCATAAGTGAATTTAACAATGTATTGCTTATAGAAGATGATGAGCCTATTACCTATGAAGAGGTTCTGAAGAGTTCAGAATCTGACAAATGACTTCAAGCTATGAAATGTGAAGTGGATTCTATGTATGAAAACCAAGTATGGACTTTGGTTGACCCACCCGAAGGGATAAAACTAATAGGGTGCAAATGGATTTTCAAGAAGAAAACTGACATGGAGGGTAATGTAGTTACCCATAAAGCTAGGCTTGTAGCTAAAGGTTATCGTCAAAGAAAAGGTGTTGACTATGACGAAACGTTTAGCCCAGTAGCTATGCTTAAATCTATTAAGATACTCCTAGCCATTGGTGCTTATTATGATTATAAAATATGGCAAATGGATGTGAGCTTTCCTTAATGGAAACCTAACTGAGGATGTGTATATGACACAACCTGATGGTTTTATATCCATGAATGTAGAAAAGGTATGCAAGCTTCATAAATCCATTTATGGATTAAAGCAAGCACCAGGAGTTGGAATATCCAATTTGATAAGACAATCAAAGAATTTGGTTTCTCACAAAATCTGGATAAGTTGTGTGTGTATAAGAAGGTTAGTAGGAGAGCAATCATGTTCCTTGTACTGTATGTAGATGATATATTGCTAATAGGAAACGATGTCTCTGTTTTGCAATCATTCAAAATTTTGTTAGCTAAGAACTTCCCTATAAAAGATCTTGGAGAAGCAATTTATATTTTGGGGATAAGGATCTATAGAGATAGATCTAAGAGGTTGCTTAGTCTTTCTCAATCTACATACATTCACAAGATGCTAAAGAGGTTTAGCATGGAGTAGTTCAAGAGAGGTTATCTTCCAATAGTACATGGGATTACACTCTCTAAATCTATGTGTCCAAAGACATAAGATGAGAGGACTCACATAAGTTTGATTCCTTATCCTTTGACTATAGGATCACTCATGTACATTATGTTATGTACTAGACCTGATGTATCGTATGCTCTAAGTGTTATGAGCAGATACTAGTTGGACCCCTTGTGAGGGTCATTGGGTGACTGTCAAGAATATCTTTAAGTACTTGAGAAGAACTAAGGATGTATTCTTGGTCTATGGAGAAGGTGATCTTGCGATAAGCGGGTATACTGATGCCATTTTCCAATCCTATTGGGATGACTCCAAATTCCAGTCTGGATATGTATTCACACTGAATGGTGTTGCAGTTAGTTGAAAAAGTTCCAAACAAGAGACGACTGCAGATTTGATGATAAAGGCGGAGTACATTACAGCTTCAGAAGCGGCAAAGTAAGCGGTTTAGATCAAGAAGTTCATCATGGAACTTGGTGTGGTTCTGAGCATCGCTTATAGTTGTATTGTGACAACAACAGGGCTATAGCGCAGACGAAGGAACTAAGGTTTCATCAGAAGTTCAAACATGTACTCAAGCGCTACCATTTGATTAGAGCAATCACCTTTAGCACTTATTGTACAAATTATTTTATGATTAGTAAAAGCATTTTTCATCATTTCGATGTTCATACTTTTATGGATTTGATGTTGATCTTAAATTGATTTAATGAAGTCCTTGATACAAAACATAGTATAGAGGAAATCATGACGAGATCATGATAATAAGATTCCTATCATGTGTAATTATGATAGTATCTAAACATTCCCTAGTCATAGGATTAATGAGATGGGATATCATTAATCCGGATAGACTAGCACATGTTATACTCCTTAATTGGATCAAGCAGTAGATCTCATAAGTTGTAGACATGAGTTGTTTAGAGTTAACATGTAGATGCTTAGTAAGGGTAGTAAGTACATTGGATTGACCTACTATGAGACAATCATATCGATATTATATTCCAGTGTTAATGAAAGTCTCATCATAGCAATGGTGCAAGTATCCTTTGACTTGAGGTACTCAGGGATATCTCAGATACTAATCATGTGCTTTGACTCCATTCGTCGGTGCCTTTCAGAGGTTACTCATAGGATGGTGATTGGGTACAACTTAAGGTATTCGAAGGTAATTGAGTAGCCAACAAAGGATTCACCACTCCTGATAGAAGGAGATGATACCCATAGCCTCTTGTTGGGGTCATTACTCTAGACCCTCTGGCTAGAGCAGATATGTGTCATGAACAGAATCTTCAATGATATATAGAGTAATAAGATCCTCGTGAAAAGATTTAATATCGCTTGGATTAGATGTGACATAGTCAGCCTAGTGGGAGTTGGCAATTTGACCATACTCTGAACCAAGCGTAGTATAGATAGTGAAAGGCTGAATTGCATAGCAACATTGCGTATGGAAGAGTTCGTAGTCAAACCACTGACTTTCTAGTCAATTGGGGGTCATAACGTATTGCTAGATACTGCTATTAACTTACTTAAATTGAGTGTTAATTCAAGTGACCAATATAATTGGGAACCTAATGGGTCACACACATAGGAGATCTGAAGGATGAGTAAAATGGTCTTAAATGGTGATTCAAGATACGCAAGAGTGTTTCGGGATTGTATCACAATGTTATCGTGGTAGAAAATGTTGCATGGAATGGATTAGAAAAAAGTATTATTGGCTGCCAATTTGGCCATTAACTTCCCAAACTTCCATTAATTCATGCTATTCATGGCCATTAACTTCTTATAACTTCCATTAATGCATGCTATTCATGACCTTTAACTTCTCATAACTTCCATTAATGCATGTTATTCATGACTGTTAACTTCCATTAATGCATGCTATTCATGACCATTAACTTCCCACAACTCTCCATTAGTGATGGGGGTTATGGAATGCCAAATGTGGCAAAAAATAAAGATTTTTATCCATCTTGTGTAAGAAACAAGGTAAAAAAGAAAGGTTCTTTCTTACACACACACTCTTTTCTCTGTAACTCTCACAAGAGTTCTTATCTTTGCTAGCACAAAGAAAGAACTCTAGCCATCTCCTAGTGAGGTTTCATCCTTTTACCTTCGTGTGGACTTTCACTAGACACGGTCTACATTGATCGTTGTAGTTTACGACAACCCAACGCAGAGAAGATTATAGAACGAAGGATCGGAAAGGTATGTAAACATCTTACATTTCATGTTTTTGTTTTCTATATCTATATGTATGAGTACATCTAGTTTTTGAGGTTCCGTTTTATTTTTCGCTGTGTATATTTGATATATATTATGTATGAGATGCATGATCGGAACCTTACATTATACCCAAAAAGGCAAAAGCCCTTTTCCTTAACAAAGTTCAGTTGCATTTCTGTTGCATAACAATGTATAAAGTTATTGCTAAGTTGTTTGCTTTGGGACTTCAATTAGCTCTGAAAGAAGTTATAAATACTGCTCAAGGGGCCTTCTTACCTGAGACAAATATTGGAAATAACATACTTATTCTATAGGAGCGATTAGGGGAGTACAAAATAGGTAAGAATATTAAAAGCTTCTTGATAAAAATAGATTTTTTCAAAGCTTAAAACATAATCGGCTAGAGATACTTACAAGATTGTTTGCAAGCAATATGTCTGCCACTTAAATTCAGGAATTGGATATTGGAATGCATTCAGACTACCTCTTTCATTGTCTTGGTCAATGGTACTCCATCTATACCCTTTAAAAATGCTAGAGGGATAAGACAAGGGGATCCCCTTTCCCCTTACCTTTTCACTTTAGCTATGGAAGGGATTTCTAGAATAATATCCAAACTTATTGAATGCAATCGTAGATTTCTATATCACAATACGTGTAGAGACATTAAATTATCTCACTTGATTTATGCTAATGATCTAATGCTTTTTAGTAGTGTAGACAACCATTCTATCAGCATCTTGTTAAACATAATACATATATTTTTAGAATGGTCTGGTCTCAAGGTAAATGTTGAGAAGAGTAGCTTGTACATATCCTAAGATGTCATAAATCAAGAGGAAATTTGCAGCAATGTAGGATTTGCATTACATTCCCCTCCATTCAAATATATGGGAGTTCCAGTTACAACAACCAAACCCAAGTTTTTAGACTTCTTTCCTTTGATTGAGAAGATCAAAAATAGGATCAATGCATGGCAAAATAGATTCCTCTTCACTGCAACTAAACTTACACTCATTAGTTCAGTCTTAAACAACTTGCACATCCACTGGTTTGCACATGTTGTTCTGCCTAAGAGAGTTAACAAAGAAATTGACAGGATTCTAAAAGCATTCATATGGTCCGAGAAAATAGAAAATTGCAAGAAGGATAAAGTTAAATGGAGTGATTTAACTATACGAAAGAAGCAAGGAGGGTTAGGCATTATTCCAGTTTCACAAATGCAAAAGGTACTCTTATGCAAGAGAATGAGGAGACTCTTTACTGATAAAAAAGCATTATGGATCAAGTGTGTGAATGAGTATCATCTCAAAGATCAAAATTTCTGGTAGGTAGAAAGCTCTTGTGAATTTTCTTGGATTTTCAATTATCTACTCAACTTAGAGAGGTATGGTATATCCTCATATTAAGCATCAGTTAGGAGATGGAGCAAATATTTGGTTCTGATTCGATAATTAGACTATATACAGCCCACTTTTCCAAAGAGCAAACATAACATAACTCAAAAACAAAATTCCAAGCAATGCTAGAGTCTCTACACTGATCAATAATGGAGATTGGTTTGGCAGTTTTAGAGGTTCTCCTTACTTGCAAACTACTTACCACAAATCTCTGAGCCCCATAAAGAGGATAACATCATTTGGATTCCAAACCCAAGGGGTACTTTCATCAGTAGCTCCTGTCATAAGATAATTGCAAGAAATGCTGAAGAAGTCTCTTGGTATGAAATTCTATGGAAACAGTCTTTAAACCTAAAAGCCTCAGTTTTCTCTTGGTTGGTAATCAAGAATAGGCTTAAAGCGTAAGATAGATGGTTTGGGGTATATAATCCCATTTGTGTCCTGTGTAAACAAGCTAAAAAGAGTAGGAATCATCTACATTTGTTTTGTCGTTAGACAAAAGCTATTTGGAACAAATTTCTGCACCTATTACCAGTTCCTTGCTACACTTTTGATTGGAGATAAACACTAAACATGATCATTGATAACACCAAGCAGGGAAAGCCAAATGGGATTCTCATTAAAACAACTTTTACTACCACCTTCTACTTGATACAGAGGGAAAGAAATAGGAGATTGTACAGGAGAATTGAATTGAAGAAAAAAATATATAAAATAGCATAAATGATTATCAATTAGGTCTGAGTAGCTTTGATAGCAAACTTCAAACAAAATATACTCACTCATATCATGAAGAATATGTGGATGTTGTAATTCTTGTATTTAATGTAATATACTCCTTTAAATTCCTTTTTGCTAAGTTGTTGACAGATTAAGCGATTGATTGTAATGTTGTTGTTGTAGCTATTACTTCTATTAATACAATTCCTTTTAATTTAAAAAGAAAGTCAAAAAACCACTTTCTAAAAAGTTTACTACAAAAGGAATAGAAAACCCAAAAGCAATGGAGAAAAAGCTTTGAGCTCCTGAAAAGATAAGAGGCAAGCGAGCTGATAAAAGTGAAGCAAAGAAAGTATCTTGCGCAATGAGAAGCACGAAAGAACCGAGGCTAATAAAGAAAAGCTTAGCCATTGGGTGAAGAAAGGGAGCTAATGAGAAGGAAAGCCATCAATCTCTTCATATAACAAATATCTAAAAATATTATACCAAATCTCACTCCGTTTTAAATAGAATATGAATTTTTTAACACACTGGTTGAAAATTTAACGCCTCGCAGAAAACCATAAAAAAGACACCATGACGCAACGCCCTTTTAATTAAGAGAAAGTACTGCACTCAAAATTAACCAAATGATTTACAAATAAATGCGTTCTACACCTTGCAACAATGCCGGAGGGCTTTCAACAAGCATGGAAGTTTTCTAATGAGCCTCAAAATGGACCGACATAGGGTCGTTATCCAGACCAGTTCATCAGGTCACAAAATGTGCTCTGGAATTCTCCTTTTTAACAATTATTATGGAAGTGTCAAAGTTTAGCATCCATGCCTGCATCTATTGCATTTGTCCGTCCCTGCTCAAACCATGCCCTTGTTTGGCACTAACCAATGTCCTCTGAAATAAAGAAGTCCAGAGGTTCAATTTCACGATATATTCCCATGCCCTAAACATAGAGAGAGAACATACAATTAGAATCAAATATATATCATGGTTTGCTCTATGCAGAGTCAGATCTAAAGGCCTATTTGCCAACCCTAAGTATGAAAGAAAGAAGGTTACCCCAGTACGACACTTAATGCTCTAGTATTTTGATCTTCTCAATACAGTTTTGCATGTGTTGAGTAACATCAGCAGATAGACGCTCTCCAACTATGAGCTTGTACTGCTCAAATTTCATTTCTTCACATTTCAAAGCTGCAGCTTTGCATGCATTGATGCTTCCTATTACCAAAAAGAAGATGGAATAAAAGCAATATCACATCATATTGCAAATATTACCTTAACAAAAACTACAAAAATATCTTTTCTCATCCCAAGTTAGGTGTGTAGCTATTCAATAAATGAGTAATTTTGCATTTGGTATTCATTGAGGTTATATGCCATCATTTAGGTATCGGCATCTTGCCACGTTTTCCAATTCCGTCCCCTTAAATGTGTCTTTTAACAGTAACAGCATCAACTTATGCAGCTTTGTGATACCATATTAAAGAAAGAATGCCATTATCATTTTGATAATCTCAAACTAGAAAGGCATCCGTTCACGCAGAAAGTACTAACATTGAGTACTACCAGGGCATTGATTAAGACGAATGTTGAGAAATGTCTAGCTGGCTCTGAAAAACAATTGAAGACTTTGGAAGATATGGCAACGGTTCAATCAATAAATCTTTCCACAAGATATTTTTCAAGAAAGAAGCCAAAAGAATGACAACAGGTCAGGCACTTAATTTTCTGAACAAGAGAAAAATATCTGATTTCCATAAACAATTAGGGATTAGATTGAAGTGTTATATGCAGAAGTTATGAAGAAGAAAAATATCCGATTTCAATAAACAATTAGGGATTAGATTGAAGTGTTATATGCAGAAGTTATGAAGAACATTATTTTGCAATAAAAAAAGCTGTAGACCCAACAAAAACTAACTTGGATTGACGCTTGGAAGATCAACCATGAGAAACCTTTATTGAATAAGAATTCAAAGGAGAAAGATAGTTAAAAGTAATAACACATATTTAGTTTTTCATTTGTTAAGAAAATAGGACCAAATTGGTAGATTTGACAACAAAGTTGGTCACTAATCCAGTTTTCAGTCATGAAGTCCTAACTAACTAAAAAAAAACCCCACCTAGTTGCCTTTAACCGAACTAGAAAACCCAGTGACCTAGCCCAAAATTTCCAATTTTACTTTTGAGTTACTTCTTAACTTTAAATTGTTAAGAATTACATTCATCACTCCTGATTTTATCACTTCTCCACCCGATTAGACAGGTTCAACTTCCACTCCATCTTCCTTTTCATTGTTTTCATGAAAAGCTTGCAATTAAGGATCTTGGAAGCTCAGTTTACATGCATAAGGAAACAGATTCTCTTCTTATTTATGTCTTTAAGCACTAAAAAAGGAATATTCACTAACATGAGAAGAACACTCAAAGAGAAAAAAGGATTCTCCAGTGCAGTAGTTCATCTGTCCTAAACTTGCAAACGTTACCATCTTTGTTAATAAGTATTTAGAGACTTACCACTTAGGTCCAGTAAGTTGAATAATACCGAGCAATTTCCAATACATCTGACCATGGTTATGGCACACCAAACCTTTTGGTACTCGACTCGTGATGCCCGGATAATACATAGTTTTGTAATTGGATTCACATATTTTACTGCCAAATAAACAAGATTTGAAAGTAGAGTGAGAACTATTTATGAGGTAACGAAAACAACCAGAACTGGAAACAGATACTCACCCTGAAAAGATCCAATACAAGACGCCAAACCACACTCCCCAAAATTTACAAGAATGTTGTCCTTAATTGCTTTGGATACATTAAATTGTGTGAGGACAATAGGATCATCTGCTGTTGCAATGTCTCGGTTTGGATCCAAATAAACTTCCATAACCAGATACCTATTCTTAAATGCAACCATCGTGCTTGTTCTGCAACATAAAACCCACAATTTCAGAATACAAGTCAGTTTAAAACAGAGAAAAGGGAGAGCAGAACCAAATAGTACCAGGCTTAGTAGAATAGGTGGTGATGCTGTCGTCTGCAACCAAATATAAAAAAAATCACTTCCGTTAAAACAAATTAATGTAGTAGCGGTAAGCGGATATCGTTCCCACGAGGAATCTCTAACGGTAAAGTTAGCTAGTTCAAACGAAAATAGCGAGGGGGTTTTGTCACAGCGATAAAAATAAAAATCAAAGGAAATTGCAAATTGAAATAATTAAGTCGACAAGAAAATTAATTAAGCATAATTAAATTGAAAGCAAAGAAATAATAAAATAAACAAAATCCATAACTTGACTTTATCAAAAATAACAAAAATCTCTAATTGAAATTGCATAAAAATTAAAAACAAGGAAATCAGAAATTAAATTAACTAAAACCCTAATTAAAATCTATGCAGAAATTTAAAGACAAAAAAACCAGAAAATTAAATTAACCAAAATCCCTAATCTAAGAATAAACTAATTGAAAATTGCAGAACAATTAAACAATGAAAGACAATTAAAAAGAACCATGCGGCAGTCCTAAGATGAGCGTTGATGATGTTATTGGAATAAGAAAAGAAAGTCGCAGTCCAGGAAGGATGGGCGATGATGTGATGGTCTAATGGAATAAAAGGTAAATCAAAGAATAAACTAAACCAGCGGCAGCCAAGGTGATTGAGCATGCGACGATAAAGCTATTGGAGAAATTGAAAATAAAGAAGAAAAGCATATGCGGCAACGTGAATAGATAATGTGCGCTGATCACTGTTGAAAAACCAAGAAGAAAATTGATACACGACAGTCAGCAGGAGAGAAGACGCAATGATGATGTGTTGAAGAATTAGAAAACGTCGATGATCAAAGACAAGGGTTGCGGCAGTTTTAAGGAAAAATAAGTATGCAGTGGTCTGTTGAAATCAAAGGAAAAGCAAACGCCGATACTGTTGAGTAATTGAAAAACATGGACAAGGAATTAAACTAAAACAATGATGCGGCAACGCTGGAAAATTAGAGAAAACAATAACATAAACCTAATCTAATCTACGACCTATGCTAATCTATGACAGCCTCCTTGCTTAATCTAAGCCCATATATATACGGCAATCCCAGCTTCCTTCTTGAATTGAACATCTTCATTATCTTGAATTGTCTTGATCTAGATTGAGTAGTCTTTCAATTTTGGTGAGAAACATCTTGAAAAGAGTCCAACAGATCTTGGATGGTTG
>JAOSBP010000007.1:7232414-7250051 GCA_027563825.1 Erythroxylum mucronatum | reverse complement strand
CATTATATGTTTGAACACCATATTCCAATCGATGCTACAATTCAGATATCAATGGTTGTAAGAAAACATCAATTTTATGCTTCAGATTTGTAATCCCTGGCACAATCACTATTAAGACATATATGTCTCTTTCATACACATCCAAGGAGGAAAATTATAAGGAGTGACTATGATTGGCCATGATGAATATTGCTGCCCGGATTGACCAAAAGGTTGGAATCCATCCGTTGACAATCCCAACCTAACATTTTGACATTCAACTGCAAAATCAAGAAGAGTGTCATTGAAATGCTTCCATGCCAGTACATCTGATGGATAAATCATTACTCCATCTTCCTATTTGTGTTTAGCATGCCATCTCATGTGAATGCAGTAACATCAGAAGCACAAAGTCTTTGAAGTCTTGGAGTTAGCGGGAAATAATACATTTGCTTCTTCTATGGTACTAATTTCTATTTCATTGAACGCTTTCTAGGCTTAAACTTAGATTGACCACAAAATTTACACTCTTCTAAATCCACATCATCTCTCCAATACAACATACATCCCAATTTGCAACAATCAATCTTTTCAACAGGCAAACCACGACTCCTAATAAGTTTCTTCATATTATAAAAACTATCAACTATTGTATGATCAGCAGGCAATGATTCATTGTACCATTCAAGAATTTTATCAAAACTACGATCCGAAATATACCCTTCAGACTTTATGTTCAATATTGGAGCAATTGAAGACAATTGGGTCATTGTCTCACAATTTGGCCACAATTCTTGGTTAGCTGACTGTAGTAAGTCAAAAAATGTTTTGCTTGTGGGTTAGGTTCTTCTTTAAGATTTTCCCTATTTTCCTCAAAGGTATAACCAGCCTCCTCATAAACCATTCGCGTGTATGGATTTTTAGTTTCTTCCACATAATTTTTTTGTAAATCTAATCCCCCCTTCATACTCATTTAGGTTGACAGACGATTCTGCTTGATTACCCTTTAAGCTGCTAGAAATGCCGGGTCCCCCATGTCGTGTCCACTCGAAATAATTGGGGACAAATCCTTTTCTCAGCAAATGCCCATTAACTTCATCAATAGTAAGGAAACATTTGTGTTTGCTCTTTTTACATGGACATCTGATCTTTGGCCCATCCATATATGCAGGTTGAGAACATGCATAATGAATAAAAGCTTCTACTCCCTCAACAAATTCAGGATTAATGAAACCATCAGCGGTTAATCGTTTATACATCTAAGATATATCCTAAAAAATCATTTATGGACAACTGTTAATTTAAAATAGTGAATCCATAGTTAGTATCATTTATGTTAGCCAAAAATTTCAAAACATCTAAGATAAGACATGTGAATCAAGATCACAAGTTCTCGTTGTAACCCCTAGACTCTTCGTATTTTTCACCGATTCGCCTTATAGTTACTATGGATCACAAGTTATGGGTTCAGGTTTATGGTTAAGATCTAAAATATTTGTAAACTTAACATCCAACATATATGTTTGTATTCATATATGTTAGAAAATAATTAATGTTAAAACTCCTATATTAAATATATACTAGTGTCAAATTTCATAAGTATTCATAAAAATATGAATACTTAATTTAATAAATTATTTGTACATATACAATTTTAAAAAGATACGTGTTAAAATTTGCACATGAAAAGTAAGGAAAAGTTAATCGTTTCAGATAGCATAAATGAAATAACTTAGATGTCATATCATTATATTGGAACTATAATATATCTCAAACTCATCCTATATTAATTTAATGATAAACCGAAGTTCATAACACAAACAAGTTTCACATCATGCAGGCCATTTTAATTAAAAATGCAGGAAGTTCAGATGGGAAGTTCAAATGGAAAACAAATACCCAAATAAAGGTAAGTTCAAGAAAACGTAGTAAGAAACAAAATCACTAACCTCAATGAAACGGTAGAAGGATCTTCCTGAAGTACATGAAGGAAGATGACGACGACGAACCTAGAATGAGAAATATAGAAACTGATACAAATGTCATTCACCATGTTTGAAAAATCATTGTTAAAATCCATAGTTATAAGGATATGAATGTCATTTTAATACCTGCTAAAGCTTCTCTTCAATCCCCTTGAAAATATAAGTACTGCCAACAAATGTGTTCCTACAACCAATTCCCAAAAATGCTCACATTTTACAAACCAGGATATATTAAAACAATTGCCATGAAATATTATAATCAATGAGCTGTACGCAGAGTCTGTTGAAAATTTAGCAGAATTTCCCTTATAAAATGGACTTCCCCCTTTTCAAAGAAGGGTCATTCTTGCAATAAAAATACACTTCTATATTCACCAGTAACCACAGCTCAATTTTGGTCTCCAAACTATATATCTATTCTCAATTGAGTCCACGTGCATTTACATCGTAAAATCTATAATAATCCAATTCAAAAATCAAGTATACCAATCTAACCCATACACCCTCATTTATAGTCAATGCAACAAGATATTCTCAAATCTAATCAACAATAACTCAATTTAATCAAATTTAATGAATTTCATTCATTTATATAAGAAAATATTATAAAGCATATCTCTAACATAATATTTTCTAATATTATAAAGCATACATTGAACTTCTCCCCCAAATTCTATAAGAAGGATAAAATCATAAAGCATATATTGAACTTATAAGGGTTTTTATTTATCCTATGGCTTATGATTATGTTTACGCTAATGAACTTAGATAGGCTAAGGGGAATCTTCATTGTAATCTTTGTAAACAAGAGGATGAATCTATTAGTGATCATTTAAAAAAATGTAAGTTCTCTTTAACTATATAGAAAAGTTAAAACAATTATGTAACTTTAATGTTTCGTATACAATATAATCTAATATTGTGAAATGAATCAGTCAAAGAAGAAGGATATACAATGGTAATCTTTGTATTTATAATTTTTAATTTGGAAATGCGATATATACATAGTAGAGAGAAAGAAACTTAATAATTTTTGAAGGAAAACAAAACAAATTAAAAATTCATCAATGAACTAATAAGCGAACCTAGGGAGCAGCTTATCACTTGTAAAGTCTACGTCATTTGCAACAATGATTAAGATGCAAAATGGGGGTATATTTAGACCTTAAGAAGAAGAAATGATTTACATCAATAGTAGTATTGATATGTTATCTACTATGTAAGTTATTTAGGAATGCTTCAATAATAATTTGATAGTTTCTTTACTCATTACCTTGGTAGTTATTATCCAGTGAATGACAACCATAGTTTATCGTTATAATTGATATTTTGAAACTATTCCAACCCTAAGTATATTTAACACTAACACTTAAAATAAAAGTTACTATAATGCATTTAAAATAAGTTACAGTTTTTATGAAAAATGATAATACCAACTGTGTAAGTGTAAATCATACTTTGTCTTAATACAAATTATAAAGCATTTTATATATCATATATCCAATGATATTTTAGGCACGTACACTTTAAAGTTTCAAAAAAGAGTGAAAAATGTCTTAATCTCAAACATTAATGGAGATTTATCTCACCTTCACCTTTTGCTCATAATTTCTCGCGTTTGTCACATGTGTAAATTAGCTAGCCTAAATGTCATTGGTTTGTCTAACTACTTTCAAACTGAAATTACTACCAAATCACTAGACATTATGGTTGCTTAAGGCTATTTATTATTTTTAAGCCTAACATTCGTATTTATATTTAAACTATATATTATCAAACACCAATCATAATCATACATATCACATTATCCATAACATTCATACTCCATAAAGATCTAATCATAATCATCAAAGTAGATGCAATGTTGTATTCAATCAAATTCCCATAGAAAATTTTCAATAAACCCTAACTATAAACATTTACCAACCAATCATAACTATAATTAGAGTTAACAATGACAACTCAATCCAATATAGTTTCAACAAAATTAGGGCAGAAGAAAAAATTTTGAATATTGACCAATTTCATCCATGACTAAATTAGATAAACACTTAATCATCCATGAATAAATTAGATAAATACTTAAACACACAAACATTTACACATAATGAAACAAACAATAATTAAAACCATTTTCATTTTGGTAGAAAAATTAAGGGTCCACGTCGGCATACCTTCACCAAACACGCAGCTCCATGGTTGGAGAAGACATGGCAGCTGGACAGAGAAGACGACGATGAAGAAGAACTGACGAAGAGTAGCGGTAGAGGTGGAGAACGAAGGAGAAAGGAGGAAGGTCAGGTAGGGGGAACTACTAAAGAATTTTAAAGTCATTTCGTTGAAAACGAAACGACGTCATTTTGTTATTCCTAAAAAGTTCAACAGAAGCAGTCAACGGGCGACGACGTTTTAATAGACAAATTACCGACGGAAAAGTTCCGTCGATGAACCCAGAAAATAGTAGCAAACTTCCCCGCTCAAATTCAGTGACAAATTTTACTACCGTCGGCAATCCATTTTTTCCAAACAAGTTCTCCAACGGATGAAGGATTTCTGTCGATAATTTGCAACGGTCTTTTTACCGTTGCCAATTTTTCGTCGGTATTTTGATTGTTTCTTGTAGTGAAAATAACTACTTAGAGACTGGGAGTATTATTGACAAAGACACTTTGATGCTCAATCTAATAAAGATAAAGGGTGTTAAGTATATACAGAAATCTTTAATTGAATTTAATGATATTGATTATGAGAACTTACATTGGTCTGTCTCCCTTTTATAGGTAATCCTTTAAGAAATGTAGTTGGATTTTACTTATTCTTAGTAAAGTTGGATCTAACTTCTATTAATCAACTTAATCATTCATTAATTAGGAATATACTTTTTCATAAGAATGAATATTTTTTTAAGAGTAAGTAAATTACATTGCTGGAAAAATTTACAAGTAAAAAACCATTGTCTTAGTACCCCATAAATCTCTATCTTGCTAGTGGTGAGTTACTAATACATCACAACGGGATGAAGGCCCTATGTTACAGCCTCTATGTACTTCTTATTTTAATACTTAAGTTTTCCCAATAATTCTTGGCCAAGATAGCTAAACGAATATATAAAGGGCACTTCTATTAGGGGTGCTCTATGTAATCTATTATTTCTTTCTTTCCAGATATAGTATACCAAAGCTCCAAAGCACATTTTAAATAACTTGAAATCATCTTAATTTCTCAATTTAAGGTTTATTTTAAGCTAGTTAGTTTTACTGTAGTATACACCAAGATGAGTAAGTAATTTTTCCATATCCAAGATAAGAACCTATAACAAAAGTAGGGTTGATTGAGACTCAAACTAGTCCGAGTGCATAGTTCATAAGTGGCATTGGAAAAATTGAATTTAAGAGAGTCTTTGGTCAATAATATGCCCTATGTAGAAAGATATAACATAAAAGAGTGAGTTAGGGTTATGTTTGTGTCCTAAACTAGTTTATATTATAGCTTAGTTATCAGGTTGAAGTAACTATCCTGCAACATTATTGCAATGTGAAGATCCTCTAACATTATTGCAATGTGAAACATATAGACTTATTAGTTGTCCGTTGAATGATGTCTAAAAATGAAGTTTCCTAAGGATAACTAGGCATACTATTAAATATGTCATTGATGCCCCTATTGGAGTAGAATGGCTACACCTAAACATTGTCCTTAATCAGCACTTGGACTTTACTCCTCTAAAGGATAAGAGTTCTCAAGGAATCAAATATCTTAGTTTGTATAAAGGTCCTAATTCATGTCGTTGGTTAAACTAGAATATAGTACCTTGTCCATTGTTAATCTTACATCTAATCAAGGGTTGCATCTAGTCCCTTATTTGTATAGGATTTTTTGCATAGTACGTGACATCTTGGTAGTGATTGGAATACATCAGATTCTCTTATCCTTTAAGTGATATAATGTTCCCATTTGACCTAAAATTCCTCCTTGTCATACCATAATGTCCACAATATTTTAGCTAGTAAACATTACTCATAATTCAATATAGGTGACACCAAATCCCTCAAATTGTTTAAGTTTGTAGACCGAGGACCATTTGAATTTTGGTAATTTTTTTATAGTTTTTAATGTTACTCCATAGAAATTCCTTTCACTTCTTGTCAATATCTTTCATTATACCTTTAGGAAGAGCTAAATGCGAGCATAATAAGTGGCTAAATTAATTAAAATAGATATTATTAATTGTAATCTTCCCTCATATTCTTGGAAATTATTACACCAATTGTTGATTTTTTTTGTTAATGGATACCAATAGGGGAAAATAGTATTGAGGTGATATATTTTTTTAATGATGGAAACACCTGAGTACTTGAAGGGAATAAGGGTTATAGTGATATCGATTGTGCTAGCCATATTATGTTTTAGGCCTTGAGTAACTTTGAATACTCTTGTAATCTCGTTATTGATGATGGTTGAATAAGAAATTATAGTGATGTATGTTTGTATCCATATGACAAAAAAGTTAGGAAAGCCCATAGCCTGTAATGAGTCAAGGATAAAGCATTAGCTGATGGAATAAAAGTCTTTAGCAAAATCTATCTTGAATGAATAAACCTTTGATATATTTATTATAGCTTTTGAAAAGTTCATGTGATAGTAATATATTGTCTCTAATTGATCTTCCATGAATGAAAGACCTTTGAATAAGGCTAATTATCTCCTTCATATATTTCTTCATTCAGTTTGTTATCACTTTTGAAATGACTTTATATATGTCACTACAACCAGCTATGCAATAAGATTCATTTAGTGATTTTGTGTTAGGGGTTTTAGGAATTAAAAATATATAAGTTTTGTTCATTTATGTTAATAATATGCCAATCTAAAAAAATTCCTAGACAACTTTGATTATCATCCCATTTATCATGTCCTAAGTTTGTCGAAGGAATACGACATTAAAACCATTAGCCTCATGGGATTTATTAGGGTGAAAAAGAATAAGGTGTTCCTAATTTCGTCACTTGTGATGTAACACACCACTATCATAGAGCATATACTCGACATACTGGAGTATATTTGAGCACATACCCTACGGGAATGGCACATTAGAGCCAACACATTAACTTATTTATGGCATCACACGTATCACCAGTTTTTCAAAAGATTAAACTTTCCCATTTCATTCACAAACATAAACATACATTGTCATTACAAATTCATAACTTATGGATATACATTCAAAACATGTGAGAGTTTACAACTCCATACAAAGTGTGCTACATAAAATGGGATGCTAAACCAAAATATCTTAGCTAGACTCTTCAGTACTAGCTGACCAGATCTTTGAGCCATTTTATCCCCAAAATTGATAATACTAGACTTCAACTAGATTGATTTAGCAACTAGGTCTCCTCAATACCTGAAAATCAACGTTGCAATTTTGATGACTTTGCGAACTCAATGAATGAATCATCATCGATGTGCTCACTCAATTTAGAACACAACATCATGAGTATATAACCAAATTCACAAGTATATCACATTATTCAGAATCAAATCCCATGTATCACATCATTCAGTATTGAGTACCCGTTCACAATATACATCTTATTTCACAAGTACATTATGAATACAAACATTTCATATCATCATTTCAGAACAATCCAAACATTCACCTCAATAATTCATATGATACATGTCAATATATATGCAAATGCACATGTAACTCCACTTTCATTGTTATTTTGTTGTGACCGAGTGCCTATTTACTGTCCTGTATCCGTTGTAGATACTAGGCTTATTTTATTTATTGTCCAATACTCATTATGGATACTGGGCTCATTAATAACTGAGCTTGTAACTCTTTGTGTACATTTCTTGAGCTTTAAGCTCTTTTTCATGATGTTCACTCCAGTCACAACTCCTTTATCTGACTATGCATAACAATGTAATGAAATGCATCATTTCATATAATATGCTATTAATAACTTTCATTCAATGTGTATAGTCATTTATCACATTCATCAAATCTGAGTCCGACATTCAACATTCAATTAAGAACACATTTTTCATATTCACATACAATTAAAAAACACTTCCAATACAATCTCAAATATCAAACTCCTCGGACCAACAATGTCTAGAATTATCACAGTTATACAAATAACAGTTCAATATCTGACAATTAATCAAAAACAATTCAAACATAGTGAGAAAACATCTAAGTTAACTCATAGTATGCTCCAGATAGCTATTGCCTTGACGATCTGGCAATGTCTGGATGTGTACACTCAATTTATGCCTCTATATCATGTAATACACATATATTTACACATTACTAACTTGTTTAATCGAATGAGTACTCAATCATACACGTGTATATATGATATGTCCAATGCATGCTTAATTAACTTTCTCAGGTATGTATCCTTAATCACAAGTCTTGATCAGTCATTCATTATAGCTTATGTATACGTAGTTCACAATTAGGGTTATCTCTTAAGTAAGTTTGATTATTTTCAATTCATCAATCATGCATTCTTTAATCCTTTTTTAGCATTATATAATCACATAATTTTCCAAATTCTCATTCATTCATACCTAATTCATTGCTTATATCCTTTGGATCACAATTATATTCATAAAAGCATCCTTATTCCATTAACAACTCATACTTCCCAAATTCAGATACATTGATATCAAATAATTCATTTCTTAAATTGTAGCATTAATTAACAACTTAAACTCATCAAATACTTAACCAATTGATTCAACATCAAACTAAGTTCATTTTAAGCCCCAATCAAGTCCAAATACAATAATGTATAGTGCCTTATCCTTATATGATTCAACAAGAACACAAAACACAATTTTTTCACTTCAAAGAATTACCCACGATCGTGGGGTATCTTTCTATGATCATGGAAAGACAAAAAAGAAGTTTTCTCTTTTCAAAGCATTGCCTACGATCATGGGAAGGAGCTAATAATGCAACTCCCACAATCGTTGGATGGGTGAACAGAAAGTTCACCATCCATTTCCTTCAAAAAAAATTTCCAGATTCTAACACCATCATAATAATCCATTGATTATACCTTAATTATATTTCATTTTCCTGATCAATTTCATCTCCAATTCTAATTCAAAATCATTCAATTGGCAGTTCATAAACTAGTCTTTCATGTATCAAAAATCAAAACAGAAATATCATCCACTATCATAGATGTAGTTTTAGTTCTTTCCCATTTCAATAACACTACACTATCACCTTTCTTTAGCAGAAATTCACCTTCATTATACTTCAAATCCCAACCTAAAATCATCCATTAAACAATCTCTAACCTATGGTTTCGTACATAAAAACAAAACCAATTCATCCTTCAAATACTCATCATCAACCTTACATGAAGCCCATCCTAATTTAATCATCATGAATGTTATGCTAACATACATCATAATAGATAAATAAATCACTTACTTGCTCAGCTCAAAGCCTCTTCAATGATCAAGCTAACAAAGCCTTCCAAGCATTCAAGCATACACCAATAACAAGATGGAAATAAAAGGGTTTCAATCACAAGATGAAGGCTACAAAATTTTGGAAAAAAATTCAAGGTTATAGGGACTGTGTGGGTGTGTCAATGGTGAGAAGAAGAAGAGAGCATGTAACCAAAGACAAAGAAAGAAGATGGTCTTTCAAATGTGAAGATCGTGGGATGGAAGTGTGTGGTGGAGAGGTGGGACACATGGTATGAAACTTGTCAAATAGAGAGCTATGTCATGTGTCTTCTTCTCATGCTACCAATTGTCACTTAATGTTTGGTCCAATTGTCACATAGTTCCTTGGGCCACCTATCACTCATGTGCTCAAGCCATTTGTCACCTAATTAACTAAACCATTTGTCACTTATTCTCAATGCCACATGTCACCATTTCATAGGCCAAACTAACCTAAATTATCAAGTACTAATTTGCCTTGCCTTTTAACATTTTTCCTAAACTAGATGCACATATCACTTCATCAATCACTCAATTGCAACAACAAATTCCAAATTACTAATTATAATCCATCAAAACAAAATTCAAGACATAATCAACACACTAGTACACCATTATCAGTTAAAACCTTTCATACCTCAGAATATGTCAATTGAGTGCATGTACTATATTTAGAATGTCTCTAAATCATGATTCATGTGTGTATGCGAATATGATGCATGCAAATGAAATGCACGTCATGTATTCTCATATGATATGACCCAATCTAACAGTTAAATCCTTAAGTGTAGAAACAAGCTATTATATGTGACCTCATTTATCAAGTCAAAGTGAGCATGAGCTGAAAAGGACCCCTCTAGGTTGTTTTTTGGTTCTCCAGTAAGAGAAGGGTTGAGATACAAGTGCCTAGCAAGTTTTTGAAGTGATCATAAGCTATCACTTTTAACTCTTCCTAGTTTTGAGTAGTTCTTCCTTTATTTTGTTAAAGAATGATGATCTTATTTTTTTTTCCTTTTAGAGTTTATTGAGTTATAACAGTATTTGGTATCCATGTCCCCCTCCTAAAGTCATAGAATGGAGACTTCTACCTCAATTGTGAGTCTATACACTTTAGTGATTCTATGTACTCCTATAACAACCTTGATTGATATTGTTTGAGGTTTTGTTCACTATAGTTAAGGGCTAGTTTCTCCTGACAATTGATAAGGGACTCTAAGGACTTTTTTTTAACTAATTGCATTGGATCAATGTGACCCCTTTGGAGCTTTATCAATTTAGCTTTGATTGATTTTAGAGTTTGTGTATATTTATAAGCATATGAGCCTATTTATATAGAACCAAGTCCTCTCAAGAAATCTCTAAAACTCAAATTGTTAAGAGTGAATTGAAGAACTTGAAAGGAGATTCATTTTATTAATATTGTTGCAAGCCAAGATGCAGATAAAAGAGCAGTATGAGGAGAGAAAGTTCCCAAAATTTGCACACCTTTAGTAAAATTGAGATGGCTAAAGAGAATTACTAAGCAGTAGTCAATTTTCTTTTGCATGAACCATTCACCATATTGATCAGTACTCCAAGTGAAGAGATTGCATGTGTATTTTAGATCAGTTAGTCCCAAATCCTTAGTAAATGACTAAAATTCCTCACATTTTAACTTTGATCATCTATTGTTCCTTGCCACTTCTCCAAGAGATAAAACACAACTAAAATCACCTGCAAAAGCCTATAAAGATAAAATATTTGCCCCTAGTTACCTCAAGTCTCTCTAAAGAATATGCCTTTGAAATTCCCTTTTGGAAGTATAAATTGTGGTAATGGGTAGAGTAGATTGGTTAAATTTTGGTAACCTCATAGTGAAGGAGTTGGTTAGTGCAAATCTAATGAAATGAAACATTAGGGGGTCAAAAATGACAATGATTTTACCATTTATAGATAAGCACAATCCAAGCTTTATTGAGAAACCAAAGGCATTTTTAAAGGTGATCTTTCTTTATTTTTAGTCTCTACCAGACCAATAAAATGGTCCCTTTTAAGGCCTAGAATGTCCTCAATTGCTAACAACTTATTGTGGCTATTTAATACTCTTACAATGCATACTAATATATCCATTAAAGAGAGGTTTTCTATAGTTCTTTCTTCTTTGGCTTCCTATTAGATCTAGTTTTACTTGGTTCAGTGTTAGTTTGAATAGGGGAACCTTCTTCCATAGTAATTTCTAAGGCAATTCATGAAGTCCTAACTATAGTTGTCAAGCTTTGCTTCAATTATGGAGAATTTATGATAGTTAAGATTTTGGGATGCCTGATAGGTTCGATATCTTCATTCACAGAAACTTCTTTCCCTTATTTCTTCAACTCTGAATAACTCAGGTTCTCATCCTCATTTATAAAGGTTTCTAGTGTCTATAGGTTTAGATGACTCTCTTTTAGGAAATTCTCATCCCACACTATGGTTTCCACTTACTGGAATAATGACCTAAGCAGGAATCTCTTTCCCAGCTCTAAAGACATTCTTATTTTTGGGGATCTAAGACATTTTTTGCTAGTCATTAGTTTCTATATGTATGTGACCTCGATAAAGTCTCCAACAATGTCAATAAATTAATTTAGTTTCAATATTTTAACTACCTCAGAGGTTCTTACTAAGATCTGTGTTTCTACAAATATGAGGAAAACCAATACTTCTAAGATTAACTGTGTTCTCATCAAAGCTGATTGGTTTACCAATTTTTCTTACTATATGGTTAAGCCCTTTTGAGGACCAATACTTCAAGGGTACTCTATGGAAGTGGCCTAAATAAGAATGGATTTCAACATCATCCTATTGACTGTCAAATGTAAACACCACTTTTTAATAATGATAAGTTATCCTTGTATATGCTAAGGGCTAGAATCAATAAATTTTCTAAACTTGTTTTCTGTAAAGAACTTAAAGATTAAAAAAATCATCTTCTCTCACCAATAGTTTTCTAAGCCCCACTTTTTTAGTTATAGCTATCATATTTCTAGATTAAAAGTAAAACTATTCTTTTCTTTAAGAAATAAACTATAATCGAGGAGCTCCATTTCATTTTTTCCATTTGCAATATTTCTAATGATGGTGTTACTGGGTTCTCTAAGTTGGTCAAAGGAATATATCAAAGTGTCCAAAAGGTATTTGAACACCTACAACCTTGCTTCAAGCTATTTTCCTGAAGTTGGTATGATTGCTTTTGCTACTATGGCTAGGCAAGGATTTAACAACACTCAAGCTTAGAAGGGGGAGGGGAAATCCATACCACTAACATTGAAAAATTACTAGTGGAAATTAGGAAAGATGGACAAGTGGAAGGTGGGTTATTAGTTAAGGAAAAAGTATACCGAGGGGAGAAGGGGATTTAGAGAACTAATGGGGAGGGTGATTTAGTAGGTTGGGGATAATTCTAGTGATATGGGAGATCTTCTCTCACTAAGTTATTGATAATGAGAATGAATCTTATCTTGACGAAACTTATCTTAGATAATTAAGCCTTTTACACAAGTTTGTAGTTCACAAGGATAATAAATTAAGCCCATCTTGTGCATTTGTAAGGTTCTATTAGTTCTAAAAATTTTCTTATCTAAAACTTTAATTATTATGAATAATGACCATTAAATCCTATATAACATTAATAAATCCCTCCATATATCATTGATAAATTCAAAGAAAATTAAAATTAAGAACCTTATCTTTATGAATTTAAATACAAAAGTTTATGCTACTTTCGGTCCAATTGTAAGAGATGAAAATGTTAATAAATTATAAGTATACAAATGTTATCATCTCAATTAAAAAACTTAGACTATTAAATGTGGACTTAGAATCAACTAAACAATCCTATGATATAATAAATCTTTAGTTAAAGGATTGTCATAGGTTTAGAATCAATGTGCTTAGTGGTGACTATCATCACCTTAACATTTTCTTTATAAACTAATTATTCTTCTTTTTTGAAATTAAAGAATGTAATATATTTCCAAAATAAAATGGTTAAGCCTTACAAATGTTCAAGGTATAAATACCAAGATAGAACCCAAAGGGAAAACTAATAGCACACAATAGGGATTCCAAAACCTGATGAATAGAAGCATATACCAAACTAGTAACTAGATGCCTAAAAAAGGGTATAATGACCATGAAATAGTGTATAACACAATCAATATATTCAAGTGGATTTAGAGATTCCGCCTAATATTGATACTTGAAAAAATGTTAATTCTTTGGCCTCTAGTCAAAGCAAGTTCTATTATCAATGCTAAGATTCTTTAATGTCCAAAAGTTTTTATCCTTTATATAACGCCTATGTATCAATTTGACTCATAAAGATTCTTTACTAGTGAAATTTCTCCATAATCTCTTGGCAAGCAACACTCTAGTTACTAATTAAATGGATAAACTTTTCATACCACCTTCATTTCTCAGTAAATAAACATCCTTCTAGTTGACCTTAATTCTTTGCATATATCATTAGTTCATAGAAATTTCCTAAGAAGTTTTTGAATATCCTTAAACATTTTCTTAAGTAATACCATATGGGAAGAACTATCAATATAAAGATTATCTAGCATAGATATGATCAGTTGTAATCTACTTATAAAATACATTAGTCTAATATCCAATTCTCTTCTTTACTAAGTCACAAAGAGGTTGAAATTGCTTATAAGTAATCCTTTTATTTGAGATTAGAACTCCCAAATAGGTAAAATGAAGAGATTGAAGTCTTTCCATGCAATTTCAGCAAGCCACTGAGATAAATTTTTATCATCTGCTAAAACTATGAGTTAGCTTTTATCTATGTTGTTCAATAGACTAGAGAGCTTGTTAAAGGCATTAAGGGAGTTGATTAAACAAGCAACGTACTTGGGTTTAGCTCTACCAAGAAGGGGAAGATCATCATCAAAGGAAAGGTTAAAGATACTTCTCTGTTTGCACTTAATATGATATTTGGAGTTGTCCTCCAAACTTATAATGTGTTTAATAAACCTTGTAAGAACTTATATAAATAGAGTAAATAAGGAGATAAAGGATCTCCTTGTCTTATTCCTTTAGCACCTTTAATGAGTTATAAAGCCTCTTCATTAATAAGAATATTGAAGGAAAAAGTAATAATGCATTGCTAAATCCAAAAAAATGAATAGAGGGAAGCCAAAAACTTGAAGGAATGTAAAATGAAATCCTAATATGCTAAATCAAAAGATTTCTAAAATTCAATTTTCATAAACCAATTCCTAGCAAATTGCTTAAAGTGATAGTCCCTATAGAATTCTTGAGCTAGTAGAATATTATCATTAATAGATCTTCTATCAATGAATGCAACTTGAGTAAAGTTGATAATTGAGGGTAAGATCAACTTCAATCTTGAGTCTAAGAGCTTGGAGTTTATTTTGTAGAGAGTATTATAGGATGTTATAAGTCTATAATCTCTTAGGGACATAAAGTTAGAAGCATTAGATACCAGACGTATGTGGATTTTGTTCCATACCTTTAATAACCTAACACTCTTGAAGAATTCCAACACTTCACTTATCATTTGAGTTTTGAGAGAACTTTAGGCCTTTTGGAAAAGGAAAACATTGAACCCATCAAGCTTAAGAGCTTTATTAGGATCTAGACTACAATTACATTACTATGATATATCTCTGATGGCCATCTGACGTAACCTTTAAACTTATGATAAGATTTTGTTAACCTTATACATTTATTAGAACTTTATAATAAATTATAAGGTTAAATTTGCTAGACCCCTCTATAGTTTGACATATTTTCAATATATCCCTTAACTTTTAAAAACTATTAATAACTCCTTATAGTTTTAGTTTTATAACACCATCTCCCCCCCTACCAACTTTCATTAAAAACTTTAACAATCAACTCCAAAGTGATGTTATTTTCTATATGTGGCACCACACAATGTCATTTTGAAGTTCGTGTTTAAAGTTTGTAGCAAAATTTGATGGCAGGGGGGCATGTGTTATAAAGCTAAAACTATAGGGGGTTATTAATAGTTTTAAAAATTTATGGGGCATATTGATAATATATCAAACCATAGGGAATCCAACAAATATTACCATAAACTGTAAATTGTATTTTCTAAATAAAAAATTGACTTAGTATTTTTATTTATGAGATTGAATCTTTAACGAGTAAAAAATATATATTTAGATGTGTACCATTTACTATTTATGAATCTCATTATATCTGAATTTAAATAGCATGATAGCTCTTAATTATTAGAGTTTGTATATGTATTCATACGATCATTGTTTCTTTACTGATATTTCATTAACTTTTTAATAATTTCTAATGCTTAAACCTTAATTTACTTTGGTATGTCCCTAATATCTGTAATATCATGTCTAGTGCAAACCTTTAAACAATAGTTGGCAAAAGGAGTTATGGAGCACTTTAAGAATATTTCCCTTAACTATGAGCCAAGCATTAACTAGGAGGATCCTATATATGGTTAAGAAATTCTATAAGAGCCTCAGCCTCAAATCTTGCAAGGACTTACTCAGGCATCAATTATCGAAAACTCCTTAGGCAGGAACCATTTATGAAAGAAAAGCCCTGCCCAGAGTCTCAAATTTCTTATGGTTGGTTAATAGCTAGAAACTTCCTATAATGGATAGAGTTTGATTCCTTAATACTCCTAACCTAGGTAAGTTTTGTGACAACTCACTTGAATCCTTAGCATATTTATTCTTCAACTACGAGTTCTCCTTCGTTATTTGGAAATCAACCCAAGCTTTGTGTTTACTAGGTGTTTCTAATGCTAACTATCACGATTTCTTTAATAAACTTTAAAGATACAAATCGTCTAGTCATTTTGGAAATAAAACCATTTACACCACTAGCTAGAGGAAGTACAATGTATATGATTTGGAAAGAGAGGAACTTAAGAATATACAGAGGATCTGTAAAATCAAGGGACATATTCATAACAGAACTCATATCTTGGTTAGGTTGAAAATCACAATTAATAACCTAAGAAAAATTTGTAACCCCTCCAAAGCTATCTTTTAGAGTTAGGTTCTAGATACGCCTATTGTTGTACCTATTCTCTTGAGTATAATTTGATTATTAGACTTGCTAAACTATAGTTGGTAAGTAAGGTGACAACTCTTTCTCTAGGGCAGTAGCTCTACAACTATATAGTATGTGGCTTGGTCTTGATTCCCTTGTAGTTTACCTTTTTCATTATTTAATATATTTCTTTAATTTTCAAAAAAAAATATAAACTACTTGTTGAATTATTTCTATTTTCATAAGTGATTCTCACTTTATTTATATAATTTAAAAGACTGTTAAACATAATTTAGAAACTAGATGACATATTAAAATTGGTCAAAAAATCTTTTTTCAATTTACTTGTAGGTTTGTGCTGACAAAGTTATGATGGAAATTTAAGATATTTCCTAAATTTGTCTATAAATTTGTAAGAATTTGATAAGAGTTTTGATATTAATTTATAAGAAATATAATACGTTATATTGACCATTAATTTATCTTTATTTTAATTAGAGTATCTAATCGTGAATTTCTAGTATTTATAAGTAAATAAATAAATAACTAAATTTAGTGACTTCATATACAAACTCTTGGAGTTAACATTACAATTTGCTCTGTATAGCTTAGACAAAGAATATTTCTAGAGAATCTTTTAAGTAAAATGTATGCTATAGATATTTTCAAGTTTAAAAGCTTAAACTTAATTTGAAAATCAAAATTTTATAGAGTTTATGATTGTTATATCCCGTGCATTTCATATTTAAGAATATATATATATATATAGCTTTAGTATATTGAAGAAAAGAGTTTACATATGTTATACATATAGAAATAGGATTTAGTATATTGATGAAAAGAGTTCAGGTATGTTTAAAGTTTGGTGAATAAATAACCTCAAATATGAAGATAAAATTGGTAAACTTTAATATATACCTTGTAGTTTTATAAATATTTAAATTACAGCTTATGTTCAAACATGATAATTCAATAATATACTTAGTCCACAAAATAAAAGTAAATTCAAGTAAATATTACTGAATATTCTAAACAAAATATGTAGTAAAAATACAATATATAATGAAAAAATCACCAACTAGTTTATAATATCTATATATACATGAAATTAAAAATTATCTTTAATATTATTATTTTATTAAACATAAAG
>JAOSBP010000007.1:7177651-7216490 GCA_027563825.1 Erythroxylum mucronatum | reverse complement strand
TCTTTTTGGTGCATTAGAGATACAAAGTCTAAAAACTAACAAGACATTTAAAGTGAATGGTCATCGCTAGTCTCTAAAGGAGATGAATGTTGATTGATCATGAGTAGAAGCTTTTAATGTTGAGTTAGTGCTATAGGTTTTGAAAGTCATCTTCATTTGTGATTATCTATTCTTAGGAAATATGAAAAATGAATAAGAGTTTTGGTTTGTGATTTTGATTTTGACGATTTGCTTGAGGACGGCCAAAAACTAAGTGTGGGGAACTTGATACATGCTTAAATGTTGATTCATTTGATTTACTACACTTAGTGATTAATGCCTTAGAAATGCTTAGGATACTCAATTCAACTCATATTTTATTTTAGGTACATTTCATAAGTGAAGGATCTAAAGTGACCCAAAAGCATATTCATTGAAGCCATCTTCTCAATTTTCACACTCTATTGATTCATGAAGTAAGAAGAAGAAGAGGATTGAAAGAAGAAGAGACAAGATAGAACGTGAAGCAAAGAACAAGGGAATAAGAATCTCACGACCACACATTGATGTGCATGGGCGTGAGAAGTCACGACGGTGAGAGGTCTCTTACAGCCATGAGAGGGTTTGTCACAACCATGACAAGTGACAATCTCATGCCCATGCAATACCTCTCACGGCGTGAGAGGTCTCTCACAACCATGAGAGGGTTTGTCACAACCGTGCCAAGTGTGTCACACTCATAACACACCACTCACAGGTGTGACAAAGTATGTCACACTTATGAGTCCATTCTCACAAGTGTGAGAAACTGTCCCATTTAACCCTAGTTTTTAACTATAAAGGGTAATGTTTTGAAGGCACAAAGAAGAGATTTGGGACAAAAACAAAAACATCTTCATTCTTCGTCATTTGCTCTCAGTTTTCAACACCAATAGAGGATTCATGGCTGATTCTTAAAGGTTGACGGAGAAGATGGAGAGCTAACCTTCCCAATACTAGTTCGGAGGTGGAATCGACATCAAAGAGCACATTAAGCATAATATCATTGTGTACTATTTTCTTTCCCTCTTTTCAGACTGTTTACATTATCTTGAGATTAATGATTGGGTATTGTATAAGAATGCTTTTGATGCTCTATCGAATCGGTTTTCATGAAAACCCATTGCTAGAACTTGAATGCGATACGTAATAGTTGTGTTTCATGAAAACCCATTGCTAGAACTTGAATGCGATACGTAATAGTTGTGTTAACGGTTATATGTGACAACTAACGGTGTTGAATCGTTAAGGATAATGTGGCATAAGTTAAATAATCCGAGCTTGTGTGATTATTGCATAGATTGGTTTGTTTTACTCACTTATAATGCAACTATCCAGAAAAACTTAGAGAGTTTGTTCTAGGTTTCTCGATAGTTAGGGTTAATTAAAGAGCTTATTTTGATTAATTAGAACCTAAGGAAAAACTAGGATTGACAGGGCTTGTTGTTAATTCACGACAGATAGTTCGGAAAGAGATGTGAGGACGATAATGGAATGATATATGTTAAAATGTGCATAGGCCGAGATTAAATCAAAGAAGTGGATTTTACACACATTTATTACTCGTCATTTTTAACTACTTTTGATAAATTGCTTATGCTAGTTTAATTTTATTTTCTTATCTCAATTAAATCTACCCAAAAAGTTTTTTTTTCTTTTACATCAATTATTTTCGTTGTAGAAATTAATCGAACATTCCTTGTGGATATAATCCCAACTCACCATAACTACAATTTTTAGTTTGTATAATTACGTAAATTTTGTAGTACACTTGACATGCGCTGTCAGTCATCATCATTATTATCACCATTAATATTATTACAAGAATGAGAGATAAAAGGTACCTTATCGTGATTGACAATAAATCATATAATTGTTGCCATATTTTTATATTCTTCTATTTTTGAGTTATTTATATCATCCTCGTGTGGTTTTAAATGCTTTATTTTTCTTATAATTCTTCTTGCTTTTCAATTGATGATCTTTCCTTTCATTCTTCAAGAATTTCTTAAATTTCTTTGTGATAAGCTCCATTTTATCCTAATCACTCTCACTTTTGGAAGACTCATTTTCCTCACTTGTCTCATCCCTGGAGGTTCTAAAAATCAATCCTCTCCTTATTTTATGCAATTTATTCTTGTCCATCTCATAGGTGAAGATTGATTCAATTAGCTCTTCTAATGACAAAGTGTTTTGCCTTTCTATCCTTGATAAAAACCTAAGTAACTTTATCATCTAATTAATGTTATTATAAGTCTAGCCAAGACCCTTAAGAGCATTAACAATATAAATGAAGCAACTATAGATACTAAAAATAAACTCGTTTTCTTTATATGAAATATCTTATATTTTTAAAATAACATGCTCCATTTACTTTACTTAAGTAATGCCCTCATGTATGATCTCAACTATGTGATATATTCCATGAATGGTTTTACATATAAACACCTTATTAAATTCATTTATATCAATATTACAAAATAAAATACACATCAATTTAATAATTAATACAGTAAGTCTCTTGTCATTATTTCTCTATTCACTTTTATCCTTTGGTACCTTAGTCTTCTTTTAATTATGATTTCTAGTGGATCACAAGGGCTTCAAAAAACCAATATAGGTAAATGTCCATATAAAAAATAAGTATGTATATGTACTTTGCCTTCCTTAGTTAGAAAGTGAATAAAAATGTGTCATTGATCTTTGATTAAATTTCATTAGAAATGTAAGGGTGATGAATAAGATTTACTCAAATACTACTTCTTGGTCCTTAAAGAACACAAAAAAGGGGGGTGAATTATATGTGTGAACTTTTCGCCTTTTTAGAACTTAATAAATGAAGTGTATAACTAATATTGAAAATTTTATATAACATAATCATAATAATAATAAAAGAGAGAATAGGGAATGATAGTATACATTCATATTTATAATAATTTGACTAAACAACTTTTACCACACACACACTCTAAAATTCATTGTCATCTTCCTTAAATGAATGAAGATGAACCATTTGTATAATACCTTACTTTCCAAATGCTAGGAGAACCTCTTATAAATGTCTAACTTTGCTTCATATTAAGAGGAATCTTTAATGTCTTATTCAAGGTAAGAAGAAACCTTCAAATTGTACTTCCTTATAATTATTCATAGTTGTTACACAAGTGCAAAATCTCATTTTCTTATTTCATGTTTATTGTAATTTTACACCTTATTTTAAATTTTAGGTAATTATATTAGTTGAATTGATGAAATTAAGCTTAGATCATCACTTTAAAAGACACTTACCTATAAGGTCATTAAAAATGCATCATGTCTCAGGAAAGGAATATCGGTAGTTTCAACTGGAAAATATTTATAAAGGCCGATGGTACAAAAGTAATAAGTATACACAGCCGTCTTCATGTCGTCCCGCAGTCTAAACGAAAACCCATATGTTCTCGCGCTCACACAAATCTAATCATAATCTGCTACATTTATCCCTCATTACGAGTCTCATTCATCTGGTTCTCTCGTAATTTCACTCAACTTTCGATCCAACCCATTGCGACATCTCCAGTCGCCGCCGATCCGGTTCTTCGTACAATTTGAAATTGAAACGGGGTTAGGGTTTTGAGGGATTTTGTTATTATTAAGTCATGCCGCGAAGTTCACGACACAAATCGAGCAAGCATAATTCTAGGGACGCCAAGGAGTATTCGGATTCAGAGAGCTCTAAGGATCGAAGAGGAGAGGAGAGGGAGAGCAGTTCTAGGGTTTCCAAAGATTCAAGCTTTGGAGAGAAGCGAAAGCAGCTTGAGTCTGGAAATGCGGATGAATATTGGTGGAGCAAGAGGCCAAAAGAGAGAGTTGATGATGACGACGAGGACGACGATAGGTGGAATGGTGGTGAGGATGATGGTAGAGGAAGAGGAGGAGGAGATGGTACAAAGAATTCCAAAGAGAAGTCGAGAAGGAGAGATGGGAGTGAGGAGTTGGTGATGAAAAAGATTAGTACTAGTGGTAGTGGAAAGAGTGAAGCTAAACGAAAGGAAGATAAAGAAGATGGAGCTGAAAGGGAGCGAGAAAAGGATAGAAAAAGTAAGGAAGGTAAGAGTGAAAAATATGTTGACGGTGAAGATCAACGTGCTGTAAAGCATTTCTCTCATAAAACTGGTAAGGTAACTGTTGGATTTGTGGTTGGTTTCTGTCATTATTTTTCTTGTTTCGTAATTGTTTTCGTAAGTCGATCCTTTTGCCATCGACTTCTACTTTTTGTGGTTGTTGGTTTCTGTTGTTTAATAACGTGGATACTTCTTTTTGCTGCTTTTGAATTTTGTATAACGTTTGAGGTTAGTAGGTTCAAATATTTGTCTTTCAAGCTGAAGCTAAGATTATGCAAGTCTTTTGGGTAGGATATTGTACTTATTTTTGGCAATACCATGTAAGCTACAGGATGTCTACTTTTGGACCTTCAATTTGATCATCCATCCCAGCGACTGAAATCTTGGGTTAAGATATGTTCGTTCGCAAACTTCCTTGACTCAAGGAGGTTTTATTTGAGATCTCTCCTCGTGATTAATTATTTTGCAGCTCTAAGCCTTATTTTCTTTTTTAATCTTTTGTAAGTTTGATCTATCTTTGTCGATTTGTATCATTTGTTTTGTAATGCATTTTTAGGTGTTTTCCTTGCAATTAGCTTGTTAAGAGTATTCTCTCAGTTTTCATTTACTGGGGAACAGTAAATTTTAACTACTGTATTTAACTTTCAGGGATGTTTTAGATTTGTAATTTGGCAATGATATGTGGATAAAAAGTTGATAATGGTGAAAATATCAATTGATATCCATACTTGTTTGCATTCCTAGCTAATCATTGGAGGCATAATGAAAGTTGGTCTCAATTTCAAAGAATGACGGGATACCGTAGATTAGCTTGTATAGATGTACAGTGTTTCAAGTATTAAGGAGTAGTTTTTAAGGAGTGTTTGAAAGTTCTGATATCTAGCCATAGCAATAAGTTTGTAATTTTAAGTCATCAGGAACATGGTTTTTTTATTTTACTATTTGGGTGCCGCACAGGGACATTATACATACAATTTTCAAGTTGTTGCCAACAATGAGTGATGCAAAAGTTAATAGCAGAGGATTATTTTTACTAGAATGTTGATGAAATATTTGTTAGCTCACATGAAAGTTGGGTGTTTCATTGTTACATGGCATATCTTCCATGTATCTATGGATTAGTTATGATAAGCACCTTTAGTGTGTATCTTAGCTTGTAAATCTTACACTATTATGCAATTAGTTTCCAATGCTGGACTTTGTTATACTTGGGTTATTCTTGGGTACATATTATTTTCCATGCCTAATTAGTACCTTGGCTACTCAAATGCCCTGGATTTTTTTTTTACTTTTTCTTTTGAAATGTAATTATGTTAGCCTTTGCATTTTAGTTATTTAATATAGATCTTTGTGCTTTGACTTTCTTTATTAGTTATTTTATCTTGAGGTAAGAATTGATTCCTTAAGAATGGATTTTTGTTCTTCTCTCTAAGCATAAGCAGAATTATGTTGTTTGTTAGATTAATGGTTCGTGAGTTTTTATCCTTCTAATGGATACTTAGGATCGTCCTTATGCAGGAGGAACAAAAGTGACATATCTTTTTAACTTTCATATATTAGTTTGAGAGGGAAGGGGGATTGTATAACATAGACTTTGGAGGTCACTTACATTGATCATGTTGGATTGATTACAAATTACTTTGGCTTTTAGAGTAGCATTAGAACATGCAGTTACGCAAGAGTTGGTTTATGTACATCATCTATCCTAATAGTGGATTTCAATTCCTTTAAAAATGCAAATTTGAAGGTGTACTTTCAAATATATAACTCTTCAAATGACTGATTAAATGTTTTTGGGCTTTTAAACTAAAATGGAGTTGGAGGACGCAATAATTGATGTTAAAGAGTGACATCTATATGTTCAAATATATTGTACTCAAAAGCTTTTTCTTAACACAATGTTTTTGCCATAAAACACATATTTGCAAACAAAAAGAGTCAGTTCCTTTTGCTATACATGTCAGGTTGAGTCTTAGCCAATTCCATATTTTAACTTACATGTCTGATGGATGAACAAGGTCTACCTTTGGCACTTCAGAGTGTGTAGTGGGGATGGGAAAGAGTGGCTCTTGGGCCTTTTTGATGTGAAAAGTATCTATTAATTGCCTTACTAAACTTCTAATATAGTGAACTTTTCATACTTTGAATTTTCTTACCTTAGTCTAAGCATACCTTGTTTTCACTTTCTCTAGTTACAACTGTTAACAACAGAAGAGTTGTGATGGATTAAATTATTGTGGCTGCATATGGTACTAATTCATTCCTTAATGCAGAGTTTATATCACACAATCTATTGCAAAGTCTAGAATCGAATAACCAGTTAGATAGACGAAGTAGGAGGAGAAGAGATGGTTCTGGCGACAGAGAAAAACATCAAGATGATAAAGACATTGATGACAAACTGTTTTCCTCAAAAGGGGATGTTGACAATGATGGAAGATCAAGGGATGAAAAGTGTAAGCAAGAAAAACATAAAGAAAAGTATTATGAGGATGTGGACAGGGAATACACGTGTCGTGAATATAAACAAAAATATAAACATAGGTCAAGAGACTATACTAGCAGCAAGTTGGATGATAATCATTCGAGTGATAAAAAAGAAAGTATGGAAATTTTGCTGAAGATATCTAGGCCTCAAGATGATAAGTATGACCATGAGCGAGATGATGATCTTGATTGCGCTTATGATTTTGGTCTCAAACGTGATTGTGATGATTACCATGATCGAAATCGTGATGGCATATGTGATCATGACCGTGATCAGGACCACAAGCATGGTCGTGATTGTGTGCGTGATAGACACCGAGATCAAGATCAGGATCGTGAGCTTGACCATGGCCATGACCATGATTGGGACCGGGAAAGAGATCGAGAGAGATATCATGCTCATGATCGAGATTGGAATCGTGATATAGAAAGAGACCGTGACTCTGACAATGATCGTGATAAAGACCAAGAACTTGAGCAAACTATTGACTTCAATGAAGCAGATGCTGATGAAAGGATTTCTAAATACAAAGATAGCCAGAAGGGAAGGAAAAGATCTGATGAGTTTGACGATAACGTTGATCGGAAAGGTAAAGCTACCCAAACTTTCTATCCTGATATGGAAAAGGAGCCTTTTGGAAGCAATAAGGTTGAGTCAGATATAGATAGGGGAAGGTCACATTCACGTCAACCTCATTTAGACAACAATGTCACCAACAACAGATGGAGGTCTTCCGAAAGTACCAGTTCAGCAGATGAGTATAGGTAAACACCCATATGTTTTCAGCCATTTTATTGAATACAGCACTCTTACTATCGCTATTTGTAATAATCTCTTCATTCCTTTTTCACCCTTTGCATTTTCATGCTTTGTGGTTTACAATCAGAAATTGTGCTTCCTTTTAGTTAAAAAAATGATTTGATTTTGTGTTCAGAGAAAGGAATTTGCTTTAATTTCCGTTTCCAGTTTTTTTGTGAAGTCTCAGTGGAGGATGAAGTGCTATATTCTAGGAACGGTACATTTATTGGTATAATGTATTCATCACTATTGTGATGATGAAAAATAACATTCCATTTTGTGCTATTGGCTTTGTGTGTAGTTTATCTTTTGAAATTTTCAAAGTGGCTATACGTTTATATTTGTTGTTAAAGATGCCTTCAAGTTTTTCAGATTTGATGGCCTATTGGACGACAATTTTGCATGCAATGATATTCCTATCTTGAAATAAACTTCTATGTATGAAAGAACTGTACAGTGTTTTTGTTGTTGAATAGAATGATAATTGTGTTGCCATACATTTTTTCCTTTATAGGCATTTTAAGCCAGATGAGCCAAAACATAGAGATGCTGTGACAGAGGCAAGGCCTAAAACAATTTCATCCAGGGGAATGATTGGCTTTTCTGGAGCTTCAGAAACGGCTTCCAAGTATAGATCAAGTGAAAGATCTACAAAGTTTGATGATTTGCACATGGTGGAATTGTCATTAGAGAGGTCATCAACTTCTAAAGCTTCGCCTTTGGGCTTGGTCAACAGATCTCCTTCATCTAGTAGTCTTGAGCGCAGGTTTACAAACAGAAGCGGTACAAGGAGGAGTCTGGACATTGAGGAATCAAATAGGAGTAGTTCTTCTATGGGTGCAAGAGATTTAGTCCCTTGTGATGAGAGACATGATCTGCCTTTGGAGAAGCCACTGGTGGATGATTTGATTCCAAATGATTCACCGTTCTACTATAGAACTAGTCAGAACAACCCTGCTGTGACCCCTACATTCAGAGGTGGAGTGGGCTCTCCATTTGTTGGTGTACTTGAAGAAGACAATAGGATCAATAATGGAGCTAGGTATAAGCAGAATGTTGATCCCATTTTGGGAAGAGGACAAGGAAATAATTGGAGGGCTGCCCCAAACTGGTCCTCGCCGATGCCAAATGGGTACATTCCTTTCCAACATGGACCACCTCATGCTAATTTCCAAACGTTAATGCCGCAGTTTGCTACTCCCCCCTTGTTTGGCGTTAGACCCTCCATCGAAGTCAACCACTCTGGAATCGCATATCATATCACTGATGTTGACAGGTTTTCTGGTCATTTGCGTCCACTTGGGTGGCAGAATATGATGAATGGATCAGGGAACACTCATGTGCATGGATGGGACGGAAGTAATGGCGTATATAGGGGTGAAATGCACATGTATGGAGGATCAGAATGGGAGCAGAATAGGCATCCAATGAATGGTCAGGGATGGGAAACTGGTGTTGACAGATGGAAGGGACAAAACTGTGATTCCAAAGCAGATTTGCCATCAAAATCCTTAATAGAGGATAGTCAGGTGCAAGCTCAAGCTCCTGTGGATGCTTTATATGCTGGGCAGGGGGCTCAGAAGTCAGAAAATGAAATTGGCTATAATGGGCTACAGGAGAAAACCCACGAGACAAAGCCAGCTGGTATCTATTCTGTGAAAGAATCATCTAAACTTTCAAAGAAAAATACGAATGAGAAGATGCCATATGCTTCTGAAATTTCAACTGATTCTAGGACTGCTTACTCTTACTCTGCTTATCTTTCCAAGCTGGACATCTCAACTGAACTTGCCAGCCTAGATATTTATTCCCAGTTTCTGAGCTCTCTGAACCTAAGACAGAACACAATTGTAGATGACAGCATGGCCATGCTTGTGAACTTGAAGGTAGTACTTATCTCTCTCTCCTGCATTGAAGACTTCCATTGAAATATTTATAGGACTAAAAACTTTCTGATGTGCCAGTGTGGAGCAAAAGCAGTATCCAAAAGTTCCAATGCCTTGTTGAATCCTTCACTCTTTTCAGCCACAAGTGATTCTGTCCATAAGGTAAGCTTGATGGATTAGATGGTAAGTTGCTACTGATTAGTGACATGCCAATTCAGGTCCTGTTTAAGCATGTTAATGAAATCAAATTCACCATGTTTTTTTTCATTTGTAGAGGTAGGGCATAATTGAATGTTTCTTTTAAGGTATATATTTTATATTTTTAATGTGAATTAAGAGTTGAGATGTTAGGGACTGATAGTGAATTATAAATTCTAAAGCTTAAACAGCTGAATTTCATTTGCCAAAAACATGATAAGAACTACCGATGATCACCAAATCTTGTTTTTGTCCTTTCTCACGTGGTTTATTTTGTACCATCCTACTGCTATTGTGTGCTATAAAATGAATTAAACTGTACCGTTGTTTTTGGATTACATCTGTGGTAGAAATTTTTAGAAGGTTTATTTAGTTTCATATTTCCTTTGATCCTTTTTGCCATACTCTTTAGAAAAGAATGTCTTATTGGTCTAAGAAATTTTCCCCCATTGAAAACTCAAGTCAGATTGTCTCCCTGGAGTTACTTCTTAATGGCATTAGACTGCTCTGCGTGGGTGAATTTATGCAAGTTGGGGTGTTTCTACCTGTATTACTTCAAATTAATGTTGGGGTAGAAGTGCATTTTTGTACAATGATGATTCTAGTCAGTAACTCGTATACATGCAAATAATAACTATTACATCTGTTTTGTCTACAAGGGATCTGTTGTTCATTTCTTGACGACAAATAACTATACATCTTGTAGTCCAGGTTACTACTACTGGGCACCACGGGTGACTTTCAAGTATTTTTGTCTCTGGTCAACCAAGAGTGCAAATTATTTTGTAATTGCCATGTTTGGAAATCTGAAGCTTGGTTTAATTTCTTTTCCGCAGAGAGCCTTGCGCATTTACAAGAAGCAGAAACTTTTAGTTGATTTTCCTTCTGTTAATAGTAGACAAGTAGGGCTTAACTCCGTATCCAAAATGGAGGAGCAAGTACTTGTCAGTAACGTGATCGCAGCACCGAACCTCATGTCAAGTTGTGAGGGTGAAATGAATAAGGCAGTAGTACTGGACTTGGGACAGGTGAAGGCAGAGGCTACAACAGTTGCTTGTGGACCGACATCTGAAGAGATGGTGCCATCACTCAACCTAGTGACAGATCGTGCTCATGACCCGCCTGTGAAGTTGGGCATGCTTGACGAAGTCGTTAGCCATTATGGCCCACAAAAGCCAACCCATACTGTTAGTGGTGATCATATAGATGCCTCTGAAGGAGAGAGTACCGCAGCTGATGCCTCTGATGGCGATAACATGGATGAGACTTGCAAGATCAAAGACGATGTTTCTTTTAATTGTGCTGAAGAAGGCCGGGGCCTTGGTGATGCAATGTATGGTTCTTTACTATTTTCAGATGATCCTTGCAAGGCATCCGATGATTTGATGGATGGTTCAAATGAGTCAGGGTCAGTAATTTTAAGTCGGATACATCATTCTCCTGAAAATACACATTGAGACATTTTGGATATCTATGATCTTCAATGCCATTTTCGGATCAAGATCTTACCACCTTTTTGTTGTTTTTCGTTTGAGTAAGGGAATAAAAATAAAAAGAAATCAGCTTCGGATCCCAAGATTCGGGGTTCCAAGCTTCCACCAGATTTTCTGCGTTTATCTGCATTTGGTCTTCCTTATTTTGCTAGTATGCATACTATACAAGATAAGAACCAAACGTTGAGCGATCGGTGTCTTGAACTGCTTTCACAATGTTATAGTAGCTAGGTGTCACTGTTCACTCAGCAGAGGTTTCAATTAATCACTATTTACACATAAGATTGCCTACATTAGTGTAGGATGATTTTTATTCAAAAATAGAAAACCAATCTATTTACACATAAGATTGCCTACATTAGTGTAGGATGATGAGCAACCATTAAGTGTTGTTTATGATTAAGAATTCAAAGAAATAAAAAAGGGTTGGGGGTGTCATGACTTATGTGATGGACCTATATGAAGTATGCATATAAATTACTAATAAAAATAAAATTTTTAAATTTTATTTAATTAAATTTGCACACTACCTTCATGTGGATTTAATTAATTTGGCTATCATAACATGTAGACTAGGGCGAGAGTAAGCTGCTTCTTTTTAACCACTTGGAGCTTTTGCAATGGCTTCACTGATTTAGCTCCTTTGCTTTTCATCCCTGTTCAGTTGCCTATTTTCTTTCTTTGTTCTACCTTACCTTCTCCATCTTTACAAGGAATTAAAGGCAAAGACCAAACATACGAAGATAACTTTGCAAGGATTAATTATAGAGATGCAAGAAAAGGAGGCCATTCAAGACGAATAAGATGCATCGCTAAGATTAATCACTTTTCTACATCTTATTAAAGATGAAAAATGCTAAATACATGAAGAACAAGGCTTAGAGAATGTATGATAACTTGCTCTACTTGTTTTTAATTAAATAGAGCCCAATTTGCATAATAAGAGATATTTAAAGGCTTTAGTTCATTTTTTGTTATTAGTTAGCATGTTTTATTGTAATTGGGCTATAACTTAATTATTAAGCTCAAACCATTTTATTATTATTTTATAGTTTTGGTTAATTTCTAATTTGATTAGGATTCCTTAAATTTCTATTATGATTAGATTCCTTATGAAATTAAGGATATGAATTATAATACGAGCCCTAGTTAAAGTAGTATTAGTAGTTAGTGTTTGAATCCTTACTACAATTAATAGGAAATGTTCCTTTTGGACTCTAGTTCTCTTTTCCTTTTAGGATTCTAGTTCTTAGAGATTTTATGCCTATAAAAGGATGTCTTATTGTTGTAATTCGTGCATTATCAATATAGAAATCAAATTGAGAGTTTTCTTCACTTCTTGAGAATTTCGTCCTTGTTCTTTAACAAGAACTTAATATGATATTATCAAGGAAACTTGTGACGATCAAAATCCTTATAACTTTGGTTATAATCTATGGGTTTGGTTAGGGTAAAGTTTCCTTGCTTTATTTGAATACCATATTAGGGCTCTAATTCCTTGTGGTTTGGATTTTAGACATTTCTAGCCAAAGGTTCACATATCATTCACCTTATCCTCCTTAATCAAAGCTGATTTAGTTGGGTTGGGTTAGAGTTTAAACTATATTTCAACAAGTTTGCTCCCAGTGGCCTTTATGTCTCAAAATCTGCTTGTGGAATTCTTTAAGTGTAAATCATTGAGACCAATTTTATGGATTAGAATTTCCTAAAGCAATTAAAATGTTTAATGCCTTCCACCTCCTAATTCATTCCTTACTTAATAACCTCTTAAAAACATTCCAAATTTGCTAAATAGTTCAAGAAACTAAATAGAGCCAGAACCTCATCATTGACAGAGATTTAATGAACTTTTATTTGTGTGTGATCAGAGCATAAGGGACTCTTGAATATAGCCAAGCTCCTTGAAAATTAGATTAACCAATGCTAGTTATCCAGTTTCTTTCTCATTACTGATTTCCTTATTGTTTATTGCTCAAATTGAATTGATTGCCCTCATAAGTTAAGTCAATGACCCCAATATTAGCGAAATAAGATCTTATCTCATTGCAAAGAAGTTTGATGCAATTCTCACCTTAAGCCTCAATAGAGAAGAGGGTGAAGTTGAAATCACCGAGTAGAATCCATGGGTTGATAAGCCAAATCCTCTCATAAGAAGATCATTCCATAGGCTAACTCTTTATAAACCAAAATTGGAGACATAGATGAATGAAAAAAAAGGCTTTATAGTTACTCCATCTTAAATTAATCAACATGCGAATTACCTGTTCATTATCAAAGGAGTTAATACCTTAAAACTCTTTTCCAAATAAAAAACAGAATCTATTCTCCCCTAATGGTGAAATTGATGTTTGGATATAAAATGTCAACCTATTTTAATTAACCAAAGCTCTTTGCAAGCTAACTCCTTGAGCTTTGTTCCTTAATGTTCAAAAACCAAAGGTTTAATGGAGGAAACATAATCAACAACAACTTGTTGTTTATTAGGGTTATTAATACCCCTCATGTTCCAAGCTATAATATTCCAAAAGGAAGGTTAAAAAGAGCATGAACCTTTGATGCTCTTAATCTTTGCTTTCCCACCAAATTTCCTTTTGAAAATAAGGGCGAAGGAGTTAGAGTTACCTGCATAAGATAAGTGAGTAACCACTTCTATAATTTTACAAGTACTTGGAAGGCTAGGAGAAGAAATAGTGAAATCAGGAGCCTTAAACATCAAATCAAAGTTTTTTTTTTCATAAGCCAAAGTAACTAGACCTGCGCTTTCACCACTCAATACATCCTTCTGAAGAGATGACATAATGATTATAGGTGAATTAACCTTATAAACTGAGCAACTAGGAACAACAAACTCAAGCTCATTAACAATATAAGCAGGTGCTTTAGTACACTCAAATGCAACCCTAGATAGATCATTAATAGCAATACGATGCACATTGCTATTAAGATAGATACATTTCCTCCTATCAGACTTGTCTTATTAACAACATTAGATTACTTATTTCCTTGTAGCATATGAATTTAAGGATGCGTTATAGGGCTCCAAGCCTAATAATTCATTATAATCCCCTTTTTGAAAAACTGTACCATTCCTTGACCATTCTTTTCAAGAGTTATCTAGTGTCAAATTCCAATGGTAAGTGACATGAAAAACATCCTCCTTAAGTTCTTCTTTTGTCATTCAGTAGCATTAAGGGGATTCCATTGGGCAATTTCTGAGATATTTCCACCTGAGCACAAAGCCTAATGAAACCTATTTTATTCAAGGTGGCCATATGCTCATTTAATCATAAAGGTTGGCCTATATAACTTACTATATAGCTCAGACCAATTATGGACTAATATAGATGGAAATTGGTGCTAGTGCAAGTTGCTCTCAATCATTCCCTTCCTCCTTAAAAGGATTCATCTTTGAATCACCTACATTGTACAAAGATAAATCAGTAACATTAAAAGTAGCACTCACATTACCATATTTGCTTGGAAAATATAGTTTGAAGGCATTGTCATTAATCTTCTCCAACACTTGAAAAGGTCTATCTCTCTTAAGCTGTAGCTTAGATGTTCTTTAAATAGGAAACCTCTTCTTACATATATGAACCCAAACCCAATCTTCATATTCAAAATAACCTTTATACACCCATTATTAGCTTATCTTGCATATTGTTCATTTTTTTCTCTCCATGTTATCACAAACCTTAGCATGCAAATCCATAAAAAAATAACTTATGTTTATTATCCAAATTAATAAGTTCATTAGTTAAAAAATAGCATGCATGTACAAAAGTGCAAGTAGTTGATGCCTGCTAATTTAGCATCGTTAATCTCACAATTACTAGCAAAAGCACTAACTCTTTTTCTTTTCTCTTTATTTTGCACTTCACACTCTAATTTTTTATTCTTATTGTGCTGCACTATTCTCTTTTCACTTTTCTGCATACACCCACTTTCTTATCACTGTTTTCTTTTGCTTAAGTGGTCACTTGTTTTTCACTCACCTTACACTCTTTTTCTTGAGCTATCTATCTATTCAAATCACTAATGATTTTATCCATTATGTTCCTATTGAAAATCTCTACAAAAGTCCTTATAATAATTGCTAGGTATAGCTCAAACAATAGATAGAGGAATTGGAATGCCATATTGAGACTAAAGATTTTTAGAAACCATAGTAGACTAATCAAGGATAATGTTTGACTACACTAAGCAGGATTTGAATGGGACACATATTAAATTGAACATTATTTAAATGGTGCAACATTTTTTCTAGTTTAATAGGCTATAGGATAAGGATCCAATAAACATATAGCCAATTTTCTAGAGATTTATGACACCTTTAAGATCAGTGGTTTCACTAATGATGCAATTAGATTAAGATTATTTCTATTCTTCTTGAGGAAATAGGCAAAGCTATGGTTGAATTTTTTGCCTAGGGGAACTATCACCATATGAAACCAACTCCTTATGAAGTATTTTCCACTAGCCAAACCTTTTAAGCAGAGGAATGACATCTCTTCCTATGTTGATATTGTTATAGAAGTGCTCTAAAGGCAATCACCTTTAGCACTTATTGTATAAATCTTTTTGATTAATAAAAAGGCTTTTTCGTTAATTTGATGTTTATGTTCTTTATGAATTGATAGTGATCTTAAATCAAATTAATGAAGTCTTTGATACATTACATAGCATGAAGGAAATCATGATGAGATCATGATAATGAGATTCCTATCATGTGTAATTGTGTTAGTATCTAAATTATCCCTAGTTAAAGGATTAATGAGACGGGACATTATTAATCCAGATAGACTAGCACATATTATACTCCTTGATTAGATCAAGCAGTGGATCTCATAAGTTGTAAGCATTAGTTGTTTAGGGTTAACATATGGATGCTTGGTAAGAGTAGTAAGTACATTAGATGACCTGCTATGAGACAATCATATGGATAATCTATCCTAGTGTTGATAGTCTCATCATAGCAATGGTGCAAATATCCTTAGACTTGAGGTGCTCAAAGATATCTTGGATACTAATCCTGTACTTTGACTCCATCCTCGTTGCCTCTTAGAGATTGCTAATAGGGTGGTAATTGGATACAACTTGAGATATTCAAAGGTAATTGAGTAACCAATAAAAAATTCACCACTCCTGATAGAAGGAGATGATACCCACAGCTTCTTGTTAGGGTCATTACTCTAGAATCTCTGGCTAGAGTGAAAATGTCATGAAGATAGTCTTTAGTGACATATCCAATTGAGTAATGAGCCTTGAGGACAAGAACTTTTTATGCTATTGCTCTAAAGGCAATCGCCTTTAGCACTTTTGTATAAACTTTATTTTGATTAATAAAGCGAAAGGCAATTTTCATTAATTTGATGTTCATTTATTTATGAATTGATGTCATTCTTAAATAGAATTAATGAAGTCCATGATACAAAACATAACATGAAGGAAATCCTGATGAGATCATGATAATGAGATTCTTATCAAGTGCAATTATGTTAGTATCTAAATTATCCATAGTCATAAGATTAATAAGACAGGACATTTTTAATCCGAATAGACTAGTACATGTTATACTCCTTGATTTGATCAAGCAGTGGATCTTATAAACTGTAAGCATGGGATGTTTAGAGTTAACATGTGGATACTTACTAAGAGTAGTAAGTACATCAGATGACCTACTATGAGATTATCATATGGTTGATCTATCAAATGTCAGTGATTAATCTCATCATAGCAATGGTACAAATATCCTTAGACTTGAGGTACTCAAGGATATCTTGGATAATGATCATATTCTTTGACACCATTCCTTGTTGCCTCAAGATGAGGTCGCTCATAGGGTGGTGATCGGGTACAACTATTGGTATTCGAAGGTAATAGAGTAATCAATAAAGGATTCATCACTCTTGATAGAAGGAGATGATACCCATGGCCTCTTGTCGGGGTTATTACTCGGGAGTCTTTGGCCAGAGTAGTTATGTGTCATGAAGAGAGTCTTCAATGACACATAGAGTAATGAGGTCCCTAGAACAAGAACTAACATCATTTGGACTAGATGTGACATAGTCGGTCTAGTGAGAGTTGACACATAGCCCATACTCTAAACTAAGTGGGGTATAGGATAGTGAAGGGACGAATTGTACGGTAATTGTCTATAGAAAGGTTCGCAAGTTGGATAATTAACTATCAACGAGTTCGTGTGTTAATTCACTTATGTTTCGATAAATTGGCATCATAAAACCCTTCATGATTTGCTTGAATTAAGAGTTAATTCAAGTGGCATGAAACCATTCATAATATGCTCAGATTAAGAGTTAATTCAAGTGCCCAAAATAACCGAGAACCTAAGGATCACATGCATAAAAGATCCGATGAAATATAAAGTGTGCATAACTATCATTTTAAGCAAGTCACGATCGTGACCCACTTTATGGCAAGTGGTACATAAGTTAGTTCTCCACTTATGTACACATGAAATTAAGCTAAAACACACACAATTGAGAGGCAAAGGGTCCAAAAGACTTTTGGAGGTTGAGAGGAGTGATTTTGAGGTTTATTCATATAATTTTATGCAATTGTTGCATGAGTTTAATTGCATGTAACTTGTTTATGATCTAACTCTCAATTTAGTATCTACTTGAATTCATCTTGTTTGGTGTTTAAACACCCTTATACACTAATTTTTCTTCATCTTTGCATGTTCTTCACTAGTTGTTGAAGGTGTTTTGGTGTTTGCTACAACCCAAACAAGTAGAAGATTCAAGAAAGTAGGAGCATTTGCAAGGTACATATGCTATAATTTCATGTTCTTACATTCTACTTATACATGCACATAGATTTTGGATTTTCTAAGGATGTTTTGGTGTTGGAATTTTGATTCCAATGCTTCTGCTGCATAGCCATTCATGAGATACATGGACCCATGTATTAGATGATCTATTGAACATGTGCAAACTGTTTGCTGGGTTGTGACTAACATGCATGTTGATTTGGAAATATTCATATAAATTGTATAAAAATGTTCTTTATGATTTTCTTTCACATAAATGTTTATAAGATGTTATATTATGTTTTTGTTAAATGAAATTGTAATTGAATGTCATTTGCTATTTTATTAAGAATTAATTTCTAGTATGTTCATATGTTGGCTTATGGGAATTTATGAAAAACAAAATGCATGTGCTGATTTTGAAAAATTCGTAATACTTCTAGAAAAATTGTTTTTCTAATTTTCTTTTGTAAAAATTGTATATTATGTTTTTGTCAAAGGAAATTGCAATTGAATGTCATTTGTTATTTTATTACAATTTTAGTTTTAGCCTAATGCATGTATGAAGTTATGAGAAATTCTAGAAATTTGATGAAAATGCATGCTTGTAAATTATAAAATAATTTTATAAAAAATTATTTTTATGAATGTCCTTCATAAACATGTACATATGATGTTGCCACGTGTATGAGATGCATGACACCTGTTTTTTAAGTGTTTGATTATTTACATGCATGCTAGTGGTGTATGACAAGTGTTAGTGGACATATAATGTGCTGGCTAATTCCACTTAGTTTATAAAGAATTACTAGGAATTAGATTCTGGAATTTTTTATTAGGCATATTTAGAATGTGTAAAAGACGTAGGAATTATTCTAGAATTAATTAAACTTGATTCAATTGATAGATCAAGTCAAAGTCAACATTGGTCAGCTTTTTGAAAGTTGATGGAGTTGACTTGTTTGATGACTTATGTCTATGTGTTTTGGTTATAAGACCTTGAAACATTTTTATGAGATAAGAAATATATTATTTTGATGCTAGTAGCATGCTGAGTGCATATTCTTGAAATTAGGGTTCCAGGAAATTTTTAGACATCGAATCGGTCTTTTTAGTGTCAAGTAGATTAACTCATTTATCTTGATAATTTTGGCTGTCAAGATATTTTTTTAACTTGTGTAAATTGTCTTGATAAATTTGAGATGACCTAGGGATGTTTTAGATGACTAATTGATGTTCGGGAATTTTGGAAACATAGGGATTAATATAGAATTAATCAAAGTAGAGCATTGCATTTCTAGTGTGACTAGAAAAGGCATGTGTACTAGAACTAAAGTGTTTAATTTGGACATCAAAATAATTGAATTTTATAGTCCTAATCAAATCACATTCATAATTTGAATTAGCAGAGACTAACACTAGCACCCGATTCGATTCAACTCTTGAATCGAATCACAAACTTTTGATTCATAATCAAGTCACAACCTAAATTAAACCTCCTTTGTGTGTTAAATACATTAGATGCATTTTAAGGGTTGGTTAAAAAGGCATGACAAGGTGGTTATAGGCATAGGCTCAATTTAATTGAAGCGTCCATAATCATGTCGTATAGTTATAGTAACTATTTGAATATATATCTGAGATATATATAAGTCCATCCAAGTATTGATGAGATCTAAGAACAAATCCCTTAACTAAAATATTAGGACTTATGCCTTCCATTGATATGGCAAGAATCAGAGTTCTTTTAGCGTTAGGTTATTGAGCAAACCCAAGCCCACACTACACAAATATGTTCATACCATGGAAATTAGATTTTCGGATTAATGGGTTTGTAACAGCCCAGATCACCTGCTCACAGATATTGTCTGCTTTGGGTTGCTCCTCGGGTTAAACCCCTCACGGTTTTGCTCTTCCCACCTTTAAAAAAACGCGTCTTGTAGGGGAGAAGTATCTATTTCCTTATAAGACATACTTTGTTCTTCTCTCTAACCGAAGTGGGATCTCACACTCCCCACCCCCCTTAGGCCCCAACCCTTTTTAGGATCTAGCCTAGCTGGCACAACGGTTCGGGTACCAGCTCTGATATCATTTGTAACATCCCAGACCAACTACCCACAGATATTGTCCGCTTTGGGTTTCCCCTCGGGCCAAACCCCTCACGGTTTTGTTCTTTCCACACTTGGGAAGATGATACTGTTTAGTTTAGGTTGTCCCTCGGGCCAAACCCCCCACGGTTTTTCTCTTCCCAACCTTGGAAAGATGCGGACAATATTTGTAAGCAGATGGTCTAGGTTGTTACATTATGCCTACTCTTCCCATTATAACATTAAACTCTATACTTGGGTTTTGATCCATATATAAAAGCTTGATGCTTGCTTTTAGGATTATTCCTAGTAAATGTGGAACGTGCATGCATATGCTTGGATTTGGATGTTATATACTGTTGAGGCAAGTTTTAACCTATTTAAATCCCTCAATGTACTGCAAGCGCATAAATGGGTGTAGTATGTGAGATGCCGATGCCTCGAGGAGTTGTCGAACTAATCTAATTCTAAGTTATCTAAGGCCTAAAAATTATTTAAAATGAAACTAAAAGCTGAACAGAAAAGTAAACATCTGAAAATAATTGATTGGAATTAAAATATAAATTTAACACACAAAGAATCAAATTGAGCACCACCAAATTAACAATGGAAATCACACAAGGAAGATTAGTCGATTAAGAGAAGGGAGATTTATCCTATTATCAAACACTAACATGATTACTTTTGAGTTAATACGGTATCGGTCTTAGACTTTGGAAGGGTGAGTTACTCTCTCTCGAGTTATAATCATTAAACCCTAAATCATAACTCCTAATTGAATTATGGATTTTGCAATCTCTTAATTAACAAAAAACCCATAAATCGAATTAGATCTTAAGCCCTTTAATAGACTACTGGGTTCTTACACGAGATCTCTCTTTGTCTAAATTCCTGATTTAATTATTTGTGTTATTTATTAGATTGTTTAACTCTCATTACCCAATCTAATCGCTTTGCTATTAGTTCACTCTCTCAATTTGTTACTGAAGCATGCAAATACAACAAATAATCATAACACCCAATGTATTAATATCAAAAGAAATCACATTAATGTTGATTAAGAACAAATCCTTAAAAAAGTTTAGAACATTATCATCAAACCCAAATCCATTACTATCAAATCCATCTTATACATTCAAAAGAAAGAACAATAAAGATGAAATGAAATGTCACTTGGAAGGGTCTGAATAGATTGGGAAGATAGCAATATTGCAGTCCTTCTTCTCCTTCTTCCTTTCTCCTCCTCCTCTCTTTTTTTCCCTCTCTCCTTGGATCTTTCTCAAAGTGACATAAAATGGAGCCCTCTTTTAGGTCTTCATTCTTTTCTTTTTATATCTTTTCCATTTAGGGTAAACATTAGGGTTTACCTGGGCCTAAAATTCTGAAATATCCCTCAAAAGGTCACGTTTTAGAAGCCAGTCCACGTCTATTGTCACGCAAGAAGGAATCTCAAAGTAACTTAACTATTACCAACAACTATCGATTATTAAACCTACACATTCTAAATCATATTCTAAAGATTTTAAACAGACTAAAAGACTATCATTGCCTATTTGATTTTTGGTTTAGAGCACTAACCATCTTTGGGATGAATATAAATTATAATTTGCAAACAAAAATTATGTAAAATGGTATAAAAAGAACATATATAAGACTTTTATCTAAAGAGCTTTGTCTTCTATCTTACTCCCCGTCAATAACGTGAATAAGAATTTATTACAAATTGCTCTAAATTGAAAATATTAATATATATAAATTTAGACTTAATTTTTAAAAAAAATCTATAACCCAAAGTCAATTCTTAAATTTTTTAAACATAAACTCAATCTATGGAGTAATTTTTAAAATTCAAGTCCTTTAAATTTTAAATTTAACTTGTTAAACCATATAAACCAAATCAATATATACAAGTATATTTTTGGCTTGTACTAAATTTTCCATAGAAGGATCTTTGTTACTTTTTGGCATGCTATTTGATAGCTCGTTTTTACTTCAATATTTATAAATAATGAAAAACCAATCACCTTTTTATTAAGGTCAAAGATTTGTCAAAAACAAAATAAAATGATATATGAAAAAAGGGAATTACACATTTTCTTTCTACCTAAAGAATAACAATTAAGAAAAAAAAGAAGAAATTACAAAATTTCTGTATGACTGAAAGATCCCAAGCTGATGGTCATGGATGGGAGTTAGAACTCCTTGCGGAGAAACAATGACTAACTCTGGGCTGTCCTAATTCATGAACTTTCGACAATTTGGGGCTTTACATAAACATGGCACTTTGAATTCATCAGGTTCGTCAGGGTCAAACAAGTAGTCGTACCTATCAAATACACATCAACAGTAACAAGATGAGACCACACAAATTATCTGAGTACCTCAAGTTGAGAGATAACATAGTGTTTGAAAAAGAGAGAAATTACGTAAGCTCGTCTCCAGCTGAGACATTACTCTTAGCGATAAGTACAATCCGACTTTCGTCATCACCTACGCTCATAATCCTTGCATAGCAATTGGGCATACACTGCGTCGAAAAAGAGAAAAAATGTCAAACATAAGAAACTTCATCAAATTTGGGTTACTACGAGCGCCGCTATTGGGAGTGTGTGAGTTAGTTGTAGTGCACGGACGAGAAATTTTCTTTTCTCGGTGACTCGTAACGTCAAAAAGACAACAGTACGGACCGTCGCATTCTATTTCACATGACAGATTATTAGTCTGCAATGACATGCAACATATAGGTATAGACAACTTCTACAAGAAGGCAGAAGTCAGAAGGAAAACCAAGCAGAGACTTACTGAATGGTTTATCAAGCGCGCTATATTTCCTTTATCAGTAGCATCTACCACTACCTCTTCGCTGATTTTAAAAAGCTGTTAGAGAAGTTTAAATCGGAGTTAGCTGTCAAGTTGATAAGGAAAGAACAAACGGAAAAAGGGCGATAATAAAGGCATACAATCACCGGGCAATAGTAAATTCAATTAATAGAACAACATAATGATATCGAAACAACTTCAATCACTAGTTGAACCGCCATCTCACACTACTAAAACCACCTGCACATAATAGAAGAGCACAGAGGAGACAAACTCACATAACAGTCTTTTCCTTCTAATCTATATCGTGTCTCCCTAAGGTCCGCAACACTGCGTCTTACCTGTTCACCACGATACTCAAGAACCTGGACACACAGCCATGTTATTTGCATAAGAAAAACACATTCATACATGTGTATGATGTCCATGCAATAGGCATGTAACTCGTTTTTTGGAAGAATAGGCACGTGACTCCTAGCCCATGAAATACAATAAAGTTAAATGAATAAACAAATTTCATGCAACAAAAGCAAGCTTGACATTTACTGCATAAGTGTCGATTTATAAAATGCTTAAGGGTGCCAAGGCTTCTATTGTTTGATAATGCTATAACATTTAACTCTTGCATAAATCTGAATTCACACTAATACCGAGATAGAGAATTTTATTCGAGGGACCATGTAACAAACCATTTCTCCTTCTTGAATGTTTCTTCGTGCAAAGAGACCCCATCCATGTATTCCAGATCTACCAAAGCATACTCGGTCATTTTCAGTTCTCTGGATCATGCATAACCATGAAATTATCAGAAAGACAACAAGGAAAGAAGCTGCTAAAAATAAATATAAGAATGAAAAAAATTGCCTGCAAGTGATATAGTCTTTCTCTAAAGGATGAAAAGCTTTTAGGCTCCTCTACTACCTGTCAAACAAGAAAGCGAAGCACCTTGCTCATCAATAATATATTGATTCCTCTAGATTCAGATATAAACAGGTGAAAACACAAATCCTCACAACAGTTGAAGATTAAAATAGAGAATCTTACTCTGTACATGTTGAGGCTTTGAATTGCACCTAATGGATGATGACAAGGTCCTGTCAACTTATGGGAAATGGCTTCTTCAGCTGTTCTCTGGTGTATCACAAAAAGGAAAGTGTGTCAGAGTTGATCTTGGAACCAAGCAAGTTGTGCTATTCTATAAATAGAAAAAATGCAAAAATAGTACTTTTATATGTTTAAGGTGTTCTGATCTTTCACTAAAATTGATTAGACAAGCTTTCCCATTGTTAACAGGATACAGTTCCTTCTCATCAATCAGATAGTTGATCTTATATTTAGTTGTAAAAGCTTTATGTATCTAATAATACATGAAGCACAGAAAGTATCTGAAGGATCCATGCTTAATAAAAAGAAATCCAAACTCTGCTGGCAGTTGACTACAAACACCAGAATTCAAAATCTCGCCATCCACCCAGGAAAATATTAAGATAGCAAAGCTGTAGAAATGTTGTACCGAGGACCTGGTATTGTTTATTGGTTCACTGGGTAATGCTGTTAAAGAGGAAAACTACCATTACCTTCTTGTTATTGTCCACTCGTTTGAAGATTCGACACCTTGCAGCAGAGTGTGGTTCACTTTCTATAGTTTCTCTTGTTGACAATTCTTCAAGTTTCAATCCGTTTGCTGAAATAAGTCTTGTACCAACCCTCTTCTTATTTTGATTGAGGCTTTTGGCAGAAAACACACCCACAGGAGTCTGTATAACTAAAACAGTATCTGGATTTGGAGCTCTGAACAAAATAAACATGAAAACATGAAACTATATAAGCATATTTATGCAAAACAAGTAATGAGAGTGGTAATGCACAAAATAACAGTAAATTCAACAGAAATGAACTCCCACTGCAAATGTCCAGGAGATAGATGCTACCACTGTTATCAAGAAAGAGGACACATACCTGTGGTATGCACAATAAGAAACCATTTTTGTTGTCTGCTTTCCATTTTTCTCCAAGCAGTGCAACTGTAAATAAAACAAATGAAATTACAACTTCAAAACAGAAATATAAAGCTAATCCACGAAGATTAAAGCTTAAGCTATCTAGTGCAACTTATCAATGCACATTCTTCTACAAGAAATATCACAACATTTTTTAGGTAAACAACTAATTCACCTCCATCCGATACCCAGCCCTCGAAGCACACATTGCATGGAAGTAAGTAGAACACTTGCAGCATTGAGTGCAGGAACCATGGACTTGCTTGCAAATAACACAAATCTGGAAATCCATGTGAGGAGGAGATATAGATTATTGCACAAAAATGCATCTTTTATCTACACAAAAGAGTGATATTCTCGTAAAGCACATGCTAGAACTGAAATATAAAATAAAGCCAGAGTCCTAATTCTTTAAGGAATATTTATAAAAAAACAGTAGACACATAGAGTATCTCCCTCTTTTATTAATCTTGTTTTTTATCCTTTACTTCAGACTAAAAGTAATACCCAATATCAGTATGAGAATGAAGGAAGAGGTAATCTCCAATTATAGACTTCCAAGAAGTACAAAGACAATAGAAAAACCAAAATTGTGAAACTTTTTATGCATAGCCCTCTCTTTATATACTATTTAGTATCAGCCTAACAAAGAACACTGTTTTGCCACTAAGTTGAGTAGTTTTGCATAAATAAAGAACAGCCATCAAGCACTGATTATTAAATTAAAACTCTACCTTTACGAATGAATTTGACGGGATACTTAATATTCCAAGTGCAGGTTCCATCTTTTCATCACTAGCAAAGGAGACTTCAGGTTGAAACCATGCACATGTGACATGAACCCATAATGTCTCCACATCTGTTGGCTTTAGAGCACCGCCTATTTTTGAGGGGGAAAAAAATAGTAGAGGAGAAAATGATAAAGACATGAGACATAAAATCAAAAAAAGAAAAAAGAAAAACCAGCTAAAGAAATGCTTATAACAGTAATGAAAGGAAGTATACACATTATATAACAATACAAAATCTATGTCATAGGCAACAGATGTGGGATAGGACTTGTAGAGCTATCTCAAGAAGAGAAGAGATCCTACCATTTGTTATGCTCAATGTTAAGGAAACCCAAAAAGGAAAAAAGGCATCTGAATCTAAAACATCTATTATAAGATCACGAAGGATTTAACCTTTTACAGGACAAAGGCAACACTCTCGCTTGACATCAGTTGTTTCACATGCTTTGCAAACCCATGAAGTAAAATCCCGCACATTCCTTGCCCCATAGCATTCTTGATGAACAGCTATCTGACATCTGGAAAACACACATTAAGAGTTAGCATTTAGAAAAACAATTTCCCAGTTGCTGTTATGAGAGATTAGCAGATAATGCCTTCCTTTTCTCACTTCTTTTGGAGTCATGGGTTGCAGCTAACGAACCAAGAAGCACATCAACTCAATTTTAGACAGTTATAGCATGTATGCAATAATGCAAAACTGACAGCGCAACATTGCTTGAGTAGGACGCTTTCGATTTCGTATAAACAAAGGGACTGAAGCTCAAATTATCAGCAGCATGCAAAGCATTCTAACTATCTTGCAATCCTTTTAGCCACAGACTAAAATTTTCTCCGTTACAGAATTGGAAGGTTATCCAAAAGACAAAGTGGAAAACTACTTGATCTATTGGTAGTTTAGATCAATACATGGCCCAAGGGTACAGTTACTGTTCCTAGCGATTATCCACAGAACCAAATAAACAAATGAAATGGAATTCCAATCAACAATTTTCATACTACCTGTTGCAGATAATAATTTTGTTGTAGTCCCAGTCTTCAACCCATCTACATACAGCACAACGCTCTGTTGTCCACTTTGCATAAACTGGTTCATATTTCTCTATAATTGCAACCATGAGAATAATTTCATACATCAGTACTGTAAATCCAGGCAGCAAAGTTAAATAAATTTACCAGCAGCAGTATTTTGTTCTTGAAATAGACAAATACCTTGCAGAAAAGCAAGCAACTTTCGTTTCCGCTCTTTAATGGAAGAACGCTTTGGTTTCACAGAAATAGCACGGTCATGATACTCAGCTAACTGCATCATCTGCAAATGCAAAGCATAATGTATTTTAATTTAGCACAAACCTCATACCATATGACCATAATTTCTGCACATGTAAAACTCAATCAAGAAAAAAAACTGACAAACTCTCATATCCACAGTTACATGGGTATGAGACAGTTCATGAATATTACTACCGTAGATGCAACAATTATTTCATAACACTCCAAATTAAGACAAAATCAAGAGAAGACCGCTATTTAGAATTTGAGATAAAGATGTCCACAGTTGCTATACGAACCCATTGTTCTAGGGGTAGCATGGAACCTTTCACCCTGACACTGGTCTTCCAGTTTTTTGCTTTGCAACCTGTATGTCGTTCCCATTCACTTAGTGCTTGCTTTTCTGACCCACAAGACCCACATTTGCACACAACCCTGAAGCAAAGCAAGGTATTTTATAAATCAACTTCAGTACTAAACCAAGACAACTTGAACCAGAATCAAAATCCTCTATAAAATGGAAACTTCAGTAATCTCCTAGGGAAATCAAAAAAAACTTATGAATCAATTAACTAATAGCAAATCCCTCTATCAGCCTCCCAAAGTGAAACATCATCTCTTCAGAATCAAAATTCTTTATAAAATGGAAACTTCAGTAATCTCCAAAGTAAATAGGGGCAATCAAAGGAAATTTACAAATCAACTAACGCATAGCAAATCCCTCTATCGACTTTCCAGAGTGAAACACCATCTCTTCCTATCGTAGAGACAAAAGGTCTCCACAAGCAATCAGCCAGTTGTAACACTCTGTACAAGTTATTTAATAATTTTAACTGTTTTGCATTTTCAGATCTGAGAACAACCCTAGCATTGCAATTGGACATGCAATCCAGAAACAGAAACCCTTAAATGTTACAGAACTAAAATGGGAAATTTATTTTACTATAGTTATCTTTTCTTACATGTGAAGACTTGGGAAATAAATGCCTTCCATGCCTGAGCAGACAACAGTGACCTTGTTAGGAAGCACTGGTTGATCATTACTTTTGTTCAATCTGAATGGAAAGATTCATAACCATCAGAAAGGAAACCAATTATAATACAATAATCAAGATATAAAGCGTCAATATCTCCCAATAAACAAAGGAATATAATATGTTACTTGGATCTGGTCTGCCTTGTTTCAGAGTCAGACAATTCAAAATTAAATTTTGCTTTGCAGGTAGGGCAGTAATAATCAATGCCTCCCAGATCCTAGAGTGAGCAGAAAATAGGTCAGCAAAATCATAAAATTTCAATTTTAATTTTTTATGACATAGATAGAAAAAGACCCTATCCAAACAGCATTGATAAATTATACAAAGACATGCCTTGAGATGCTTGGAATTTATTTTGTCGCACTCGGCATGGACCCATACTTTACACCCATCACAACAAACCTAATTCAATAAACAAATGCATAGAGTTAGTATGGAGAAAAAATAAAGGCAGAAAAGAAGCATCACAAATCTGCTTCAAATGGTAAAGCTGCCTCACCCAGCTCCCACTGTCAGAATGATTCCAAATTTTCGTGCATATTCCACAGTAATGTTTTGATTTGGTTAACTGCAATAACAAATTAAGTAATTTAGAACATGTAAAGTAACAAACTTATACGCAACAGAAACCCTGACTAAAAATTTTTACATACAAAAGGGATATACAAAAAGGATAAGACAGGTGGCACCAACCCTAGCACAAGTTTTACATAAGAATTGGTCTCCAGAATTTGAAGCCTTCAACTTTTTAGACAATTTAAATGGAAGGATCATGCCACATCCTTCACAAGGTCTAATATCTTTATTCTTGCCAAAAACATTCTGCAGAAGAACCACTACTGTTGAGAATTATGGAAAAGGATAACAAGTTATTAACAACTTATCAGTCAATATTTAGTATAGATAAAGCCACCTCCAACAGCATTTTCGTGGACAAAAATACCACTGCTGGGAAGCTCAATGTTCCTGTTGTCCCACATTGATGAATGTGAAAGGAATCATAGCAAATGGAAAAAAGTCTCCGGATGGAAAATCTTTTCTTGTTCTCAAATTGTGAAAGAGGAGTCAAAAAGCTGGAATTTGTTTGTTCATGAGAGACCTTTAAAGTTATATTGGAAAAAATGAAAAACCAAGAGCTGTTTGAAATAATTCTACCCTGATGTTCAGCTTAACATTTTTGGGGGAAACAGAATTTACTAATCAGAGAATCAATAAGCCTCATGATCAAAGTCAAAACTAGTGGCCTGCTCCACATGTGCAACTAAAGGAAGCAGGAAGATATCAAAATTGGAAAATGGATCAAACAAGCTCCTAACATTTACTTCGAAGTACATCATGGTCCCTAACGTTTTGAAGTGTTAAAGTAACCCCCTAATGTTATGAAAATGAACAATTTAGCCCTTATTTGAATGATTCTAGTTAACATTCTGTTTAAATAAAGGTTAAAAACATTAACTTTTGGAACATTAGGCATTCCACTTCATCAAAGTTTAATGGTTTCAGTTAAAAGTTCATCTAAATAAGAAATAAATTGTTCAACTTTGTAACAGAAAGTGCTCATTCATGTGCTTTGAAACATTACAAATCATAATACATTTCAAAGTAAATGCTAGGGGCTAATTTGTTTTCCCAAGCAAAATCTTGAAAAAGGACTCTTGATGCGTAGGCATATGGAATATTATTTTACATAGAAACTATTCCAAGTAAGATGGAAACGTGAAAACAGTGACCAATGAAAGAGCAGTAGATCTAAAAATACTGATATTCTTGGAGGAAATAAATAAAGGTAATATCTTAAGTCAGGGACCATGTTTTCTCAGACGAGTATGAGCAGATCTAAGAGTTTGCCAGTTTTTTATGGTAATTCTAAGAAGGGATTTTAAAAGAAATTTAAATTTGAAAATGACGAAAAGGCATCAAGCTAATAAGATAAAAGAGTAAATCTGGAAGAAGAGAAATGATGACTTCAGTACAATTGTCGAATATCAATGGCAAGCAATTGAAAAATAAATTGTTTCAAAGAGGACATGGTTAAGCCCATCAAGAAGATTTGAGAAAATAACTCGTTTGACAGGATTCACTCCAACCCAGCTTCATTTCATAAATCTATATCCTAAAGTCTCTATGGCCGATTTAAAGAGTTAATCCCACAGGCAGTAAAATATAGCTGTACCTAGCAAGTTATAAATAGGACACATTTAATCATCTTCATATTTAACTAACAGTACTTTTGCAGTCATCAAATATGAATGTGTATCCCGCATGGTGCTGAACTTCAAATGATATGTTACCAAGGGCCAATATAATATCATATATTCTTACTACAGGACCGCAATGAGTTCTCATTCAGCACCCTTGGAATTAAAAGTACATAAGAAGGGAACAAGATACGAGGAGAACAAAAAAGTATGTAGAAAGCATTGTAAGACACTAGCCTGGCTCAGAGAGCAACAGTCTTCCTGGTTTGAGCCAGTGGCCTCTTGTACCCATCTGAAAACAGAATCATCGTAAGTTGAATTCCCAGCAGCCATGTTTATATCCTGTATCAACTTCTCCATAAAGCCCTGTTCTGCCAAAAATGCCTCCTCAATTGCCGTCTGAAAATCATCAGGCTTGCCACGGTCCAACTCAGACTGATCCTGAAATCTATATGAAACAGACAATCATTAAAATTAAATTTGTGAAGTCATGAAGACAAACAAAACAAAGGAGGAAATTTTGCCTACCTGTGCACAAAATCCATAAATGGAAAGATCATCCCATGTTTAACCCAAGCATAATCCTACACACAATCATCCAAAGTACCATACTTAGAGATCCCACGCTTCGAGAAGTAAAAAAAAAAACCACAGAAACTTAATAAACGCAGCAAGTCCCTAGCATGGAAACCGATTATTTGTTCATACCCTTTGAGTATCATTCCCAGAGTAACCCAAAAACATCACACAAGCTGCATCCGGTATACATGATCTCAAAACCAATTCCGGTGCTTGTGTCATCGGATCAATCACAATGGCTGGCCAAAAAGGGTCCTTCTTCCCTGATTTTGCCCACACTATATCACCTGAATAGAAATCCTCGGGACCATACAAGCCATCTTTCCTCTCACGCCTCTCCAAGCTATTCAAATCAACAATCACACGCTTGTAGTCTTCCACCAACTCTTCTTGTAATGAAGTAAGTGTAATACGTGAACTCAAATATCTTTCTACATCAAAACCCGCTTCTCCTGCATCCTCTGTCTCACAGAATGTGTCAACTTTAGCACACAATGCGGGAGTGCATCCTCTTCCACTATTCCGCTGTTTCTTCACAGTACCATTACAAGTTTTATGTGCTCTAGTACTAAATGTCTCTTTCTCTTTATCCCTCCTACCATTGTTACCACTTGCACCATATTGAACACCTTCATCATCATCATCGTCATCAATACTATAATCACGCAAACTAGTTTTGCTCTCTTTTCTCCAGTCCTCGATAATTGAATCGTTAAACCGCGAAGGGAGTACCTGAACCCGCCCTCTAGACGTTCTTATAAGAGGCGGCCGAGCAGCCTCCATCGTCCGATTGGTTATTCTAGTCAAATGTCGACCCAAAGGTTTAGTCTCTAACTCGTCCATTTCGCTGGGAGGTGGGAAACAAGAAATTTCCCTGCACCAGGAGCCATCAAATCCCTCCTTGGAAGAGCCACCGAGAATTCCAGGAAGACTCAACGGAATTACGCCGGCGGCAACCTCTCCGAGAATATTGAGAGGATAATAACCATTAAGCTTACGCTTCTTCCGAGAAGAAGAATTGCTGTCGTCGTGGTCACCAACTGAGTCGCCGAGTTTACACCGTTTGAGACTCGGCATTTTGGATTTCAAGTTCCGCTTGATTATCATTCTGGCAGAACCCAATCACAGAGTAAAAAAAGCAAGAAGAAAGGATCACGTCATGAAGAAACAACAAAAGCTACCAGCTCTTAAATCCAAAATTTGACTTCAAAACCTCTTCTAATTCCCTATCCCACAAAACCCTAATTGAGAGGTTGGTTCCGAGCAGAGAAAGCTCGAAACGATAGAACAGAGACTCCGTTTCCCCTCAGAAGACACGACTGTGGTGGAAGAGAAATTCGCAGGACAGTTGAGAATTGGAAAGAAGAGACGAAAAGGGAGGAGATTGAAATCGAAGAGAGAACGGAAAGAAGAGAGAGATCTATTTGGATGGGGAGCTTTCTCTCTCTAAGTAAAGCTTCGCAGAGGGAAGAGAATTAACAAAGTATTTCTTTCCTTGTTTAAAAAATTATCACGACTACTCGTCCCAAATGTGAGTAACAGAGGGAATTATTTATTATATAAATAAAGGAAACTAGGATTTAGGAGTATTTGTAGAGAGAGAGTGAGAGAGAGAGAGGGTGGCTTGTCTTCGGTTCGGCGTTATCTATATTGTTGTGTGTGTGTGCGCGGTTGAATAATGTGTTGAGCTGACGACGTGTTATTTAAGGTTTTTTTTTTAATGCACTAAATAGGCACTTGGTTTGGAGCATGAAATCTGTCTGAGGAGCAACTGATCTGAGACTTTGTTTGTTGTTGGTACTCCATTGATGCTGTCTTTGTGAATGTGAGTTGACAAGAGAGAGAGGTGGGTTGTTCCAAGAGCAAAAAGATATGCTCCAAGAATGTTGGAAGCGTGTTCTTCTTAGTCTTTGGTTTCTTCGTTGGGGTCATCATGACCATTTTTCGTCGATTCAATTTCTGACAAATGTATATAGCTGCTGTTGGAGTGAAGGTGGCTGTCGGAAAGAATTGTCTTCGTGTAAATGAAGTGGAATGGATTATATCTATTTCGCTTCCCACCATTCCCATATTTGTTGAATTGGAGATCATATCTAGTTAATTAGTGCAATGGATGGGAATAGAAGGACAAAAGAGATTCGTACGTGTGTGAATGATAAGGGAGACAGGGATAGAGAGAGAAGCAGAACAGAACGAAAGTGAAAAAGAGTGAAATTGGAGTCCCAACTCTCATGCGGGGGTTAGTACAACTTGTTAGGGGGAGTGGAATGGTCATCGTTGTTTCTGGCACGAGTCTTGCTTTGGATATCAAATAAGGTGAGCTTGCTTACGACGGCGGCGATGGAAAGACAACTGTAGCAAGGTGCTCCCTTATGCTCAAAGCTAAAAATTAAAACAGTGATATAAAAAAGTTTGAAGTTAAAAATTGTATAAAATTGGTAAAATATTTAATAAATTGTAAAATTTGAAAATAATTAAAAAAGCATGTACTCGTGTATTAAATTTTAAATTTTAATTAAATAGACTATTAAATAAAAATTAATTGATTTATTTTAATTTATTAAACTTAATCAAATTAAAAAATTATTCAACTTTTAAAGATGACGTCCCAAAAGTTGAGCAGCCAAAGGTTATGGGATTTTTGTTTTTGTCTTCTCCTTGCATCCTATTAATTGAAAACCTAACTGTACTATTGATGATTTGGTAGTTATGATACCATTATTAGTTAGCTTGGTGAATTAAGGCACCCAATGCCAGTAGCCTAAACATGGGGATCAAATCCCCTCTTTCCTATTCGAGTGCTATTCTATGGAAATTGAAAAGGGCATTGGGTGGCACTGAGAATTGAGTTAATAGATGAATAGAATGAAGAGAGTATAAGGTGGTACTGAGAATCGGGAACAGTCACCCCGTACCCCCTCCAATATGCGTCATCTTTTAATAGATGGATAAGATAGAGAGGGCACATGGTGATACTCCAATCATCCTGTACTCTCAACACGCAGCTTCATTTAATAGGTGGATAAGATAGAAAAGACACAAGATGACACGGACAATTGGAACAGCCACCTTATGCTTCATGTTTTAAAATGTTATCAAACTTAGAATTATACAATTTTTTGCCCATCAATTTATTTCTAAAGTACACATTACATTGATTGTTTTCTTTTTTTGCCCATCAATTACATTGATTGAATTCTAAGTCGTGTGCCACTTAGATACTCATTGTTCTCTTTATGTTTTAGGTGTATCCACTGTGCTACTTGGTGTTGAGTGTTTATCCCATGAGCCTCCTTTGAGGGTGTAAACTTCTTTATTAGTAATTTATTCCTTCTTTCCTTTCTTCAAAAAAAAAATCTAGAAGACTAATAATATATAAAAATTAAGTAGAAATGACACTAAGTCTAGCAAGCCAACATAACATGGAAAAAGTTAAAAAATGTTAAGATTAAATATATGAGATAATTGATGGAGAAATTAATAAATAATTATCGATTAATAGTTTAATTAACAAATCAATTTATATCTATTAAAAAATGTGAAATAAGATATAAGAAATTTACCATCTTACTTATTAGTATTATTAGACAAAAATAAAATGCCAATAAAATATGTTATTAACTATTATATGAAAATAATAAATATATTACTAATTATTAACAAAATATGACAAATAATATTTATTAATTATTAATTAATTAATTAAAAATGGCATATTAAATAATTATCCATTTAGAATAAGTAAAGATAAGTGAATATGATAATTTTTTATATTTCATAATATTAAAGTATAAATTAGTTAAATTAATATTGATTAATTGTATAAAATAAATTATAAAAATTAAAATTTTATTATCTTATTTATTAATTTTAGTACCTAATAAAATAAAATTTTAATAATAGAATTAATTTACTATTATGTTAAATTGATTGATATATTAGTTGTTATTTATAAAATATTGATAACTATTATATTATTAATCAATAAATTAATATTACAAATTTGTTCATACCTTTTGAAATAAGTAATGAGATATAAATATAATAAATAAATAAATCACATTAATTACTTTTGATAAATAATTTATTATAAAAATAATAAATATTATTTATTAGTATTATCACATAATAAATAAATTTTGATGGAAAAGTTTACTTTATTTGTATATTATACCAATAAATATATTATTAACAATTAATTGTTTTATTTTTAATAAAATAAAATAAAATAATATATTAATATATTTTTAATATAAGTAAACATATATAATTAAAAGTTGTTAGGTGTGTATACAGTATCCACGTCTGTACATAAATGCACGTATATAATAATCAATGGATGTGAAACGGGGATTAGTTGAAAAGAGATGCGTCACAGAACTTGCGACTTTGACTGCCAAGATGAACCCAGAAGAAGCTTCAACCTCTCAGGAACAAGGAGTTGCAGTAGGATTAGAACATCAAACCGATTATGATATGGCAATCAATGGAGAGAAAGAAGCTCTAAGCCCCGCAGCTCGCTTGTTTCACGCACCGAATTTCAACTGTTATGTCATAGCGATCATAGGCTGCAAAACCCACATCGACCCTGCTGTTATAAAGGCTGGATTGCGCCAAACTTTGATGAAGCATCCCCGTTTCTCCAGTAAAGTGGTAAGTAACATCTTATATTAGACAGCACGAATATACAGCCTGGCCTTTGGTTTCTCCTTGTTCTTGATTGATCTAAGGGATGTGAACCTCTTTAAAGGTCCCATACGAGAAATCAGATCTTTGTCCAGTTTTACTCTGTCTTATTCTGTCTCATGGAAAAGAAAGTTTGTTTATCATTCTGTCAATGACTTTTAACTATTCTTATAGGAAGAAGTACATGAGCACGCCTGTAGATATACATTCCATTCAATACATAGACAATTGGATGGTGCCTCCTTGCAAATCATAGATTCACATTCCAAGTTTAAATTATTTCCATTTTGATTCAAGGGCAGGAAACATTACTTATAGGAAAGTCTAAAGGTGATCTATGAGATTCTTTAGTATTTCATTGGAAGATTACCTATCTTGATTCTATGGTATTTCATTGCAAGATTACCTAACTTGAATATTGTAGCTTGAGCCAAGTATGAAGCCATCTCATAAATGTCAATGGAGATATATAAGGAAATTCTATTAGTATCAATGGAGGAATGATTTGCATAATAGAAAAGTAATATATTATTTTCAAACAAGAGCTAAAAATAACCAGAATTTACATATCTAAACCTTCTTCAGTTAACAATATTGATGAAGATAAGGAGAGTATCCAGAATGCAAATAAATAGAGCAAGATTATATCTCCTTGTTGAAGGGCTTTGGTATCTTGAAAAATGAACAATAGTCTCTATTGATAAGAATATTGAGATATCCAGTTGGTAAAAGCTTTACAAAACTCAAATGCTTTGAGGTGTTCAAATGGAAAACCTCATTCATCTATGTCAAAGGATTTTTAAAAAATCAATTATTATCATGCAATTTTTATTACCGTCAAATTTGTTGTATTTTCATTCAATTTTATACCGACAATATATTATCCTTAATGAACATACTAAGAATATCATAATCTTAATCATGATCATTAATGATCTGGAGTACCTCTTTCAACCTGACAGTTAATATATTAGAGATAATTTTTTATATAGTGTTACAGGAAGAGATTAGGTTGTAGTTTTGTAATGTTTCTAGATTATACATGTTCAGTGCTAGGACAATGAAAATTTTATGTACCTTCCTTAACATAATACTTTTCTCAAAATATCTTGTATTAGCAGTTATTTGTATCCCCAATTAAGTATCAAATTTTGTGATAGAAGAAAAGTCAAAGGTTTGAATAGCGGTATAATATTTCTCAAAAGGTTTAATTATTTTAAACAAGTCATTTTACTTTGATGAAGATATCCTTTTAAGTTTTCTAAGGAAATTGAGCAATATTCTAAGTCTTTTGATGCATGTCAAATGCACCAAAAAATAAAACTTATCTCTACACAACTAAAGTTGTAATAGTGGTGAGCAAGGATGATATTCACAGAGAGTGTATGTCTAACTTTTTTCATGAATAAATCAACATTTAAGATTTGAGGGTGGGGGTTTTGTTTAATTCAATTAATAAGTGAAGTAAAACTAAACTGTTAAAGGTAAATCAAATCAAACAATAAAAGAGTGATAAAATTAAAGCCATGGGTTTCGAATCTAGCTCGCCAGTTTTATCTCAACCTTCATATGAATGAGAACAATCAATCATCGTGTTGTTTTCCTTAAAACTATTAACCGTAGATTAATAATAATCTCTATTAATCTTAGTATTTCCTAAGATTATATTTAATTAAAACAAGCTTTTTAATTAAGTCTAGATATCAGAAAACCTAAAATAAGCTCTCTAGATTTAGTGTGACAATCGCATTATGTAATAGGAAAAAAGGTTCATCTAGGCAACAATCACATAAGCTCAAGTCATTTAACCTATGCTATGTTATTCCTAATAATGCTCAACCATTAGTTTACCCCAAGTAAATCAGATATATAATGACACGATTAGATTGAGAAATGTCCAAACATATTCGTCATCCTTGATATCCCCTTTGAACCGAAAGGATGAAGTTTAGCTCCTTATAACTCTCTAAATGGTAAGAAATATGCTCCCTTTCTTGTCTCTAAACTCTTCATACCTTATTTGGCCTCTTAAATGCCCTTTTATAGTAAAAATTAGGGATCATAATATAAGGTCATCTACATGGGCATGTAGGTGACCGTGTGAATAAAAATTGTAAGAATTGTGAACTTACACATTGAAAGTGAGCTACACGGCCACCTACACAGCAATGTCACTCACTTATGTGGTTGTGTATGTTCGCACATGGCCGTGTAGGTTATGCAGGTGGCTGAAATGTTTTCTTTAAGCTCTTATATGCTTCCAATGTGTTACTCTATCCCATAAACGATCGTGTAAGTTGCAATAACTTCATTTCTTTCACTCTTTGTCTGATCTTCACCTTAATTCATGTCGATCCGGTCATCGATTCAATCTCGGCCTACATACGATTGGACATATTTTATTGAATTGTTGTTCTTACACCCCTCCTAGCAACTATTAATCATAGGTTAACAATAAGCTTCTCTTAGGTATTGCTTAATTAAGAGAATCTCGTTAATTAAACCTAGCTATCAAACAACTTACAACAAGCTTTCTAGATTTAATTGGAAAGTCACGTTACGAATTAGGAAAATAGATTAATCAAAGCAACAACCACACAAGCTCAGGTCATTTAACCGAGGTTATATTATCCCTAATGATTCGAAACAATTAGTTGCCACAAACGAATTTCAACATAACAATTACAGATTATACTGAAGATTCTAACAATGGGTTCTTACATAAAAACAATTAAATAGAGTATTCAATCATTCTTGCACAACACCCAAACATTAAACATAGGTTAACATAATCAATCTCTAAGATAAAGAACAACAAAAATGAGAGAAATGCTTAATCGATTTCTTTGATGTTGATGTCACCTCTGAACTGGCGACAGGATGTCTAGCTCTCCATAGGTCTCTAAAGGATAAGAGGTTTTCATTCTCCTGAAATCTCAAAACCGAGAGCACACTCTTTCTCCAAACCTCTGTCGTCACAAAAATGATGATTTTGTACAAAAAGGTAGGGTTTTCGGGTGAGCTGGCAGTGTCTCACGGCTGTCAAACACCTTGCATGGGTGTGAAATGGGCTATCACGCCCATACTTGTCACGACCATGACAAATTCGTCATGGTCGTGATATGCATCTCATAGCAATGACTTGTGCTAATCTTCATTCCTTTTGGTATTTTCTTGTCTGCTCTTGCTCTAATCCTTCTCGTTCTTGCTCCATGAAGACAAGTGAGTGTAAACCTTCAAAAAATGATTCAAATATAGTACTTTCGACTCACTTTAGCTCTTTCGCTTCCAAATTGTACCTAAAAATAGATATGAACTACTTAAGCATTTCATATCATTAAACACTAAGTGTTATAAAATAAATTTATAATCAATTAAACATATATCATATATTGTCAATCAAGTACTTATCATATTTTCTCTTAGAAAAATAGACCAAACGATAATAAAATACTTCCATTTTTTTTAATCTTTTCTTAGTTCTCAAGATTGATAAATATGGAATTTTATGTAAATTTCATACATAACTAGATAATGAGCTTATGTACTTGGCCAAAATCAAGTTATGATCTTATGTACTTGACCAAAATCTCCCGAAACTTACTTAAGTCAC
>JAOSBP010000007.1:7163352-7177551 GCA_027563825.1 Erythroxylum mucronatum | reverse complement strand
TATCCCCTTTGAATCGAAAGGATGAAGTTTAGCTCCTTATAACTCTCTAAATGGTAAGAAATATGCTCCCTTTCTCGTCTCTAAACTCTTCATACCTTATTTGGCCTCTTAAATGCCCTTTTATAGTAAAAGTTAGGGATCATAACACAAGGCCATCTACATGGGCATGTAGGTGACCGTGTGAGTAAAAAATGTAAGAATTGTGAACTTACATGTTGAAAGTGAGCTACACGACCACCTACACAGCAATGTAGCTCACTTATGTGGTTGTGTATGTTCGCACATGGCCGTGTAGGTTATACAGGTGGCTGAAATGTTTTCTTCAAGCTGCTCTTATATGCTTCCAATGAGTTACTCTATCCCATACACGATCGTGTAAGTTGCAATAACTTCATTTCTTTCACTCTTTATATCATCTTCACCCTAATTCATGTCAATCCAGTCGTTGGTTCAATTTTGGCCTACATAAGATTGAACATATTTTATTGAATTGTTGTTCTTACACTTCTCCGGGCAACTATTAATCATAAGTTATCAATAAGCTTCTCTTAGGTCTTGCTTAATTAAGAGAAGCTCGTTAATTAAACCTAGCTATCAAATAACCTACAACAAGCTCTCTAGATTTAATTGGAAAGTTACATTACGAATTCGGAAAACAAATTAATTAAGGCAACAACCACACAAGCTCGGGTCATTTAACCTAGGTTATATTAACCCTAATGATTTGAAACCATTAATTAGTTGCCACAAACGAATTTCAACATAGCAATTACGGATTATATTGAAGATTCTCACAATGAGTTCTTACATAAAAACAATTAAATAGAGTATTCAATCATTCTTGCACAACACCAAACATTAAACATAGGATAACATAATCAATGCCTAAGATAAAGAACAACAAAAATGAGAGAAATACTTAATTGATTTCTTTGATGTCGATGTCTCCTCCGAACTGGCGTCAGGATATCTAGCTCTCTATGGATCTCTAAAAGATAAGAGGCTTTCATTCTTCTGAAATCTCAAAACCGAGATCATATTCTTTCTCTAAACAAAAACATAACCTCTGTTGTCACAAAAAATGATGATTTTGCACTAAAAAGTAGGGTTTTCGGGTGAGATGGCAGTGTCTCACGGCCATGAGCGGTGTCTCACGACTTTCAGACACCTTGCATGGGTGTGAACACGCCCATGCAACTAGTGTCATGCCCATGAGAAGTATGTCATGGGCGTGACACACCTCTCATGACTATGACAAATTTGTCATGGTCGTGATATGCATCTTACAGCTATGACTTGTGTTAATCTTCATTCCTTTTGGTATTTTCTTGTCTCCTCTTGCTCTAATCCTTCTCATTCTTGCTACATGAAGATAAGTGAGTGTAAATTTTCAAAAAATGATTCAAATATAGTGCTTTTGACTCACTTTAGCTCTTTCGCTTTTAAACTGTACCTAAAAATAGATATGAACTAAAGTAAATGTCTTAAGCATTTCATTTCATTGAATACTAAGTGTTATGAAATAAATCCATAATCAATTAAGCATATATCATATATCATCAATCAAGTACTTATCATATTTTCTCTTAGGAAAATAGACCAAACTATAATAAAATACTTCCATTTTTTTAATCTTTTCCTAATTCTCAAAATTGATAAATACAACAATTTTATGTAAATTTCATACAAAACTAGATAATGATCTTATGTACTTGGCCAAAATCAAGTTATGATCTTATGCACTTGACCAAAATCTCCCGAAACTTACTTAAGTCACTGTTGCAATACAACAGTGACTAAAAGAAAAGAGGTCGGAGAAGAAGAGAATAAGGGTCAAGGAAGAGAAGAAAGAGCAGAGATGATTGGGGAAAAATTCTTGTTACCCCTTGACAGATCATTCCTCTATTATTTATAGTTGTTCCATTTCATAACAGATTTCTACTTTCTATGATAAACCGCATATTCTTTTAATCATTACAAATCATTCTCTTGTGCTACGTACTACTCATGGGACCACGAAATCCTTGAGCCATAACGGTTTCTGGTGAGTGCGTGCTGCTCTGCCTAAGGAAGCTTCTGCTGAGGTGTCTTGGTGGTGCGTAATGCCTGTAACAGTCACCATCCAAGGAAGCATGCTTTATCTTACTCCCTCGTATATCCTTATACATTTTTACACTATTAATCTCTAATATTGTTCTAATTGAATTTTAAAGACAATTTATCACTATTAGACTATATATATATATACACACACACACACACACTTTACATCACCTTTAAAAATTCCTCTAATATTTCCTTACTTTAATTTAGAAAAAGCCGTAGAATAAACACCACATATAAGAAAATCAAATAATAATGTCCTCGCTTGCTATCGATTCTCCTTATAGGCATAATATAAATGGTACGTATCCTTGAAAGAAAGAATGATGGAAGTAGCGACAAAGTATTAATAGGTGTTTTTTTCACTCCATGTGAAGTATTTTATTTTTCACCTTTTTGTTGAAAAGATGATAACGTATATATTAAACTCTCATCGTACTTAATTGCCCATGTCTAATTGAAAGGTTGTGGATGATCAAGGCAAGAGGAAGAGAATATATTGGAAACGTACTATAGTGAATCTAGATGATCATGTGATTGTTCCAAACCTGGATCCGAATATGGATTCACCTGAACAATTTGTTGAAGACTATAATGCTCATCTTACAACAATGTCTATGGACATATCCAAGCCCTTATGGGAAATACACATCCTCAATGTCAAAACAATGGATGCAGAGGCAGTTGGCGTTTTCAAGATCCATCACTCAATGGGTGATGGTGTATCGCTAATGTCTCTTCTTCTAGCCTGCACTAGAAAAACCAATAACCCGTCGACATTGCCTAGCGTTCCAGTGCAGAAACGAGTTGGTTTTAGGATTTCTGGATCAAATGGGTTCTGGTGGATCTTTAAGGTTATCTGGACGGCTACCATAATCATTTTCAATACTTTGATAGACATGATTATGTTTATTGCCACAATGCTATTCTTAAAAGACATAAAGACTCCTATTAAAGGGGCTTCTGGAGTTGAGCAAAAACCAAAAAGGTTCGTGCATAGAATGATCAGCATGGATGATATTAAGCTTCTAAAGAATGCCATGAACACGGTCAGTCTGCTTTGCTTACTCATCTTGCCCATCTCTGTTCTTTATTTTACTTTGCTATAATCAAATTCATCAATCTTATTTCAGCTGCTAAAGAATGCCATGAACGAAGTTAGTTTGCTTTGCTTACTCATCATGCCCATGCAAATTTACATCTCTATGTTGTAGACAGTTAACGATGTAATTTTGGGAGTAACACAAGCTGGTCTGTCAAGGTACCTCCATCGAAAATATGGTAAGCCATCTTTCCATTACGAAAGAGAACATAGTCAACAGGTATACAGACATTAAGTTATCAAATCATGAAGCGTTTTTAATTTGACAGGTGAGAATGGCAACCATGACAATTTAACGCGTTGGGAATCCAATCTTCCAAAGAATGTCCGCATGAGGGCAACTATTCTTGTCAACATAAGACCAACTGCAGGAATCCAGGTGACTTAATCCAAGCATCTAATGATCAACCTTACCTGACAAAAATATGAACATATTTTCTAATGCTTCTAAAACATAATCAATAGTGACGGGCATCAAGTCCTATGCTCCGTAATATCGTAGTGATACTTTGTGTTTTTGGCACTTACTAAATTTGTTGACAGAAAATGGCAATAGGAGTCTAAAGTTCAACGATTGCAGATAGTGTGAAAAACAGGTTGTAACGACAAAAGTGTTTATAATCAGGAGTTGGCAGAGTTAATGGGTGAGGCGAAAAATAAAAAGGCAAAATGGGGATGGGGTAATTGGATTGGCTACGTCCTCCTACCTTTCAACGTTTCTTTACAAGATGATCCACTGGACTACATACGTACTGCTAAAGCCAATATTGATAGGAAGAAGCTATCCTTCGAAGCCATCTTAACTAATATATGTGGTCGCATCATACTGTACTTACTCGGTATCAAGGTAACTACTTGACAACTTAATTAGTTTCTTACGAAACCAGATTTTCTATTCAGTTTTATTCTGTCTTATTATGTCTCATAGAATTTCAGCCATTTATTTTGTGGGACCCACGCGGGTCCCATGCAGACCCCACATAAATAGATGGCTGAGATTTATTGGACACAATAAAACACCATAATATTAGACAGAAGATCTGGACACGTTTCTTACCGGCTATAGTTGACGTATTAGCAATTATTGTCTCCTAGCACTATTATAATTTTTAGAATTAATTATATAAAAATTTTAAACTTTACATAATTTTATAATTATAACTCTAATTTTAAAAGTGACAGCAAAATATTCACACTTTTAATTTGTTTTTGCAGAAAATATTGATGATAGTTTTTTTGTGGTGACATGACAAGCCATGTTACCTATGTTATAGTACATACAAAATGTCATATATCAAGTAAAAGCTACATTAAATTTTAATAAAATAATATTAAAGAAAATTAAACTAAAAAAAATTTTAGAACACTCATCCTACCACCGAACACCATCCTCTCTGCTACACTCATTTTGTTCTCCTCATTGTCTGCAACGACAATTTCCATGTCTTCTTTAAACTTCGAAATCTAAAATATATGGAGAATTTGGGCACCTTATTGACCTGGAAATACTAGAGATTATTGGTTCCCATAATTTGCAACTTTTGCAAAAAAGCATGTCATCTTTCTCGTTTATCTATCCATGTAGGACAGTACTTTGCTAAACAAAAAAGAATTCAATGGGACAATAGATTTGATTGGCTAAAGATTGCTCATATTCTTGCAGTTGAGGCCAATGGCTATAATATGTGAAACTACAGGAGTGTTGAGATAATAACCCAAGTCTTGAAGATTCCTACTCTGTCTAGATTCCTACTATATGTGTAGGTCTTCTTTCCTTTTTCGGCACTATTTCTAAATTTGTATTTTGTGTAGGTTCCTACCCTAAGGTTATACCACTATATAAACACCCCCTTGGGGTTCTTTGTAACATCGTATTGGTGTCCTCTTCATTAGTCTTGGGGTTTGTGAGAGAGCCAAAAAAATATTTGTAGTTTTTCTTTCTTTAACATAGGGCATATTTTTGGGTTCTCTTCGCCACGTGGGTTTTTCTTCCGATACTCAGGTTTCCCACTTAAAACTTCTTTGTGTCTTTTTACTATTTTTCTTTATTTACTTGATTGATTACATTGCTTCCACAACTCTAGCGCAACAAACTGGTATCAGATCAAGGTTTGTTTCGGTCAATCAAGGCTTGTCGCCATGTCTCTTTCAACCAAATTCAACATCGACAAGTTCAACAAAAAAATTAGTTTTGCTATTTGGAAAGTTCAGATGCAAGTTGTTCCCACACAACATGGATTGAAGAAAGCTTTGTCTGGTAAAACAAAGAAACCTACCAATATGTTAGACGAGGATTACGAAGAGTTGGCCGAAAAAGCCTTGTCTGCTATTCATTTATGATTGACGCGTGAAGTGCTCCGGGAAGTAGTCAATGAGATCAGTTGAAATTGGAGTGCTACAAGGCTTTAGTTGAAATTGGAGTCTCTTTACAAGACAAAAAGTCTGGCCAACAAACTTCGTCTCAAAGAACATATCTTTACTCTCAAGATGTCCGAAGGTACACCTATCCCATCTCATCTTAGCGAATTTTATTCCAATATTATTGATTTGGAAAATCTTGATGTTAAAATTGGTGATGAGGATCAAACAGTGTTTTTTGTTATTTCACTACCTCATTCATATAAGCACTTTAAAGAAATTATGCTTTATGGTAACTGTGAAACTCTCTCTTTAGAAGAAGTTAAATTTGCTTTGTTGTCTAAAGAAAAGTTTGATGCTTAGGATGAGAGTTTAACTGCTTGAGGTAGAACTTTTGAGAAAGGAAAGAGCAGTAAGAGCCACAAGAAGTCTAGATCTAAGTCTAGCGATAGAAATGCCAATATTACATGTAAATATTGCAAAAAAATTGTACAAAAGGTCTCAAAATGTTATAAATTGAAAAATAAACTCAGAAAAGAAGGTAAAAACAAGGGTAATCAATCTGATTCTACCCCTGAGGCTACTATGGTTGATTCTAGTTTAGGAAGTGATATTCTTTTGGTTGTTCAAGGAAAACAAATGGTTTGCCACATATGAAACTGTTAAGGGTGTTTTCCTTATGGGTAACAATGCATAGTGTGATATGGTGGAGAAAGGTACAATCAATATTAAAACTTATGATGGTGTTGTTAAAACCCTCGTTAATGTTTGTCACATTTCTTATTTGAAATGCAACCTTATTTCACTTGGTACACTTGGGTCTTATGGGTGTAGGTACTCTTCTGAAGGTGGAGTCAAGAAGGTGTCCTGAGGTAATCTTGTAATCCTTGAAGGGAAAAGACATCGTACTCTTTATGTGTTGCAGGGATCTATTGTTATTGGTACTACTAATGTTGCCTCATCTAAGTCTCACCAAGATGCCACCAATTTGTGGCATTATCGCCTAGGTAATATGGGTGAGAAAGGTATGCAAATCTTGTGCAAGAGGGGTCAATAAAGCCAGAGATAAGGTAATATGGAGTTTTGTGAACATTATGTCTTTGGTAAACAGACTAGAGTGAGTTTTTCTTCCTCGAGGATTTACAGGACCAAAGGTACTCTAGATTATATTTATTATGATATATGGTATCCTTCTCGCGTTGCTTCTCGAGGTGGTAGAAGGTATATGTTGACCATTATCGATGATTTCTCCTGTAAGGTTTGGATGTTTTTCCTAAAGAAGAAGAATGAAGTTCTTCCCACTTTTAAGGAGTGGAAAATCCTAATTGAGAACCAAACAGGTAAGAAAATTAAGCGGTTGAGAACTGACAATGGTTTGGAGTTTTGTGAAGTTGGTTTTGATGACCTATGCAAGAAGAAAGACATCACTAGATACCACAATTTGGTTAGTAAGCCTCAGTAAAACAGAGTTTCTGAGCATATGAACAAGACTTTATTGGATAAAGTTCGATGCATGCTTTCTCATGCTAAGTTGGGACATGAGTTTTAGTTTGAGGCGACTGCTACTACATGCTATCTTGTCAATTGTTCCCTACATCGTTCTCTCGATAGCAAAGTCTCAGAAGAAGTTTGGTCAGACAACCTTGTTGCTTATTCTAATCTTCGTGCTTTTGGGTGTCCTGTTTATGTTCATATTATTAAGGGAAAGTGAGAGCCCCGTGTTGTTAAATATATCTTCTTAGGTGATGGGGAAGGAGTTAAAGGTTATCGTGTTTATTGTCTTGATCCTAAATATCGTAAGATTTATCATAATCATAATGTAACCTTTTATGAAGATGCTATATTTTCTATTGGACAATATTCTATGTTGTCTTCTCCTTGTGCAGATGATTAGGCTAGTACAAGGGAGAAGGTGGGGTTTGTTGTCCCTGTTACTCCCCCTAAAGAGATAGTCTCACTTACTTCTAAGTCTTAGGAAACTCAGACTAAAGCCATTGTACAAGTTGATCCACTGCTAGTATAACCTGATTATGTGTTGGCCCAAGATTGTTCTAGGAGAAGTCCCAATTGCCAGCGAGATTGCAAAACTATGATTGTGATGATTGTGATCTCTTTGCTTATGTTTCAGTTGCTGCACAGGAAGTTGACACTTATTTTAAGTCAAATAATTATTTTGAGACTATTGCTAGTGCAGATGCTGGGAATTGGATTGGTACTATGCAGGAAGAAATTGGAAGTGATCACAAGAATAAGATCTAGGATTTGGTGAAGCTTCCTAAAGATAAACGTGCTATTAATTGCAAGTGGATCTATAAGCTCAAACAGGGCATCCCCGGTGTTGAAAGCAAGAGATATAAGGCTCAATTTGTTGTACATTGCTTTGATCAACGTGAAGGAGTTGATTTCAATGAGGTATTCTCTCTCGTTGTTCTTCATACCTCTATTCGTATACTATTATCTCTTGTTGCTCTTCGTGACCTGGAGCTTCAACAAATGGATGTGAAAAATACATTCATGCATGGTAATCTTGAAGAAGAAATTTACATCGATCAACCCTTGGGTTTTGTGGTTCAAGGAAATGAGGACCATGTTTGCCTTTTAAAGAGATCTTTGTATGGTCTCAAACAATCTCTAAGATGGTGGTATAAGAGGTTTGACTGTTTTATAATTGGGTGAGGCTATTCTAGAAGTAGCTATTATATTGTGTGTACTTTCAAAAGTTCCCTGATGGTTCCTTCATCTATTTTTTGCTTTATGTTGATGACATGTTGATTGCGACACCTAGTAAAGCTCTTGTTGATAGGTTGAAGGCCCAGCTTAGCAATGAATTTGATATGAAAAACTTTGGTGCTGCTAAGAAGATTCTTGGGACGGAGATTATTTAGGATCGTCAAGTAAGAAAACTTATGCTCTCTCAAAAGAAATATATTTAGAAAATGCTTGACAACTTCAATTTAGCTCAGTGTAAGCCCGTTACTACTCTATTGGCTGCACACTTTAAATTAGCTACTGAATAATGCCCATCTACTAGTGAAGCTAAGGAACGTTTGTCTCATGCTACATACTCCAGTGTCGTTAGTAGCTTGATGTATACTATGGTATGTGCCCAACCATATTTGGCCTATGTTGTCAGTGTTGTATCTAGGTACATGCATAATCCTGGTAAGGAGCACTGGAAGGTGTGAAGTGGATCCTTCGCTACTTAAAGGGTTCTAGTGAGCTCGGTTTGGTCTTCGACAAAATTCGCTCCAATCCCGATGGTTTAGTTGGCTATGTTGATGCCGACTATGGTGGTGACTATGATCGAAGCATGTTACTTTCATCCTATGTTTTTACTCTTTGTGATTCTACTATTAGTTAGTATTCTTTTCTACAATCATTGCAGCCTTATCAACCACTGAAGTGGAGTATATTGCTACGAATGAAGGAGTGAAATAAGTTATTTGGCTCTAAGATTTGGTGAAAAAGCTTAGTCTACAACAAGATGTCCTTGTTGTCTTCTGTAATAGTCAAAGTGTTGTGCACATCACAAGAAATAGTAAGTACCACCTTAAAACTAAGCATATAGATTTTCGATGTCACTTCGATTGGGATACTATTGATGCAGGTGAAGTTATTGTTAAGAAGGTCCACACTACTGAGAACCCTGTCAATATGTTGACCAAGCCACTACCTATCGCTAAGTTCAAGCATTGCCGGGACTTAGCTAGTATTCTTGATACTTGAGTGCCTTTGGGGGCATACGGAGAAGAGAGCTCCTACTTTCAGTTTTAGGTCAAGGTGAAGATTTGTTAGGATAATGACCCAAGCTTTTAAGATTCCTACTCTGTGTAGATTCCTACAATGTGTAGGTCTTCTTTCCTTTTTTCACATTATTTCCAAATTCCTACTCTGTGTAGGTTTCCTACCCTAGGTTTATATTACTATATAAATATCTTTTGAGGATCTGTTGTAAAATCGTATTGGTGTACTCTTCATTAGTCCTGGAGTTTGTGAGAGAGAGCTAGAAAAGACACTTCTAATTTTTCTTTCTTTGACATAGTGCATATTTTTGGGCTCTTTTCACCCCGTTGGTTTTTCTCTCAACACCTGGGTTTCTCACGTAAAATTTCTTTTTGTCCTACTCATCATCATCATTCAGTCTGAAATTTTGCAATGAAGCAGGGTCTGGGGGGGTCTGATAGTACACAGCTTTACCCCTACAAAGTAGAGAGGCTGTTTTCGGTAGACCCACACAAATAAGACAATATAAGAATGATGCAAGTTATGGAGAAAAGGTAAAATGAGCATGGAAAATATTTTATGCAACTAAAATTACAATAAATAAATAAATAAATGAAAATACAAGTAGTAGGGAATACCTGATAGAGTTCAAATCTGCGAGTACCTGACAAGCGATAAAGTCCGTCCCTCTTTACCCCTAAATAAGTTAGGAGACCTCCCTCAGAGACCTTGAAGGTATGACATCCTATTGTCCCCCCACACCTGTCCTGTGAAGCCAAGTTTAATGCTTGTAAGCCTTGTCCAATACTCACCTTATAAAAGGGAGAGAGGACGTTGGGTATAACTTCCTACTTGCTAGTTTGCGTATCTTGCATCATCATCTCTTAATAACCGCTTTACTGGTATGACGCACTGTAAAGGTTAATCCTTTACCCTTATCCGATCATGCCAAACTTTTCGATTACTAGCCACTACCTCATTAAGGGCCAACTCTGTCATATCCTCCTTGATCACTTCCCTCCAGTTCTTGTAAGGTCTCCCTCGTCTCCTCTTGTATTCACAAAGTGTTATTTCCTCATAGTTTCGTACCGAAGCATCAGAGGGCCTCCTGTGCACATCAAACCACCTAAGCCTACTCTCTCTCAACTTGTCGGCAAAGCTAGCTACCTATAGTCTTTCTCTAACCATCCGATTCCGGACCTTATCTCTCATAGTAATGTCACATATCCACTGAAGCATATGCATTTCTACCACCAACAACTGTCTTGTATGCCTATGTTTGGCAGGCCAGCACTTTGCCCCATATAACATGGTTGGACGGATCACCGTTTTATAAAACTTCCCCTTGAGTTTTAAAGGAATCTTTCTGTCACATAAAACCCCTGATATACGTCTCCATTTGGCCCATCTAGATCTAATACGATGTACTATATCAGCATCGATATTACCATAACTCTGAATGATGGACCCGAGATATTTAAAACTTGTTCTCTATGATATGACGTCGGTACCAATTGCTACTGCTGCCTCATGGACCATCTGTTTTCTCGAAAAGTTGCATTCTAAATATTCCTTCTTTGACCTGCTCGGTTCAAAGTGGATTAATCGACACCATCTACCTACAAAGTATGAGTTTCTTATCAGAATTCTCCCTTGGATTCATTCAAGCAATCAAAGCGTATGAGGACAGATTCGCTAAAGACAGAGAAATCTATATCAAAATGTATAGTAACTATCCAATTCTTGAAGTTAAGGAACCATCAAGTGATGCAGCTGTTCTCGTACCAAAAATAGCTTATATACAAGTTGGAATCAGCAATGGAGCTTATCCACCTCTGGAAGCACCACCTAGACACAAGTTCAGTTGGGATCTGGTCAATCAATTTAATTTGAATTGTATAGAAGGAGTTTTTATCCAGTGCCAATGAGTTAGTAACGACTCTCTCCTCAAGATTAATTATAAGGGACCATAAATGATCATGGTTTCATCATACAAAGCACCAATCACCACCGAAGCAATCCATATTATTCAGACATTTATGGAACCATTTACTCATATGATTGGTATTTTCGAAGAACTTACCGATGCTTGGAAATACGCTATCTGTATCCAACTTAAGGAATGGGCTTTACATTTATGTGCTTATTGCCCAGCCCAATCCAACATAACAGGACAAGGAACCACCGAAACAGACTTATCGGAAGCACCAATTATTGAAGAATAAGTTAGCAGTCAAAAGGGCTATAGGAAAAGATGTAGGGTCACACCATGTGACCTACATAGTGTAAAAATGTACAGGTATCTCTTTTCTTTTTCTTTTACTTTTCTTTACGTCGTTTCCAACCGACAAATCTTTCTTTTCTCTTTTCCTTTAGTCATTTCTGTTGTTTGTCTTTTCTCTTTTCTCGTCCTATATAAGGGACGTCTGAGCATATCGAATGTATGAACTACTTAGATAAATAAACTTCGTTTGCTCGCCTATTTCCTCTCTGCAATTAAGCCTACAAGTTGGCGTCGTGCATCCAAGGAATCAGGTACATGCTCATTTTAAAGTGGACATTCTTTGACCTGCTAGTTTCATCAACCCTTAGTAATTATGTTTATTTATCTATGATCTTTGTTTTCATCATTGTATTATTTTCAGCGCTCATGGCAAATCAGTATACTTATTTTGAACACAAACGCACTCTCAAGCAATTAATCTCACGCACTTATCAACGCGAAGCATTAATGGACGAAAACATTAGGCACTATGCAGCTAAGAATAGAAAGGCTCATCGTATATATGAAAAAGCACCCTTAGAAGAAGTAGAACTTAGAGAAACCGCAAAGCTTATCATGAACGAAACTGCTAAGGCTATAGAATTAGTATATGAAATGAAAGAAGTTATTGTACAATCCAGAGCCTCTTATAGATCTTTAATTTCTCAGCTTATCATCTAAAACGTATTTCGACCTTATCAGACATCTGAAGCACTTAATAAACGTATATTTACAAATAGAACATGAACAATTTTCTTACATGCAACTTTATAAGGAATTGTCAATTATTTTTAGAAGCCAATCAGCTATTAGCACAAACTCAATATATATATCATTCAGTTAAAATAGATAGACAGGAAGCCGAAGATCAAATGAAATATTTGATTAGTTAATCATCACGACCTTATTTTATTTCTTTAATTATTGCATGACTTATCTTATTACTTTACTTCAATCTTATTTCTGTTTACTTTATCTGCAACCATTATTACTGTTTTTAATTTTAAGTATTACATTTGTTCACCCTTTAGATTTCGATCATTTTTTCCATATAAGCAATCATTATTTATTTATTTTTCTCGATGATTTATGGAGATAATTATGGGATCTCGAGCTAGTAGATTATATTTTACTTACCAATAATATCGAATATATACATACTTATGATTCTGACAGTGATATATCTAGGGATAGTGAAGAAGAAGTAGAATATATAGCAACTTATTCTAGCGAAGAAAATCCTGAAGATGCATTTGATTATCTTGAAGATGAATTTTATACATTAAATCTCTATGACTAATACAACAAATTGTTCTATATGTTTTAATATTAGAGAACAGTTAATCAATATCGAAGATACAATAGCAAAATTTGTAGATCAGATCTTATATTATGAAGAACGAATTAATTATCTTATTTTTGCAAATATAAATCGTATGGCTTTTCGGCCGTATTATCAATCATTAGATATGGTACGACAATTACATCTACTTTATACAGAATTATTATCTTCTTTGGAAAATATATATGATAGACATCTTAATTATCATAATAGACCATAGGAAAATGTCTTCTTCCAAAAATTCTAAAATACTCGATGTAGACACACTAGAATTAACAGAAGCTTTAGGAACTTTTCAAGTAAACACATTAGTAGCAAATGAAAAACATAAACAAATAGCAAAAACTCAATTAAATCTAAAACCTGGACAAGATATTCATAAACATTCCATTTTTTGAAATCTTCTTACTCGAGAAAATATTATTTACTTTGGTAAAATGATTTATGAAACTCCGGTTAGGATAGACCAATGTAATGGACATTTATGAATTAACTTAATCGATCAAGAGCAAATTACCAAACAACTTTTACAACTCCCAGAAAAAAAGACGAATAAAAATAGGCTATATCCATTTATCTACTATTCAAATTTTATTAAAATCTACTTTCCAAGAAGGAATTGATTCACATATTAGAATGGCTATTTTAGATGAAAGAATGACTGATCTTAATACTCAAGTATTAGGAATAATGAATGGAAATTTAGCTTAAATTTAGCACTAGATTAAAATTAGGAATCCTATCATATCACAAGAATTGGATCAAACCATTATTATAGCTTACAAATTTTATAAAGAAAATTTAATGACTGAAGGACAGTACCCATTTTCAATTACTTACCAGATTAGTTATGCTTTAACAAATTCACATCATAGTATTGAATTTAAAAATAAAGAACAAATCTATGTGGATCAATTATTTACAGAAGTTGCAAAAGTAGGAACCAAATTCCAACAAAAATTAACACCTTTACCAGCCATTCAATATCCTATAATATCACAATCCAATCTAATCCATAGACAAAACTCTTTTTCTCACTTACCATCCTTATCTTCTAATCCATCTTTAAATCGATCAAATTCTTTTTCCATTCCTCGATCTCTTCAAGAACCTGAAAGAAAATCTCCAATTAAAATCACCCAACCATCTGTCAACTACAATCAAAGACAATTAGACCATATTCAAAGTCAGCTTATGACCCTTTCGACCTATGTACAAAATAAACTATGAGCACTCTTACTCAACAAGTCTCAGAATTAATTAGCCAACAAAATCAGTTAGAAAATAAATTAGATCAATTTGTACAAG
>JAOSBP010000007.1:7150419-7163252 GCA_027563825.1 Erythroxylum mucronatum | reverse complement strand
ATAGATAGAATTGAGACCGTTAATGTCAACACGTGTTTTCATTAGCAAAGTGGTATCAGAGCTAGCTATACATCCATTGCGTGCCTGGTTCGAATCCCAACTTTAGGCCTTCGACAAGGGATTCAACTTAAAGGTAGCAGAAGCGTGGTGGGTGTATAGATAGAATTGGGACCGTTAATGTCAACACGTGTTTTCATTAGCAAAGTATAAAATGAGTGCAGTAGAGAGGATGGTCTTCTGGGGGGAGGGAAGGGAAGATATGTTAGGATTTTTTATTTAAAATTTTTAAAATTATTTTATTAAAATCTGACGTGAATTTCATATGACTCGTCAGCATCGTCAATGAAAAGATTAACATCAAGTTATTTTTATAAAAATTAAAAATTTAAACATTTTATTGTTAAATTTTAATTTTTGAGTTACAGATATAAAATTGTGTAAATTTTAGATTTTTTTTAATAATTAGCCTTTTTTTAGGACACTAAACAGAGTTCATACGAATATTATGCAGTTTGTTTTGTGATGGCAACAGTAATTAATATGCATTGTTTCACTTTAATTGACAGACAACAGCTTATTTACTGCACAGAGTTCTTTCTAACACTTCTCTAGCATTTTCGAATGTGGTCGGTCCGCTAGAGGAAATTAGCTTTTACGGCCACCCCATAGAATATCTTGCTCCGAGTGTCTACGGCCATCCTCAGGTAATTAACTTTCTCATATCATCAGCATTCCTCCTTTGTACGAGCCTGTATTTTTAGCAACTATACTGTTTTCATTTTCATTCTCTGCCTACCAACTTATTTAATTAACAGGCGCTCACTATCCATTTTCAAAGCTATTGTAAAAAGATGATGATTGTTCTGGCGGTTGATCCAGAAGTCATTCCTGACGCTCACATACTTTTGGATGATCTCCAAGATTCTCTTGGAATCATTAGGAATGCCATCGAACACAGTAAACTAGATACGATGGCCTAGCTCCTTCTGTTTTCCTTTTCTTTTTCCTCTCATTTTTTTTGGATGAAAAATGGGTTTGAATCACCCAAAGCAGTTACTATGAGAGCAACTATTATAACAATTGGTACTAATTGCTTGGTGGGCTGATAGTTTTCTTGCTTTTGCCTTGAAAATTTCTTATATTGATTGAAAGCATGGGTTTAAATAGCGAAACCATTATCGTTATTTTATTTTGCGGCTGTAATAATAGTAGCAAATCCTATTCTTATAGTATTATCTTACGGGTCGTTTGGTTCCACTTCTATTTTGTTGTTGTTATTTTTAGTTTCTGTTTCTTGTTTTTGGTTTCTGTTTTTTAATAGCATTATCTTATGGGCCATTTGGTTCCACTTATATTTTTGCGTTAGTTGTTTTTAGTTTTTGTTTCTGTTTTTTAATAAAAAAATAAAAACCTGTTTGGTTGAGATTTATAATATAAAAACTGAAAACAAAAATTTATTTGCTTGAGATTTCTAATAAAAAACTGAAAGCAAAAACATGTTTGATTTTATTATCTTATTTTTATTTTTTAATTATACTCTTATTTGTAATAATTATAATATAATATATTATTTTTTAAAATTAACTAATTCTTATTATGACAAGAGTTCACTATAACAAGACTAAGGCTTCGCTTTTGATAAAGTCTCTCGGAAGTGAAGAGTAAGCTTCACTTTTGTAACAAATGACAAGTTTTAAGCTTTACATGTGTGCTCTACCAGCAAAAAAATAAATCTATTGATCATTACATTTTCAATTACAAATAAACCATTATGATATAGAGACAAAGGCTACTACATGAAGACTAGGCTTTGAAGAATAGGCTTTGCGATGTGTTGCGACATTAAATATGAAGACAAGTGCTACGTGCTTCATGCTAAAAATACATGAAGAGTCTTCATGTGTAGAGTAGGCTTACTAGGCTCTGCCGCATTAAATGATGTGTTGCTACATTTATAAGAGAAGTGCTTCACGCGTGCTTTACTCTAGCGTACAACGTGAAGCTTATTACTCTAAAAGGAGAGAAAGTGACAACAATCCCATACGATGTGTACATTCTTGACCACGCAGAGGAGGAAGGTGTTGATTTATCATATTCATGCAGGGCTGGTTCTTGCTCGTCGTGTGTAGGGAAGGTAGTGTCAAGGACGGTGGACCAGTCGGACGGTAACTTCCTTAACGATGACCAAATGGTACATGGTTGGGTATTGACTTATGTTGCTTATCCCACTTCTGGTGTTGCTTGAAATTTTCTGGTAGTATTTTTGTGTTCTGGTGTTACGAGAAAAAAAAATCTTGTTTTAAAATCTTACAAAAACATCTTTTTTATGTTTCTATAAATCTATTGCTGTTTTTTTATTTTAAGAAACAAGAAACAGTAACCATACCTATCCAAATGTGTTTTAATGAATTATTTTTGTTTTTTTAAAACCACAACAAAAAACGGAAAAAAGAAACGGAAACAAATAGGCCTTACAATTTCACAATCTGTTACGGCTATTGTAGTTGCGACACCATGCTGATGCAATCTATTACGATTTAAATAGTTAACAGTGCAAAAGACGATGTAGATGGACTTTTTAATTTTTCGAAAGTTAAGATATCTAAACTTTTATAAACTAATTAATATATAAAGTATAATAAAGTAGGAACTTTAATTCGTACCTTATTTAAAAGTTTGATCTTTTTCTTGTTTTTTCTTTGAACTGTTTATGAAATCAGCTTATCTCAACTACCATAGTCATACAAGTGTTCGACCTATATTAAATTTAACAAAATATGTTGAGAGAACTTTGCAACTATTATAGAGAGAGCTAGGCAAAGAGTGCTAATATGGATGTCAAATTTGGCCCGAAAGGCCCAAACCGGCCTGATTTTGGCCCAGGTTAATCAGGCTACGGGTTGAGGTCGAGTCAGCCTGTGGCCCGATCGTTACCTCAAAAATAACGTTGTTTTGTCAAAAATGTCGTTTCTGATATTTTTCTTTTAAAAATATGTATGACGGATCGGGTTGGCCGGACCTGCTCGTGATTAGTGGGGCCACATGACAAACTATCCCGGCCCGTTAGGCCACCTTAGCCCTCGGTTGGGTCAGGCCAAGAGTGGCTGAGTCCAGCCTAGCCCATTAACATTCTTAAGTGTTAACTCGCTTGTAATCTAAAGGTGTGTTTGGTTCACTTGGAGGAATAGTATTAAAAATTATAATGAATATAGTGAAGAATAGAAACAAATATAACTTCCATTTCTCACTATATTGAGGGATATAGAGTATTTGTCACAAAAGAAATATAAAAATACTATTCATCCATTCTAATATATTACCAACTATCTTTTTTCATTTCTTACTCATTCCTTTCTTCCGATACAAACTAACCAAGCATCCCTAAGTCTATTTATAACCGGTTCCAAATATTTTAGTAATTTAAGTGAAATAAAAATTTAATCTCAATTAAACTTTGATTAAAATTATAATTAATTATAATTAAATAAAAATTATTTCTAAATAGGAGTTAACATCTTATATTGTTATTAAATACTTATATTTAATCATAAGTTTCTCAAACTTTATAATCTAAGTCTAACTTGATTAAAACATCTTTTCTCTTGTCAACTCATTCATTGTGTGTGACCCATTAAGTTCTCAAATATGTTAGCGATGAATATAAATTATAACTCTAAATTATATTTAAGATTAAATAAATTAAATACTTTTAATTTATTTTTAATTTTCTAATTAAATAATTTATATCTATAGATCATGATTGAAATTTAGCAACATATCATGATCATTCATATATCTAAGAATGTTAAAGTATTTCTAACTAACCTTTTTGTTCATAAATTTTTCTTATAATTCAATTCTTTCTTTATACAATGTTTCGATTAGACGTAAGACATGTCTATAATATTTGAGTTTAATCATGTTAGTTCTTTACCATTAGCAGTTGATTTAACTAATGACATTTGAATACTATTTTCAATGTGTCATTCGATCTTAGCTAAGAATTTCTCAAATCAATATTAATCGTGAATAACAAAATCTTTTTCTTAATCATTTTAGGGTGATAAATCATATATTGATCATTCAACTATCTCCATATAGTTTAAACTACATCCAATAACTACTAAATGAATTATCCTTGACTATAATAGATCGTAATTAGTATTAAAAAAATATCAAATTCTATATGAGATAACTTTAGAGATTTTAAGTTAAATGATCTCTTATACAATTATCACATTGAGAATTTTCATAGACATACAAGTAATGTTCTAAATAGATTCTTTACATGGGGTCAGTTCAATGAACTAGTTCTCTAATAAGCATCCACACTTTTATAGTTCAATGAACTAGTTCTCTAATAAGCATCCACACTTTTATTTAAGTATCTTGATACTTTAATCTATGAGATCGACTATTTCCTTTATAAGGAAAAACATAATATGTGTTACTCTTTTTATGTTCTATTAATGTTCATTCTTAATAGAAGAATGACCAGGAACAATTTAAGGATAATATATAAACGCAATATAAATCTCATAACTATAATCTTATCATAACTTTATTTGAAATGTACATTTATCCTATGAAATTTATCACATATAACTATCGATAAGATAAAGAGAATATATAAATAACTATGTCACTAAACTACAACTAACTGATTGGCTATAAAGATATAAACCAACAGAAGAAACACATAAAAAGGCATAGATGGCGAAGACAATAGTTGTTCTATTATTTCACTTTGTTTTAGTACTGTGTAGTTTGATTTTTATTAGTATCATTATTGATATTCACAATCTTTCTCACTAATATGGAAAATTAAAGTCCAAAAGAGAATAGAAGTATCTTTATTAAAGCTTAAATATTGTGAACACTTAAAATGATATGTATTCATAGGTAAATATATTAATGAAAGAGTAATTGAATTTGAACTACAAGATGCCATAGTTTAAAAAATAACTTTCTAAAATAAGGTGAAATAAAAGAAAATATATGAGACTTTAGATCAAAATAATTCTCTTATATAGGATAGGGAAGAGGAATTCAATCTATTTGAAACTTGGAAGCAACCTAAAATGACAAGATTAATTTAAATTGCATCCCAATGAGAGTTTACCAATTGTATTTCATATGATTGAAAGTTACCAATTTTCCTCAAGAGATAATAGGCTAAACCATGTTTCTCCAAGATATTATGTTTTTCTTCATAATTTTGCTTGGAATGGTCCCATTTCTTGAATAGTATCATCCCAAAATCTAATTTATACAATTACCTAAAAAGATATTAAAATTTAAGTAAAATAATTAAGGTAAGATAATATAGGCATATTTCATGCGCATCAAATATTGTAACGTAAGTTTTTGCTTTTGCTTAAGCAAATTAATCTAAACACTATTAACTTAAAGAGGTAGTAATTATAGGAATGAAATTAATAACTCAAAATGATAAATCAAGACTATTTATCTTTCATTCAGTTACATTGTACATCAATTAGCTAGGTATTTAGACAATTATATTTCATTGTAAATCAATTCAATTTAACCTAATAATCCTTCAAATATCTCTTAATTTACAAAATATCAAGTTAATTTATAAAGTAGATGTACATAAGTAAGATAGTTAAGCTTTCAAATACTTTAATAACTTGAATTAATACAAAATATAAAATTAGACTTTCTACTTTTAATAACTCTAATAAATAGAAAATATAAAACTGAAGTTTAAATTTATAGAGGAGTATTTAGAGGCTTATTTGAAAAGTCATCTAACCTTTTGATGTAGCCTTCAGTAATATCCTTACATAGTAATAAATTAGAGTTTTTGAGATATACACACTATTGTGTAAGTGACCATGTATTTTTAAAAACACCACAATTCGTGACTTTATACAGTAACAAAAGCTTACACAGGCAACATACATGGGTTTGTAACTTTACACAGGTAGTAACCGTGTCTTTGAAGCTCCACACGTTTACAGCGACTTACAAGGTCACTGTACATGACCGTTTATCTCTAAAATTGCTCCAACTCTTCCATTCCATGCCACATTTTCAACCAAATACTTCTCCTTTTGGTATCTGAAGGCAACTATCACCTAAAAACATAGTTAAAGCAAAATAAGTACCAAAAATATTATAAAAATTTTAAATAACAAGTAAAACACACTAAATATAGGTATATAAATATAGACAATTAATCATTTATCAGTGTCTAGTGCCCATGTAAGTCACTAGTCCTTTGTTAAACGTAAAACAACACATGATGGTATACACCCATGTCCACAACCATGTGCACCTGTAAATTCCTAGAAACTTTTAAACTTTCATCTAACCTCATTCTAATTACATGAAACACACAGAAAACATATAAAGTAGGCAAACAAGTTATGAATTAATAAAATCCTAAAATTAAACTTTAAGTTAATCAAAATAAACATAATCAATTGAACAAAAAATTGTAATAATTATTGAGTTGCCTTTTAAGTAGCGCTTTTTTTTTGGTTTTAGACCAAGGTATCCACCGGCGGACCCAGTGACTAATCCCCTCGCTGGTTTGTAGGCACTTCATAGGGTGGGACAACTGGCCCAAGGATTTAAGGCTGTTCCATACCCAAAATCAAGGATCGAACCCCTGACCTTTGGTTAAGGATGGATAAGCCCCTGCCACTCAACCACACCCCTTGGGTTAAAGTAGCCCTTTTTTAACGTTTTTAGTTAGACATTTCTATGTATAATCAAGGTGGCTTATAGATATTAAATCCATTGTTCCTTACCATGAATTCATTAGCCTCTAAATATGCTACTTGCTCTTTCTTTATAGGGTTATCCCTATCTTTCTCCTTACTATAAATCAGACACAGCTCTAGTAGATCTATAAAAACATATTCTTGCATAGCATTTGAAACTGAAAAATAAATTGTATCAATAAAATAACGCCATCATATTGAAGGAAATGTCTCATGACATCATATATTTTTGCTCAAATCATCAATCTGACTCGCCAATGTTGTATCTGCATGTACATCGTAAACTACGACTGGCTTACTAAGTTTTGCTCAAGAAAAGCACCACTGATAATTGTTTATGGCCATGTCCTCAATGAAATCCTGAGCCCCTTCTAGTATTTTATTGTTCTAAATACCCACAGGTGCTGCTTCAATCATCTACCTAGTTCTTTAATTGAGCCCATTATAAAAAGTATGAATTTGCATCCATGGTAATAAAATATAATATTGTAGACACTTCCTTAGCATCTCCTTAAATCTTTCCCATTATCATATGGAGTATCTAAATCAATTTGAGCATAGAAAGATATGTCATTTCTTAATTTGATAGTCTTAATTGATAGAAAGTATTTCAAAAGGAATTTCACTATCACTGGTTCTATATCTGTTGATGGATCCCTTAGGTAGATTATCCACCATTGCTTAGTTCGGTTCTTCAATGAGAATTGAAATATTCTGAATCTTATTTCGTAATCAGCAATGACACCATTAATCTTAAAGGTGTCATAAATTTAAAAAAAAATTGTGTATGTCTGCATTGGACATACTGCTATATCATCTAAATGGTATTCAATTTAATGTTGACAGTAACAGTTGGCCTTACAATATTGGACTTCATTCTAGTCAAGTTCGACTTAACATAATCAAACATTGTCCTTAGTTGGTCTACCATGATTTTTTATATTTCAGCCTTAATTTGACGTTCTAAGTCCTGTATCCGTTGTCTAGCTCCACCTCTCTAAGTCAGTCCCTTAAAGATTTCTACAAGCCATCCTCTCATATAGTCTACCGTCATTTTTTATCCTTCAATCTTAATATGACGTTCTAAGTCCTACATCTGTTGATCTATCCCCACCTCTTTGGGTCAAGTCCCTCAAAGATATCTACAAGTCGTCCTGTTAATTTCTAGATCTTCTTTAGCCAAGTTAAATAAATTTCTTTCAGTTATAAATTAACCTAAAGACCTGCAAAAGTGACAACATAAGAGTCGACAAATGATTCAATAAATTGTAAACAATAAAAAAATTAAAAGAAAAATAGTGATTATACGTCCATGGCAATTTGATTGGAAGGTTAGACATGATGGGTACACGAATTGTCACTCTTTTGTACTTAATAATAGAAACATTATACTAACCCCTCTTAAACCTTTACAAGTTCATAAGGATCATATTAGGATAGCAAGTGAGTATAAAATGAGAGGAAATCAAATTAGCGAGCAAAAGAAAAAGGAAAAGAAAGAAAATCATAAAATTGGAGAAAAGAAAGAGAGTGAGGCCGAGAGGAAAAATCAAGAGAGGTGTTCAAGAAAGAGAGAAAAACAAGAAATTAAATGTAATTACCGGAAAAAGTGAGGTTAAGAGTGATATATATGTTCGTAAGGCAGTCATTACTTATACTTATGTACAAGGATATTTATTTTCTACTAATGACCTTAACCCTACTTTGCTTAATGTGGTTGTTTCTTTATTACAGGAGTTTGAATTTTTCTCGAAGAGATACCATATGGATTACCCCCTTTAAGAGGCATTGAACATCAAATAGATTTCATACATGGGGCTGCTATTCCTAGCCAATCTGCCTATAGAGCCAATCCCGAGGAATCAAAAGAGATACAACGACAAGTTAATGACCTAGAGCAAAAGGGATTTGAACGAAAAAGTCTTAGCCCATGTTCAGTTCCCGTAATCTTAGTCCCAAAGAAAGATAGAACATGACACATTTGTGTATATTATCGAGCCATAAACAAAATAACAGTTAAGTATAGACATCGTATCTCTTGATTAGATAATATGCTTGATGAATTACATAGCTCATGCTTGTTTTCTAAGATTGATTTAAAGAATGACTACTATCAAATTTTCATGAAAGAAGTAGATGAATGGAAAAGCGGCGTTTAAAACTAATTATAGATTGTATGAGTGAGTGGTTAGTAATGCCCTTTGCTTTAACTAATGCGCCTAGTACTTTCATGAAGCTTATGAACCATGTCTTGCGTGCTTTCATTGGAAAATTTGTGGTAGTTTTCTTTGATGATATTTTAGTTTACAGCAAGAATTTAAATGATCATGTGGAACAGTTTCATGTTATTTTTAGTGTATTAAGAGAGAACCAATTGTATGCTAATCTTAAAAAGTGTATATTTTGCATGGAATTTGTTTTGTTTCTTAGATTTGTCGTTAGTTCACAGGGTGTTAGGGTTGATCAAGAGAAGGTAAAGGCGATAAAGCACTGGCCTACACCTAAGAATGCGAATGAGGTGAGAAGTTTTTATGGTTTAGCAAATTTTTATCGAAGGTTTGTTAAAGACTTTAGTTCCATTGCTGCACCTTTGAATGAACTTGTTAAAAAGAATGTTGTTTTTAAGTAGGATGATGTACATGATCAAGCTTTTAATATATTGAAAGACAAGCTAACTAATGCACTTTTGTTGTGTTTGCCTAATTTTGATAAAGCTTTTGAAGGTGCATATGATGTATTTGGGATTAGCATTGGGGTTATATTGATGCAAGAATCTTGAACAATTGCTTATTTTAGTGAAAAGCTAAATGACACAGCATTGAATTATCCTACTTATGATAAAGAACAGTATGCATTAGTAAGAACTCTTCAATCATGGCAACACTACTTGTGGCTAAGGGAATTCTGATAGGTGGCATTTATATATAATTTTATTAGGATAATTAGTTAGTTAATTATGATAAATTGATTGTTTTTAACTTTTTTAGCTTTTTTTTGGTCTTAATTTCATACAATTTCATGATTATGTATGAATGTATGTGAATATGCATGAATGTGTGTGCATTAGGTCTTTAAGATTAGGTTTTGCATGAATTTCGCATGGCATTGTTATGTGTCTTTTTCTTACATTATGTTGGTATAAATTGCATGTCTTTTAGGCATGATTAAGTGATTAATTTTGTTGTTAATCAATAGGTTTGAAGGTGGTTTTGAGGGATGGAATGGTGGAAAAACTAAAGAGAAAGCAAATCATGTGACCCAAAGGAAAGCTGGAATTTTCCTGGGCAGACCCCATCACCAATGTTAAGCTTTCGCAAGATATAATTCTTATTGGATGCTTTTTTTAATCCAAAAGAAAGGAGAAATTCAGTTTAAATTTGGTGAAATAACGGCCCAATTTGGATAAGAAATCAATAAGATATCACGAATTGAAGTCAAGACAGAAAATAGAGTTTTCGGGAAAATTCTAGCTGGCAACTTCCTCCTTCCTACGTCGTTTTAAGCATTAAAAAGGGTATAAAAACTCAATTTTAAACCCTAGAAAGGAGAAGGTCATGCAAGACATCCAAGGGAGAGAGAAGAATGCATTTTTAAGAGAAAAATCAAGAGAATTCAAGGTGGAATCACAGGATTTCAAGGAGACACAAAGCTGCTACTATAGAATTCCATTTTTGGTCTTCAACATATAAGCCTTACTTCTCCTCTTTTCTTACTTCTTTATTATATTTTGTTGATTGAGAAGGATGTATGGATATGTTATGAACATGTTGGATGAGATGTTGATTGATTTCTAAGTAGTTATTAGGGTTATTATTGTCTAAACTATGTAGTAGTACCTCACTTTATTCAATGTTATAGATGTGTTTGATGTTTATGGTATATGGCTGTCCATACTTAGCTTACATAGAGATATGGAGTTAAGAAATATGTTAGTTAGTGCCAGGAGAGTGAGCTTACACCAAGAATACTCCATATATCAAGTTACCTTGCCATTTGGAGAGAGATCTTAAATGGAAAAGTGACAGTCCAAAAATCTATTCATATCTTTTTAATGGTTAAGTGAAAAATTGGAAGTGAGAGCTTACATAATTCATTTACTTCATTAAACAGGGCTTATTCGGTTCAAGTAATGAGAGTGAATGAACTAGAACATTAAGAAATTTTGGACTAAACATAATTAACATTGCTAAAATGAGAGAATACATAGTTAGGTAATGATAATACTAAGTTGTTAAATTGATACTTTGATTCACCATTTTCTAAATTTATGTTCTTACTTTTGTGACAACCCTAAAGTGTGTATGTATGAATTTTAATTTTTTATTTTGGATCTTTCAAATCTAATTATTTTAGTTTCTTGAACAAAATGAAATTTGGATCATTTCAGTAGCTAACCAGTCCCTGTGGGACAATACCTATCTATACTTCAATTTCCGATCTCTATACTTGCAGGATAAGAGGTTTTAATTTAAAATTTGGAAAATTACCTATCAAGTTTTTGGGGTTATTGTCGGGGATTGTGCCTAGCATTGAGTTTGGTTTGAATTATTTCGGATTTCTTTTCATTTTTACTTTAATATTCTTTTCTGGTGTGTAATAGGTGTATGCACACGAGGAGTGTAGGAGTTGCGAAAAAATTGCGAGAACTTGATATCACCAAAGTAGAAAAGGAATTGAGAAAGGCAAAGAGATAAGATCAAATTGAGCAGATAATGGCTGAACAGAGGGAACAAGGTGGTGAAGAAAGAGCTTTGATGGACTTTATGCGGCTAGGGTTTAACCCGAACCGGCAAGGAATTGCTAAACCACCAGTGAATGCGAACAATTTCGAAATCAAGCCTACTTTACTTAATATTTTGTAAAGCAATGTTAAATTTTATGGTTTGCCACACGAGGATCCTAATAATCACATTGCCAATTTTTTGGAAATTTGTGATACTTTTAGGCAAAACGAGCTGTCTGAAGATGAGATTGTTTCCCTTCACACTAAAGGATCGAGCAAAGGCATGGATGAACTCCCTTACTCTAGAACAATTTAGAACATAGGCCCAGTTGGTGCAAGCCTTTTTGTCCAAATATTTCCTGTTGACAAAGACAATAAGGATCATCAAGGAAATCACAAACTTTCAGCAATACGAGGGAGAATCATTATATGAGGCATAGGAGCATTTCAAGAAGTTGCAGAGGAGCTACCCCCACATAATCTACCAAGGGAATTTTGCTACAAACATTTTATAACAGGGTAAATTCAATAATCAAAAGCACCATTGATGCAGCTGCAGGAGGTTCATTGATGAAGAAGACCATAGATGTTGCATATGACCTGATTGAAGACATGGCTGCTAACAACTACCTTTGGTACAATGAAAGGAGTAAACCACTATAGGTGAAGGAAAAGAAAGAGGTTATGTCAGCAGATTCAATAGCTGCTTTATTTGCAGAAATTGCATCATTAAGGAAATAGGTAAGTGATCTCCAACCTTCATCTAGTTTTTTGAAGTATATGCATCAAAATTGTAAGATTTGTGGAGCGGATAGTCATAATTCATCGGAATGTTATTTGATGAGCATTGAAGGCACATAACAAGCTCATTATTTAGGGTTACAATAGAGGTCAGGTAATAACCCATATTCTAGTACTTATAATACTGGATGGCCAAATTTTTCTTGGGCTAACCCTGTAGGAACCAATTGGAGACGTCAAAGACCCCCAGGATTTCAGGCAAAAGGAAAGTAACTCACATGTTGTCCTAGAGTCAAAGTTGAATCAAGGCTAGAGGAAAAAATGTAAGCTCAAGTTGTAAGGACAGATTCTCAACTTTCACAACTGAGCTCCCAATTTTCAAAGATTATGGATGTGATGGGTACAATTTGTTGGATCCCGTTTCTAGAATCCAACCTCTTGACAAAATACCGTGATACTTGAGCGTGGTTCCTTGCTTAACACAATTTCTCATGTGTTTTTTTCATCTAATTTCAATCTTATACAAGTCAAAACCATTCAGAAACTGATTCTCAATCAAAACTCAATTCTTCTAAATCATACAATGTCTCAAAAACATCTTTAACAACAATCTTTTT
>JAOSBP010000007.1:7100351-7134759 GCA_027563825.1 Erythroxylum mucronatum | reverse complement strand
CATATGTATTATGGTTTATTATGGCTTTTCAAATCTTTGCATTGTTATGTTTTAAATTCTCATAGGGGTAGGATTGTATTATGAATGCAAAGGAAATTCTAGAAAAATATGGGTAGAATTGATAAATATTGTCTTCTTGAAAGTTATAGAAGATCTTTTGATCTTTCCAACGGTATTAAGTTTGTGATTTTTGGATGTCAGAATAGAGAAATATGGGTGTTACAAGTTGGGATGTTGTACATGGGTTTGTGCTTGTAACAGCTTTGATAAATGATTGGAATTTGTGATTTTGATGAATCAATTGGGTTGAGATTTGAGAATTTTGTGAGATGAACTTGATGTTTGAGTTGTTATGAAGTGTTTAGGCACTAGAATACGTGAATTTGGGGAGATTATAAGTGTTTATGGTGTTAGGTTGAAGGTTGGAGGCTTTGGAGAGGCATTGGAGGCTTTAGGGAGCTCCAATGTCCGTTAAACGGACATAGATGTCTGTTTAACAGACCTTCTCGAGTGTAAAAACACCCATTGGCCAGTCAATGTCCATTGAAAGGACATACATGTCCGTTCAACGGACCTTCTCGGGTCATTTTGGCCTCCTTCACCTGATACATGTCCGTTAAATGGACATGGATGTCCTTTTAACGGACATACATAGGAAAGATTGTGATTTTTGACACTGTTAGAGGCAGAATCGCATTTTGTGGTCTTCATGAAAGTTGTAGGTCTAGATGTTTTCTTTCTAATGGTCAAACACGAACTCAATCAGACTTCTAGATTGAAAGTTATGGTGATCTCTCCAAGAGAGGTTCAAATTGATTTAGGGTGTGAACATAGTCTATTCTTTTGGGAATAATTCCCTCATCCGACCTCCAATTGAGATGATTCTTAAACCAATAGTTTCCTAAGATGTTTATCTCTCTCTCCTGAAAAATTGGTATTATTTGGAGTTTAATTGAGAAAGTTTACATCAAAGTAAGTGAGAGGTCGATTAGAAGAGAATAATTGGAGTATGAGCACACTTAGGATTTTTAAACATATCTTGAGCTATAGACCTCCAATTGAGGTGTTTCTTGCTTCAAAACAAACTAGAGGCTAAAGGTTACAATTTCTATGAAGAAGTCAAAATATGATTTTGAGGTTTAGCTAGTGTGCGCTCACCACCTTTGTGGAATGACAGCAAATGACCCTTCAGGAATTTAAGCTCAAGGTTTATGTCTCCGGATGTTGGGCTCCAGAAACGGGGTCCAACACTATGAGCTCAACAACAAGGATTACACCTTGAGTGAGTTGATGAATACCCTTCAGAACATAGAGGAGATATTGAATATTAAAGCTCATGGGCCAGAAGCTAATGTAGCTTCTTCTTCTAAGGCCAAGGGTAAAGGCAAGCAAAAGAAGAAGGGTCTAATGAAAAAGAAACAACACGCATCGACATACCGAACTTCATTTTTGGGGACATTTCGAACTTTTAGAGCTCGAGAAAACCCCAGAGTTTGCCCTAATTAAAAAATACTATAAAAGGAAAAGAATATAACCCTGAAAGGGATTCTCCATTTGCTTTAGGAAAAAAAAAAGAAAGATCCAAGGAGAGAGAAGAGTCGAGAGGAAGAGGAAGAAGAAAGAGGGTTGTCGTGTTGCTGCCTTCCGAACCCATCCCGACCCCTTCCAAGTGACTTTTCATTTCTTCTTTTCTTTATTCTTTCTTTGAATGTATGAGATGGATTGGATAATGATGGATTTGGGGTTTGTTGTTGATGCTCTAAACTCTTTAGGGATTTGTTCATATGATTTCTTTTGATTTTAATTAAATGGGTATTCTGATTACTTGTCATATTTGCCTTCTTCGGTAACAAATCAAAAGAGTGAACTGATAGCAAAATGATTAGATTGGGTAATGAGAGTTAAATAATCTAATAGATCATGCAAGTAATCAAATCAGTAATTTATAAGAAGATAAATCTCGTGTGAGGACCCAATAGTCTATTAGAGGGCTTAAGATCTAAATAGTATTGTGAACTTTTGTTAATTGAGAGATTGCAACTTTCATAATTCAATTAGGGTTTATAATTTAGGGATTAGTGATTATAATTTGAGAGAGACTAATCAACCCTTTGAAAGTCTAGGACCGATACTGAATTACTCAAAAGTAATTATGTTAGCATTTGATGATAGGATAAATCCCCTTCTCATAATCGATTAATCTTCCTTGTGTGATTTTTTATTATTAATTGGTTGTGCCCAATTTTGATTTCTTGTGTTAATTTTACTATTTCATTTTAATTACCCTTTGACCTTAGATAAATTTAGGATTTGATTAGTTCACTAATTCCTTGTGGGATCGACACCTTATACACTACACTCACGACCCGTGCACTTGCGATATATTGAGGGCTTATAACTTGTAAAACTTGCTCTTAATAATGGTGGCTACCTTTTAAAGGCTTCTTAATGTTCTTAAATAGTCTCTTAGGGTCTTGGGGATGTAACTAGGGGTTTTCCCTTTGATTGGATCGAAAAATGTCCCCAGACTGTAAAATAAATGAAAAAAAGACATGCCTGGGAAGCCTCTATATCATGATTGTGACATGGGAGTCATAATCGTAACTCTGAAAAATTGCTTCTGTCACAATCGTAACTCTGGGTGATTATCTTCTTTCATGATCGTGACTCTGCCTATGCAGCTTCAGGCTGATTTACAACACTAACAAACACATCAAACACCTCAATATAATTAAGATTGAAAACATGCTCTAAACTACGCAAACACTTAGAATATAAATAAACACTCACATTGACACAATTCTAAGCCTATATATGTAAAAATCATCTAATAAACACCTATAAAAACACTAAAACACATATCAAAACATAGTATAAACTACACCTATTAACTATATTATGTTTACCCATCATCTCCTTAAATTCACCTAGTTGCCACATAAGTTGCTCAAATTGGCTTTGTTTACAATTAGTAATGACTAATGATCTGTACTAAATCCTTCCTCCTCACTTACTTGTTTCTTTGTATATTGTTTTACTTTGAGTTTGAGTCGTGATGTACCTGTAGGAAGTTAATAGCAAAAGCACTCCTTCATATGTTTCACTCAAAGATTCCACTAAACTTTCAACCTAAGCTCTTAATTGAAGGTAATGTAGGTTATACAAAAACAAAGAAATAAAATAAAATCTAGTGGACATGAAAACTTAAAACAACAAATTAAGTTTAAAGGAACCAAATAAGACTTAATAACAAGAAGAAAAATTTGAAAAGAATAAAATAATGATAATAAAAGTAATTTTTAATTAGATAAATATAATACCTTTATTAGTAGGATTCCTTCTCCTTGCTGTAATAGGACTAAACTTTTCTTTAATGATTGTTACAACTATTAGCCCATTCGTGTTTGGTTTAGGGAAAAAAAATCTAAGGCTTTTTTTAACAAAACTTTGCTAATTTTTTATTACCTTAAAATTTAAAAAAGCAAATAATGATATTAAGAACCAGCTTGAATAAAGAACAAAGCTCATATAACAAATTCTTATAAAAGTCTCATGAATAGGAGTAATGAGATTCGATATTAATATGAAAGGACATATAACCATTTCATAAAACACAAGTTATTCTATGAAAACAAACACAAAAACACAAAGCAGGATATGAGTTACCATACTTCTAAAAAAAGAAAGGGTTATGAGTGATAAGATCATAGTTTTGAGCGCCACTAGTAAGCTAGATAAGACCAAAGTTTTTAGAGAACCTTGAGTAAGAGCACTTTAAAAGATGGAAGAAATATCACTCTAATGGTTTTGATTAATCAATATTGTAAATTCATCAAAAAGTGGCTATTACAAACATTAGTAAGCCTTTATAAGCATAAAAACCCTAAAAACTATAGTTCTAAAAGGAAATAAACACTCAAAATAACAAAATCCTATCAAAATAGCAAAATCAAATATGTAAATAGTACATGATTGGTGCTTGTCTACTATGACCATTTTTGGTTCTATTTTAGACAAAATGATGTAAAATTAAAGACAAGTTTGACATAAGTTAAACTCTAGCATCAGTTTTGATTTGTAACTTTAACCACAAAAATTTGTAGAAGATTGACATCAATTATAGATGATGTTGATGCCAATTACATATTGTTTCTTCAGCACTCCATAAACAATGCAAAAATTGATGCTAATTATTCATGAACTTCATTGTCAAATAAATTTTGAAACTGTGATTATTTAACTTACTTCTTCACTTAAATCATCATAATATGTTTAATTTCATCCTTTAAAAGTAGCATAAGTCTCACTCCTTACATAAAGGACCACTATTAAAATATTAAGGACCTCTTTAACCTTTCTTCCCCTAATCTATATCATCATTTATCCAACATTCTTCAATGGATCTCCAATAACTCTTCCTAATTGAACTTGATTTTTAGAAATTCAATTCAAACTTGCTTGTGAGTCTCTAGGGTATTCTTACGTAGGTTTGGATTATTAAGCTTAGTGACAGGAGAAACATCTCAAGCCTAATGACAAGAGAAACATCTTAAGCCTAGAGGCAAGTGAAATACCTTATCTTAAGCTTAACTACAAGCGAAACAACTTCAACTTTATCAAAAGTGAAATAATACACTAAATGGCAAGCGGAAATATCGAATGGAAAGAAAAATATCAAACTAAACGGTGAGTAAAATAACAAACCAATCAACTTGAAAAAAACATTACAATCAAAATAAACAAAAAGAAACATCAACTATTGTAAAAATTAAAACTAACAAACTATTAAATTGACTTTACGAAACAATATGAGACAAAAGAATAGTGGAAAATATATTATATTTTTGGAAATAAACCTATTAATCAAAATGGTACGAAAAGATAGTCAAGACACCAGAGCTGAAAAATGTAACAACTAATAGAAAGTAGCTCATTGACTTTTAACATGCAAACTTGAATTTGAAATGCTAAAACTTCTACTAGAGTCTAGGTATCTAGTAGCAGTGCCGGCCCTAGAAGAGGAGGCACCTGCCCAGGGCCCACTAGAAGAGGGGGGGGGCTCTCTAAACTTATGAAGTGGTACAGTGTACTGAAGCTTTAAATTTAAAGCTAATGACTTTAACATTAAGGACTATAACGTCTATAACAAATGACTTTAACGTTATATTATTTGTGATCATATATTTCTCTCTCGAATTATTATTAAGAAAATCTAGTTTATAACTGTTTCTTTTATCCTTTCAATGAATTGAAATGACTATCTTCTCTAAGAAAACCATTAGATATATTTCGAACTATGAACCTTTCTTTTTTGCATATTCAAACATTAATCTTAAGCATAAAACACTTCTTTTGTAATAAACGAATTTGTAGTTTTGAAAATTTTAAATTTATTAGCATTATAAATACTTAGAATATTAACTCTCCTTTACTTGCTTCTTTATTTTCCTCTTTTGATTTTTTTCTTCTCTCTCTCATTCTCTTTTTCTTTAGAACTTTTGATCTCACAACTTTTCTTTCTGTGAAACAAACTCTACCACTATCCTCCGTTATTCTCTTTTTTTAATCTCGACCGGTCTTTATACACCTATTCTAGTGTAATAGTGTCAGAATAATTGGTCATTGTTCTTTGTAAATATGTACCTATTTTTGAGTTTGTTATAGATGAATTTCTTATCATATTATCAGGTCCTTCTCAATATTAAATTTATTGTTACAAATTCATGAAACTTGTTGAAATTCTAAAATATTCCTAAAAATAATACTCCATTGTCTATTCAATTTTATTTCTTGATATAGAAAATTTGTTGTTTTAAAAATTCAATGTTATATTTTGTCTTACTTTCTATTAATGTCACAAGAAAGGTTAAATGGTTTAGCTGTATTATGTATTGAGAAGGATATATTGGACAATATTGATCTTAATAATATTATTAATGATTTTGTATATAGAAATACACGAAAAAATCGTTTTTCATAAATCACTATCCTCTATGTATTTGTTAGTTTTATGATCATTTAATATTTAGTTGGTTGTGTAAACTTATAAATTGAGTCATTTATGTTTCATACAAATATGTAACTTTAAGTATATTGTCAATTTATTGGGACCTTTTTTATTAATTTCACCCTGAGCCTATAAAACTATAAGAACGGCCTTTGTCTAATAGAAGAAGGTACGCGGTTATACAAAAATAACATCTCTCTTTGAATTTCGAACGAAGGAAAAGGCACACATCAAAAAAATACATAGGATAATGACACGTAGCATAATCTCATACCTCGGTTGGCTCTGAAGGGAACGAGAGTTTGTTTAGACCCTGGAGCACAGGGACTTGAGATTCTTTAGAAAGCCCTCCGCCACCACAAGTTAAACCTATCTTGAGGAGACTAGACCCACAATAGCCTTGACCATAGGCCTCGCCTGTCATAAGCTCATCATTCTTCACTTTTCTCCAGTGACGGGCCCAATTCAAATCGCCTTTAGTTTAAAACTTCAGGATTAGCAATGATTTAGGCTTTGACATAAGATTCAGTCTAAGTGCGGTTTATCAGAAGAAATTGCGGCTGAGCTTACCCCTGGTTGGTCGACGTGACACAATATTTATAATTAGACTTAATCCAAACGGAAGACATAACCTCACATCGGGTTAAAATTTCCGGTCATTGGGTCGGTTGTTGAACAGTGTTAGATGGGCATTAAAAATTTACAGAACTTGATCTGCAAAAATAAAAAAAAAATTATAAATCAGAGGAATAAATTAGAAAGAAAAAAATATGTACAAAGCGTCCATTTACAAGAGCTACTGGAGCAGTGACGGAGCCAGGAATTTAAGATAGGGGGGCCCAAAATTATTTTTTTAAATTTTGGGGGGCCCAATACACCACTGACCCTTAAATAACTCTCTCTTTATATATATATATATATTAAAAATAAAATTTTTTAAAAAACTTGGGGGGCCCAGTGGCCCCCCAAGTTTACATATAGCTTCGTCCCTGTACTGGAGGCACAGCCAGCTAAAATAAACAATTTGACACAAGCTAGGCAAGCTGAAACAAGGAAAGAACAAAATATTGCCAGTCAAAACTAATACACTAGGAGCTCCATGGAACCAAAGCATCTAATATCCAAGTGAAATGCGAACTAAGATCACTAACTCAGAAGAAGCAAACCAAATGAGAAGGCTGCTCATGGACTCCTCGGGCACCGAAATGGTCAAGGAAGGCTACCACCACGTAGGGAGAGTGTTGAACTACAGGAGATACGAAGGCAAGCATGACCTTGCCAAAGAAACCCCGCATGTTGCAACCTGGACATAACGAAACATATAACCTGCAAAATAGAATAACCTAAAAATAAAATTACCTCCTCTCGGTATATAGGCTGAGAAGTTCTCTAACGTAGGAGATAACTCTGAGAGACACTCTCTCCCCCGCCATAGCTTCATTGCAAAAATAACTTACATTAACCTATAAAAAAAATAATTTTACATGTGCTTGTTTCGACCCGAAAAATGACTCGGTCCATCAACGAATCTAGCAAGATTTTGTTCTAAATATTTCTCGTAAATTCATTAATTACTTAGACTAACGATGGATCTCTTTGTATGAGCTATCTAAAAAGAGGACTCTAATTTTGATAAATAAGAATTCTATCAAATTTTTATTTTAAATAAGTTGGACTCGAGCATTTCTCAAGAATAATAGCTAAAAGATCTTATATTACTATTTGGATCTGAAATTTAAATGATGATACTCACAATTTTGGTAATTATATTTTTCAAAAAATATTTAGTGTTCATTTTAGCTAACTTGTCGTCATTTTTCTTTAGCCAAATGTATTTATGCGGTCCTCGTTTTTTCAATTATGTTCTTATTCATATTAGACCTGGCGCCTTCTCATCTAATGATTTACGCACCCAAATCAACATGTATTTCAAGATCTTTCACGAAGAAATGACCGCAAGGAGCTAAGTAACAAGTTGAGATTTGAGCCATTAATGTCTTTTGGTGATGGCCAGGCTAAGCCCAGAAAGGGACAGACGTAACCAGTCAGGTACATGCCCAGCTAACTTTTTGGGGAAAGGGGCATTTGAAAGTGACCGACAGTGGCTTATATACACACTACAGACAACATCTCAAGTAACTCTCAATGGCTTAAATTCATATTACAGGCAACATCTATAGTGGCTGTATCTATAGTGACTGTAATGGCTTATAAGTTACGAGACTTTGTATTCCTTTCATTTAGTCTTTTCATCGACAGTGCCTTACGCGCTGGGCTGGAAGGTTCATTGCTTCTCCATGTCTAAATGCCTGTACGGGAAGAGGAAATCGACGGTCAGTCATGAACAGAGCTGGTTATGCATTAATTGTCCCATTGACTGAACTCAATAATTGCAGGCAGCAGACTTCTAATTTAATCTCCAAAAGATTAAAAAAATATTTTTAAAATCTTACTGTTTTCTTCAAAGGGTAACTTCAATTCTAACAAATCTCAACTTTAAAATTTTCAAAACTTTTAAAATTACTCTCATTGAATAGAAATTTTAATGGGACTAAACTTCCCCAAGCTAACTATCATGTTAGTGTTCTTTAACTCTGTTGAGGGATCTCATTGTCACGTAGCAAGTAGGTTCCATAAACAAATTTTAAAATTTTAAAATTAAGTATATAGTTAGAATGATTAATCTATAATATTAATTATTTAGGCCAAATTGTTAATTATAATTCCTAAATTCCCTAATCAACTAAACTTAATTTATTAAAACCCTTAGTTAACACCAAACCCCCAATTTTTCTAATTCCTTGATGCACATTCTCATAACTTTTGATTTTTTTTTTCTCAAGTAAGATGAGACATGCATGTTGTTACAAAGACTTTGTAAGGAACTCCAAGTTTACACACAAAATGAACAAAAGTCTAAGGATGATAGTTGAACTTTCACAAGTAAATTTAACCTTACCAAAGTCCTCATGTTTAAGGTATCTATCACACCGGCTAAAGTAAACCCATGACTTTTACTAAGTCAACACAATAGAATAGATAGCAATACGAAGATAAAGATGCACCAAGCTTTATAGCAAAATTGTCAACTTTTATATTACTCTTAATTGATACAAGAATGCAAAAGCTCCAGCTCTCTTTACTTGAATAAAGTCTTTGCTCAAATGAACTATTTATAAGTTTTTGCTGACTTGTTAAGCAAAAGTACGAGAAAGTGAGCACAAGGCCACTAAGTGACTAACTTAATTGGTGGTTGACATCCCTAACCACTTTAAGCATTACTTTAGTGGGTGTTTTACATATCTTACTACTATCCTACTTCTAAGTAAAAGAAACATGTGATAAATGAAGACAAGACACCTCATCTATGTTCTTTGTCATATCCTACTACTTCTTTGATGAATCATCCCACTAATTTTGCCACATCTTCATCTAAAGGTGAAGGTGAGCCAAGTTCCTAACAAATTCGCATATGGTCCAACCAAATGTGCACCCATCGTCTAGTATGTTCATCCATAATCTATCATTTGAGCATAATTTCGTCCCCAGTCCCACCAAAAATGTCTTTGGTAAGTCCAAGTCACCCTATCCAAGTTGATCAACACCCCACTATCGATCAAAGCTAGCAGAAGCTCGAACCATGCTTGATCTTACTTACTAAGTTTACCTTGGTTCCTTTGGAATGCTTTCCTTATGCATAATCTATGCTAAACACTGGCCAAGGCTCACCAATGACTAAAAAGAAGGATCCTACAATGTTAAAAGGCTAACACATGTTTATTAACTAATCACAGACTCACAATCCAGCAAAGATCAATGTACGAGGACATAAATGCATACAAAGGTTGGTTTTATACTTCATGACAATAAATGGTAGAAGAAGAAAAAGTCATATCTAGAAATGAAAACTCAATACTTAAAGATTTCATAGCCTTAACAATGATTAGGTTATGAAAGAGAATTCAGAATCATAGAATAGTAAGAAAATGGAAAAAGGCAAGTGAAGAGAGGAAAAGAGACTACCATGGCTATCAACTTTAGAACTATATATGATACAAAATTCTCCACTCTGTGTTCAGTTTTTGTAATATGTTAATGCCACCTATTATTCATGTTGCACCATTATGTATTGTTTTTACTTTTTCACTTGTCATTTTATAAGAATACCTCTTTTATGAAGCCTAATATTCCTATGTTTCATGAAACCCAGAAAACCTCAGGATCAATCAATGTCCAGTCACAATCTTTAGGCATCCATCTCCATAACTGATGAAACCTATGTTCTGTCTTTTATTTTTGATGCAGTTCCATGCGTTTATATGAACTGGACAGTTCTCATCGTATAATGGTTCAGGGGATTTTGGGTTTAGGGCTCAATTACCTTTGAAGAAATTATAGGGTGAAGAAGTAGAAGACAAGGAGATGTTAATAATGGTTGTGGTGGTTATCTGTGTTGGGAGATTGTCTAAGAAAAATAGTGTAGTAGAAGTTAATGAAGGGAAAGGAGGATAAAGTAATGAATAAAAGGGAAAGGACGATCTAGCAATTATCAAATACAAATAATTTTTATTTTCAAAATTTACTAGTGGGGTCCACTATATCACATAACAGTGCTCCTCATCAACAATTTAAAAAATATATATATGACTTAGTGCTTAATTAAAAGAAGTTTAACCTCTTTAAATTTTTTATCTATTGAGGTCTATTTTGAACGTTTTGAAAATGTTAAGGCTAAAATTCAATGCCATGAAACGTTATAATTGAAGTTGTATTCTAATAAAAGCCTTGATGTTCAAAATGCACTTTTCGTCATCTCCAAATGTATGACATCAATTTTTCCTTAGTTTATATCATTTTATTGTGATCCACATGTGAATTTCTTGGATGAGACTTTCTTTAAGTAAATTGCTAAAATAAGATTCTCATTTTTATCATAAAGTGCAATCTAATTTCTAACATTTCTAAAAGTTTAATTATTCTAACTTCTAACTTCTCTAAAATTTTAATTAAATTCCTAAAATTAATGACTAAATTGAATAATTTAATTCTTTTGGACAAACTATTGCAAATCCTTCAAAATTACTAATGATATTAAATTTGATACAATTGCCAATGTGAAAATAATAAAACAATCATTCAAATTACTTAAAAGATGATAGAAGTTAAAAGTAAATATAAAATTTCATCTTAATAAAACAATCATTCAAATTACTTTAAAGATGATATAAGTTAAAAGTAAATATAAAATTGCGTCTTAATTAGTTTGTTAAGTACAATTTTTAAATACAACTTTCAGTGACAATTGAAATCATTCTTATTATAATGAACCTAAACTTTTAAACAAGTTATGGAACTCTGTTTTTAAATAGAAATTTAGTTTCATGACAAAACTTTAGGATATGAAAGTGTACAACTTATAGGCACTAAGGTGTAAAGAAAAATTACTAGTCCCAATTTTCCTAAAGCACTCACCAACTAAAAGATTATAAGGGGTCTTAAAATGGGGAAGAGAGGTGACATTAGTAGTGAATACAATTAAAGAGCTCTCTATTGCATAGCATGAGTACCATATTATGATCTAGAAAGCTTGAGAACTTGCCTCTTATATGAAACAATTTCTTACTATGCTTTGACTAACTTTTGATGTAAAAAGACTTGATAAACTTACTTCTTTAATCAAGGATATGATATCCCTCATGAAGGAGTGTGCATCATTACCTATATTAAATAAAATCATGTAGTTTCTTTCATTCTAAGTGGTATATACTATGAGATCGAGAGCAACTTTTGAGTAATTATAATCAGGTTGATTATAATTTTAATCTTACAAAAGGCAGGGATGTAGAAATTCAAGTTTGTAGTAATTAAAAGAAGATGCATGGGGCCAATAAGTTGCTATAAGTCTTACATATCCATGTATTCTCATTGTTCCGTATAATGTGCTTAATGAATGTAGCTAGCTTGTCCACATCTTGAGCATTTGGATTAAAGATAAGGAGGTGATAGCTTTAATTTATACCTTTTACCAGTTTGGCCTTATAAGTACGAAGTTCTTACCCATTTCACCTATAAGGACTCATGATCAATAAGGAGCTTCTAACTTCTTTTGGCTAAGAGGACCTTGTTTATAGTTTTGATGGTTTTTATCATAAGGCCTCCTTGTGCTTTTGATTTACACACTTCCATCCACTTTAATTTTTAGATTTGTTATTGAGGCTTCGAATCTAAAGTTAATTTTTCATAAACATTTCAATGTCCTTGGTGACTTTTTTAGGGAGGAATAGGTGGCAACACCAATGAATCTACAAATAAGATAGAACTGATTAAATTAGTTAAAGTCTCCTTGCCACTGAGAGAAATTTATTCTTCCAACTACCAGCTCTCACATTAATAACATCAAATAAGGGTTAGCAATCCTAGTAAGTTATTCTTAAAGTGACTATAGATATCTTATAGTATCTAAAATGATGTTGTGTAAGTTGAAAGCTTCAAATATCAGTCATTGTGGCAGCTATTTCATAAGTACAATTAAATGAAAAGAAGTTGCTCTTTACATCATTAATAAAGAACCTTGCAATATTTTGAAAGAAATCTAGGGAGCTTAAGAGCATTTTAATAAAATTCAAGTTAGTTTTTATAAAATATCATAATGTCATTTAAAAAAGTAAGATTAAAAACCAGAAGTAATAAGTGCTTGATTGACTATATATTTATTCCCTAATTCTCAGTGATTAATATTGTGATTGATTAAGATACTCATTTTAGTTCAAATTTTGTTTTAGGTACAAGTTGAAGGAACAAGAACCTAATTGAGCTAAAAACATATCTTTGGAGTCATCATATTTATTCAATCTTATTTGCCTTTGTCAAATAAGAAGGAGATTAATTACGGTGAATATAAGACAAAGAATAAAAAAATGAAGTTATTGTAACTTACATGGTTATGTATGGGACTATGTAACTAACTAGGAGCGTGTAGGAGCTCGGATACAACATTTCAGCCACCTTTGCAATTTGTGGACTTATACGGTTGTGTAAGTGAGCTACATGTCTATGTAGATTGTTGTGAATATTTAAGTTCACAATTCTTACAATTTTCACACACACGGTTACCTATATGCCTATATCGTGAATTGTGATAGAACCTTAATTTTTACTATAAAAAGGAATTTAAGAGGCCAAAGGAGGCATGAATAGTTTAGATACATAAAAGGGGGCATATTTTTTACCCTTGGGCTAACTATGAGGTTCTAATCTTTACCCTTCCAGTTTAAAGGAAAAACTGAGGCAGAAGAATATGTTTGGGCATTTCTTAATCTAATGATGTTGTTCTCACTCTCTTTTAGAATTGATTGTGTTATTCTATGATTAATGTTTTGGGATTTATGTACGAATGATTTATACACTTCAAATAGATTATTTATGTTTGAACTTATTGCGAGAATCAAGATTGTAATATGTAATCATTGTACATTTGATTCACTTATGGTAAACTAATGGTTGATCATCATTAGGGATAACATAGCGTAGGTTAAATGACCCAAGCTTACGTGTTTGTTTCCAAAATTAACATATTTTCCTATTACGTAATACATTTATCACACTAAATTGAGAGAGCTTATTCTATGTTGTCTAATAGCTAGACCTAATTAAAGAGCATTTTTTAATTAGATATAACCTAGGGGAAATTGGTGTAGTTAGTTGTGTAGAGTTAGTTGTATTTTTAAGTGTTTTCGACACACAATATGAAGATTAGAGCATTTATAGTGGAACAGAAAATGCTTACCAAGATTGATATTTGTCTTCGCAATTCTTAAAAAGTCTTCAATTTAGATACTTAATAAGTGAGGGAAAGAGCATCCTATTTTCCTAAACCTCTTGCTCCCTTGAATCAATTTGTAGGCTCATCATTGATAAGAATATTGAAGGATGTGATGGTAACATAGTGGTAAATTCAACTGAAGAATTTTAAGGGTAAGCCAAATGCCCTTATAACATCAAACAAGAACTCCCCATTCAATTAAGTCCAAAGTTTTGTTAAAGTTAATCTTAAGAACTCAAGTCCTAACTTGGCCTCTCTATAATAGTTTATGAGGGCTTAGGCTAGAAGAATGCCATTACGAATGCTTCTACATCTAAGAAAGCCCCTTGTCTAAGATTGATAATAGCATACAACATGGATTTAAGTATACTAATAAGCATCTTGGTGATGATTTTATTAATTAATTTGTAATGAGAAATGTGTATATAGTCGTATAAGCTTGAGAGCTTGTGAGATTTAGGTATAAGACAAATAAAGCTCATACTCCTTACGAAGTTTACCTAAATTGAAGAATTCAAGCTTTGTTTCACCCTTTTATTTCTTTTTTAATGTAAAGAATTTGCATTATAATCCAAAAACTCAAACTAGTCAAGTAAGATTGGGTTTGTTCATTTCTACCAACCCTAGTTAACCATTGAAAGAGTAATTGAACTTTGTATGTAAAATGTGAAAGTACTATTTAAGATTATAATTATAATGATGTATATAATACAAGGAAATCAAAGTTGTAAAAATTCTTTTTTTTCAAAATGTAATAGTAATTCATTAATAAATAAGTATGTATAACCTTTCAAGGATCAAGAGTACGATAGGAACAAAATATGGTATAGCTAAGCTTCCTATTTACAAGCTAGAGTTATGGTTTTTTAATCTAGTAACCATCTTTTCCTCATGTTTGTAGAGAGCTTTCAGGTAGTCCTCTTACTACAAGGAAAGTCTACACTAGAGAATGATATTTTGATATAGTTGTCCTTACTTCTTGCCTCCTTCCTGAAGGTTCTATTTTTCGTTTATTACCATATGTTATACAACATTGTTGCCAAGATAGTTTTCACTACTTTGTAATCTACCTTATACTCCATTCTAAGGGTAACTGTCCAATCAATTAGTTCATTCCAAGTGTAGACTATTTTTTAGTGTTAAGTATTCCTTGTATCCCTCTCTAGATGTTTAGAGTATATCTGCATTTAACCATAACATGGTCCAATGATTTTGGATAGATGTTATACAACTCACGATCTAATGATGTAATTGAAAACTTTATTATGTCTTTTATTAAGAGTATCCCAGCTTTCCCCAACCAAAGAATAAAGGCATGAGAGGGATTGATATCATTATCATATACTAGCTTTCCCCACTTCACTCTATTATTTGATTCTTTGTGGAGAGAGGTTCTGTAAGCTTTTAAGTTGAATGTTTTTGATCTATTAGCAATCCACTGGATTTTATCCTGTTTTGATTCTTAGCAAGTAGGTAGATTGTTCATTATAATTTCCACACCTCTTTTGTTATGGTAAGGCCATCTCTATTGATTTTTTTTATAAACTCACTAACCTTTGTTCCTAGGTTAACAACCAGTTTTAGATGTTGGATCTCCTCAATATTGTATAAATGACCCTTGTTGTACTAGTTATCATACCAAAATAAAATAATGTTGATTCACCATTCCCTATTTTGTGGGATACCAGGTTCTGCATCCATAGCTTGGTCCCCAATGTTTGCCTTAGATTCCATGACATATTCTACTTACATTTTAGGCTTCATAAGCTTTTGCCTTTGATTTCCTATTTGACCCATAAATCCTCTTTCTAACTGTATAACCATCATAATTTCTTTCCAAGAAAATCTTACCATCTTGGTTTTTTTTTTTTGGCAAATCTTGCTCTAACTAACTTTTGCTTTATTGTTGTTGTGGTTTGGTCCATCCCATAGGAAATCCTTTAGTTTTCTGTCTATGTCCTTTAAAACACAAGTAGTTGATCCAATAAGCTGCTAGATTACTCGATATAATTTGCACTAATTGTAGTCTTCCCTCATAGCTTAGGTAACTGTTACACCAATGATTGAATTTTCTATTGTAGGGTTCCATTAGAGGTCTGCAATTTGAGGCAGTGATTCTTTTTTGGGATATTGGCACTCATAAGTACTTGATAGGAAGCTTGCCTTGTCTTAGCCCCATCTCCATTTCTTTCGATGCTACATCCAGTCTAGCATTTACTGAGAGGTAGAAGCAATTCTTGTTTAATAGATTGCTTATCAGCCCTGTAAAATAGAAGTATGTAATTTGTAAAAACTAGGTAAGTTATTTTAATACCTTTGCATATATGGTGATATTGGAAAATAAAGCTTTTTTTCAATTTTCCTCTCAATGATGGTTTAAAGGACCTTCATGCCTAACACAAACAGGTAAGGGGATAAGAGATCCCTTTACCTTAACACTTTCTTAGTTTTTATCAACTTGTTAGGTTCTCCATTCACTAATATGGCAAGAGATGCACTAGTCACCCACTCTTAAACTCATTCTCTAAACTTGGGGGGCTATCGTTCTGCTTTTATAATGCTTGAAATGAAGTTCCAACTTACAGAATCATAAGTCTTTTCAAGGTCTATTTTGATGGTGCAATTCTTGATGTTTGACTTGGTGTTGTATCCTTTAAGGAACTCTAACACAGAAGGATGTTGTTACCTATTGAACTTCCCCTTTTGAAAGCACTTTAGGTTGGATTGACAATTCTCCTTAGGTTATTCTTCAGTCTATTAACAAGAATTTCTGTGATGATTTTGTAGAGTACATTGCAACAAGCGATAGGTCTGAACTCCTTCAATATATTAGCATTGCTCTACTTTGGAATTCGGTTCACATAAGTTTTGTTCCACTCTTTCAAGATCACTCTCTTCTAGAAAAATTCCTTCTCTGCCTTAGTCACCTCTTCCCCCATAATAACCAAGTTTTTTTGGAAAAATCTTCTATTAAACACGTTTGAACCAAGTGATTTACCAGGGTGTATTGAAAACAAAGCTTCTCTAAGTTTTGTTCTCCTTTGGAATTCAACTCACACAAGTTTTGTTTCATTCTTTCAAGATCACTCTTTTTTTTGGAAAATTCCTTCACTGCCTTAATCACCTCTTTCCCTATAATAACCTGGTTTTATTGGAAAAATCTTCCATTAAACCCATATGGACCAAGTGATTTATCAGGTTGTATTGAAAATAAAGCTTCTCTAATCTCCTCTCTAGTTATCTCATTAGAAATGTCTTCCCTATCCTACTTAGTGATTTGTTTAATCCCCCGCAATACTTCTTATGGAATTTCTTGTACTTCAACCTTTGCCTAAAATATTTTCTAAAAAATTCATACGTAAATCTTTTCTTGTTCTCCTGATCTTGGAATCTTTAACCTACGTCATCTTTCAAGTATTTGATATAGTTCATATTTCTCCTTACTTTAATGGAATTCATATATTATCTTGTGTACCACTCAAATTCCTTTAGTCATAGCATCCTATATCTAAGCTGATTGTTGGTGTCTTCTAAGGATCTATTGTAGTTATTTATCAAGTCTACTTCCTCCTTTCTGATCACTGGTCTTGTCAATATTCTTCTTTGGCATTTTTACAAATTCTCTAACGCTTTGATCTTTTCCTCTTACTCTGGAAGTGTAATTTCTCTACTGGGTACTTGTAATTTGTCTTTCATTACCTTGAGTTTCAGAGTAAGCTTGCATCCCGTAATTCCTAGAGCCTCCTTCTCCATTCCCTTCCTTAAACCTTCCATGAATTTGAGATTTTCTGTCAAGTGGTTGAAAACTCTAAACGTGGCTTTTCTTTTATCTTCAGGGTTGGTAAGATCTACCGTTACTAGGCTATGTTCATATATGATTGGTTGCTCATAGCTAATAATGGTGAGGGGGAAGTGTTGTAGCAAAGCATCATTAACTATAATCTATCAAACTTCTTCAATAAGAACCAATTCCCTACCTGTTTGTTGCTTCATGTGAATACATTACCAAATTACTTTAAGTATGTTAGCCTTTTGTTCTTTGTTAGCTTTTGTAATTCCTTAAATTTCTTCTGGGAACAACCTCTTCCTCCCCACTTTTCACTTGAATAAAGTGTACAGTTGAAGTTCCCTACTATTGTCCAAGGTGTCTTAATGTAGCTATACATTCTGACTATTTCCTCCTAGAGTGACTGCCTTTGGAATTCATAGTTTGCAGCATAAACAGTAGAGATTATTATAGGCCTTCTGGTGCCTTTTATCATCATCTCTTAGTGGATAAGTAATAGTTACAATCTAATTTATTTTTTATAAATACATTTAGTATAGTGGGAAGTTCACTAGGGATTTACTTATGTAGCAATCTAAATAGATATTTGAAATACATATCATAAGTATAACATTGACTACCACTCAAGCTTAAACGTAAATTTTATCATTTAGCTATTAGGTCGGTCATGCACTATAGGGTAGAGTGTTGGCCCATCAAACAAGTGCATAGTCATAGGTTAATGGTGACGAAGATAAGGATGCTCCATTGGATGTGCAACCTTACTAAGAGAGATAAGGTCAGAAATGTAATGGTAAGAGACAAATTAAAGGTAGCTAAAATTATTGACAAATTAAGAAAGACAAGGCTTAAGTGGTTTGGACATGTTAAGAGGAGATGTCCCAACGCTGCAGTAAGAAGATGTGAAAAGATAGTACTTAGAGATTGTAAAAGAAAAAAAAGGGAGGCCTAAGAAGAATTGGAACGAAGTGATCAAGAATGATATGACAATATTGGAACTTACAGAGGACATGACCCACAATAGAAAACTTTGGGTATTATGATTCAAATAAACGATACCTCTTAAAGAGATCTTTGTAATTCTCATAAATCTTTTAACTCTTTCTTCTTGTAGTTAGCCTAAACTTGTAAATATGCAATATTTACCTCCTAGGGATTTAGCCTAAGCCTTTTACTAGGTGTTATTGTTATTGTATATCAAAATATTATTATATGTATGATAATTAAAAATAAAGCTTTAAATAAAGTGATTGAAATAAGAAGGATAGAAAATTTGTTTTATGCTTACTTTAGTTATGGTTACATGTCTATTCTTATACCGGATTTTTATTTCTATTATTTTTTATTTCAATTCTTTCATTATTAATTACTAGTCAATTACTCTTAAACACATTATTCCAAAGCATGGTATATTTGTTTGATTGATACAGGAGTTAAAATTGACATTATTATTTTTTTTAAAGGAACTTGGGATTAATTCCTAGCATCAATTGCAATCTCAACGAGTTAACTTATTAAACTAATTGACTTCTTGAAGAATCTTGCTTTATGGCACACAAACTTTAAGTAAAATGTCAAAGATCACTTGGCTCTATTTGTCTTTACACATAAACCAGTAAATAAAGTGAAAATATTAATTAAAAATGCTTGACCCATGATTGTAAAAGAAGGAGTTTTAAAAATGGAATTTGGCAAGACAAAGAGGGCACTTGCTTTTGTCAATGTCAAACTAGTTAGAAGCAACTTTCGGAGCCTCTATCTCTTTTTCGGCTGTTCATAATACACGAAAGAATCCAAAAAGTGCTTTCAAGTTTGGGCCATATACCAAAGCATTTTCCCACTACAGTTCGTCTACAAAGACAAAAGCACAATGAGACAACCCACTCCAGCTGTTTTCCTTTTGTCAATTTCTCTCCGTTTGTTTTCTAATTTCGCCGCCACCAATACCTGAATTCGTCCATTGCTGATAGAAGAGAGATCATTAGTTATCCAACCCAAGTGTGGATTGGAAGTAAAAGCAAAACGAAACTAGTATTTGAAAAGCCAGCTAGTGGACACTTAATTAAGTGGATTGGAGAATTAAAATTGAAATTAAAATGTTCTTCTGCTCCAAAACGACTAGATACAGTTTATTAGAAGCCGAGAGTCTTCCAGCGAGGGAACTAATCAATGAATCTGCCTGTGATTAAAAAAAAAAACAAGAGTCTTAATAAAAGTGATGCAAAACCATCCATAAGTAGAAGCATTATTGCGACCCACCGATGCACTGTGGCCTTTGGTTGCGTTCTTTATTTTGATTTGTTTTGTTGCGCTGATGCGTGACAAATTGTTTCTTCCTCGTCGACAAAAGTCCACGAGTCATTTCTGCGGCCGCCAAATGTCAGCTCTTAGATTCACCACATGGACGAACTTAGTTGGCGCAATCTAGACAACCAAGAAGATTTCTCTTTTCCCTAAAGTGGGAATTTTAAGGAACTCTTTATTTCTCTTTTAGGTGACGAGATGAGAGAGGTACCCCTGAAGTGTATATTTCTTTCTTTCTTTCTTGATAGGAATAGGAGCATATTAATTATTTTCTATTTCATCTTTATATTCAACTCCACAGCTGTATACCACACATATTCCCACTCCCATTTGTAAGTTTTTATTCTCAACTTGAGGAAAGCTATTTGACCGCAGTTACAAGTGTGAAGCTGATGCCCAAGTGGGTTTCTCCTGTTCAGAATTCTGCTTTCAACTTTTCATGTCTTGCACAACCCACGTTCGATGAATGTTCATAAGATTTCTCCTCAAAACACAACCTAATTATGATAATTTGAGACCAAACTGTAATTTATTTGCTCGACTTCATGCTCCAAGTTGTTGAAAAACTAATCTAAATTAATAATACGAACCTTTATGCATGGCCAATGAAGAAACATTAAAGTCCCTCATATTCAGAGATGGAAAGAAGTCGAAATAAGAGAGCACTTATTTTGGGGTGAGCTTATTACTTAAATGCTTTCAGTAGTTATCCGCTATGCATATGACTACCCAACGTTTACTGTGGGCACGTTCTTACTTTTTCTCATTTCATATACCTAAAATTTCTTGCAAGGGCCTCTTTGAGAATGAAATCATTATTGCTGCCACTACTCCAAGTCTATGAGTGCAATTTTATACACATTTACATCGTTTGTTTTCTGCCTTTTTTGAGTTCACACTCATTGCTTATGCAACACTTATTCTTTACTTTCATGCTTGGAGTATTGAGAAAAAGACAATAGGCTGACAAGCGACAGCAAACAATTGGCAAGAAGTCTGCACCGTACTTATGGTTATTATGAAATAATAATTATTTCCATTCTTCTTGTTTTTATACTTGTTTTAATCAACTTAACTTTATGATATGATTGGTTTCATGTATTTTAGTGATCGAACAACTGGAAAAGTGAGGATTGAATAATTAAAGGCACATTGAAGTAAATAAAAATTATTTTAAGACAAATTAATGCTATTTTACTTCTAATGTAAGTTGTTATGAACTTAGTTCCTCTCTTCTACAATTCCCTTTTGTATCCAATTTTAAAAATAGGTAATTGAAATTTATTTTATTCACTCAATATAACAATGCAGAGATGAATATGTAGTTAAATCTATGCCAGTTTCGCTAGGAGGGCAAACTCATATAATAATAATATTAAGAAAAATTACTGTTAAATAAACTTTAATTTGAATTATATTTAATATAATTGAATAAAATTTATATCTCAATAAAACATAATGTATAATATTCAGTCTCTATTAGTTAAACATTTTATATTTGACTTTTAAAGTTCTTTAAAATTTACAATCAAATCAATTTTAATTGAATTAATTTTTTAAAATTTTCCATATGCAACAATTAAATTCTTCTAATAATTAGTAAAAATAAGAGGAACAGTGTCAAGACACATTGCATGCATGGTGGATAATTGGAACAATGCATCTTTGCTTTCTGACAATTAGAGCAAAATAGGTATCTTGTTGTCTACTACATGGAGGCTTTAAAGTTATGTACTCATCTCTTGATTCCTTTAGCTACAGATGCATTTTAAAATAGTATAGGGACTAATGTGTTAGCAGATAGTACATATCCTTGGTTCCTTATCAATGAGTTATGTAATTATTTATGTTACTTAATCCTTGTATAAACCTTTTTTTGGGAAGTTTTAATGTTAATTCTATTTTAACTTGTTGTCCAATAAAGATTGACTTTTAAAAGGCCTTTGATAAATCAGTTAGGGATTTGTTCTACAATCTCTTTAAGTACCTGGCTTTCCCTAGTTTTTTATTATTTGGATAGAGCAATGCATCACCACAACCTCTTTCAGCATCTTAGTGAATAAGGAATCTACAAATGAGTTCAAAAGTGGAAGAAGCATTAGACAAGGTGATCCAATTTTACCTTATCTATTTCCTATTTACATTGAAATTCTATCGATGTTATCTTCATCCATTATTGTAAGGCAACAGTCCCTCAAATTTCATTACAAATGCTCCAAGCACAATATCTTTAACCTTGTTCTTTTTTTTTTGTAGATGATCTATCACTCTTCTGTATAGTTGATGCTAAACTTTTTATAAGGTTACTCATGGACTCCCTAAGCACATTCTGTGCCCTTTTGGATTTATCCTTGTTTCTGCAGCTGTGAGCTCTAGAGTTGATTATCTTACCTCAGTTGATGGATTAAACTTAGGGAAGTTGCCATTCAAATACATATGCATTCTCACCATTTATGGTAATCACTAATCCATTTTTGAATCAATTCACAAACGAGTTGGACATTAGGCTAACAAAAGTCTTTCATACGCTAGTAGGCTTGATCTAGTTTTATCCATTCTTAGCAACCTATAAGTGCATTGGTTATCCTAGTTAGGTATTCCCAAAAGCATTAGCAAGGGATTGGAGAAATCCTGAAAAAACTTCCTATAGATAGCGGATGCATATAGGAAGCCATATGATAAATTTAAATGGAATGAAATTGCCATTCCTGTGAGTGAAAGGGGTCTTGGTATATGGCCCATTCAATTGAGGAACAAGGTCTCACTAGTTAAGAGGCTATGAAGGTTATTTATGGATAAGCAATCCCTTTCACTCTCATTACTTAGAGGATCATTGCTTTTGGGAGGTTAGACTATGCATACACACCTCATGGATAATTCCTCAAATTTTTAGACTTGGAGCTCACATATGCAAAAAGGTTGAAAGCATAATTTGTGATGGGAAAACTACCTGGCTATGGCATGATAATTATTGTAAGCTTAGACCTCTCTATTTGTACCCTTAAGCTTTTCATTTGAGACTTATGCTCAAAGCAAAGGCCAAGTTATTTAAACTAATTAGTAACAATGACTGATATATGAGATAGAGAGAAAATGGAATCATTAAAGATAACTAGCCTAGTTTTACACTAAATCAATCTAAATGGGATTTGATAAGGTGGTGTAGGCATACTATTGTTGTTTCATAAATAAATCATCTTATAATTTTTTCAAGATCCTAAGCCCTAAGGTTCAATGGTTTAGATTAATATGAAGCAAGCAGATTCCCTCGAAGCTATTATTCATCTAGTGGCACGCTGTGATAAATAAGCTCTCCACACTAAATAGAGTTCAAAGCTCCTTGCCACTCTCTCCTTGCCACTCTCTAATATCTACAAGCTTTGCAACAATTAATAGGAAATCAAGGATCATTTATTCTTTAAATGCAAGTTCACCAAAGCACTATGGCTATCCATCCAAAGGATCATTGATCATAAATGCAATGTTAAAAGCTAGGATATCTTGGTCTCACAGGTAGCCAACATATTTAACTTATTAAATGAGAACTACAACATCATAAAGATCTTCCTATATGCTAGTATTTATGCATTATAGAAAGTTAGGAATGATGTTACCTTCTAGATCAAAAAATAAGAAAGGAACTCCTTCTATAGAGATACTTTTAACTAGATTAAGGAGGAGATTATGATAAAATCAACACTATGTTGTTATCCCTATAGATTGTTTCTGCGTGGAGCATTACTTAAGGCATTGTTATTGTCTCTGTAAGTTTAAATTACTTAAATAAGCAAGAATGAAATGATATGAAAATCCCTCTTAAATCAATTTTTGTTGCTCAATGTGCTTTCAACTTTGCTTTTGATCTAAATTGTAGGTCTTTATTATTCCTATTTATGACCTCCTTATACTTATGGCTATGGGCCTTGGTTCTCTTTTTGAATTGTATTAAATCAAAATTTTAATTGAAAAGTCTTAAAGAATCTCTTAATATAATAATAATAAATGTAAATTATGATCGTATACTATATATATAATTATATTCATATATTAAAATTAACGTTTAACGACACACTAAAATTATCTAAATATTATATTAGTCTAAGAGGTGTAAAGTTGATGTGTGTAAATTTTATAATCTTGAATAAGACTTAAGGAACAATTTAGAGTATAAGTGTCATAGAGAAAGTAAAACACAAGAAAATATACATAATTTAAATTTGTAAACATTAAATGTAAGAGAGAAAAAAGAATAAGGTCTTATATCCACTTATCATTTTTCTCTTAATCCATTATCCTTTTCTTTCAATAACTGAACACTATTGATTTTAATTTAACAATGTGAATAATACTAAAGAACAATTAATCAAATGTAATTATCCCTCTTATAGTATAGTCTAGTAAATAGAAGTATCATTCCCACGAGAACTAGAAGTACTAGTAATAGCTATCTCTTTATCATTTAATACAACAAAATGCATAATTGATTTAAAAGAAAGGATAATTGATCTAAAATTATTAATCTAAAATAACAAATCAAAGCAAAAACAAAAATGAAACATAAAACAAATAATCAAGATCCAAATGTAGGCTCCCCCTAGAATAGCTATATTCTTAATCATTTTTTTCACTTACTCAGTAGTTGTAAAGTTGTTAGCACCACCTAAAAATGCTTCAATCGTCTACTTAGATGGATAACTCAATCCACTATAAAATGTTTGCTTTTTTAATTTCATATCAAATTAATAGTGTGGGCATTTTATCAATCATTCCTTCTATCTCTCCGAAGTATCATACAATTTTTAACTCTCTAATCATTGAAAGAAAATGATGTCATTCTCAAGTTTTATTATTCGTGTTGGAGTAAAATAATTGACAAAAAATCTTAGCAAAATTATTTCAATTGGTAATAATTCTAGGAGATAAGGATTTCAACCATTATGTTGCTTTATTCCTTAATATAAAAAGGGAAAATCTCAACTAAAGAGCATCCTTTGTGCTATTAATCTTAAAAATGTCACAAATCTTTAAAAAGTTGGTGGTGTGTGCATTTGGATCCTTTTTCGGCAAGCTATCAAATTGTATAATTTGTTGAATTGTCTAAATTATGTTATCCTTAATCTCAAAATTGTCGGCCTCTATTATTATCCTACTCATGCTAGGTTTGTCCCCGTAAGTGATAATCTAGCGTCTTTCAAGTACACCATACCATTATATATCATAGCTTAACCTCATAATGTTAAGCAAGTTTTATATCTAATAAAACTATCAATACTTGCAAATATATAGATCATATATTGCAGTACTGAAAGGTATCATTCCCATGAGAATTATGCAAGAACCAATTTAAACCTAACTTTGTCTAAGGTCAAAATAAAATGATTGTAATAAAAATAATAATAAAAATTTTAATAGAATAATAAAATTTTAAATTAAATAAGAAGTGAGTTGCCAATTAATTTAGGGTTTGATCAAGGATGAATGCTTAGGATTTATTCTTTCGTTGTCGATCCTAGATTTGCTAAGGTATTTATTACTCTCTCTCACTACCTGATCAATTAATCCCTAATTGAATCTGAAAATTCCAGAATTGTAGCCTCTCAATTCACAAAACTTTCTTAACGTTTTCAATTAGATATGAAGTTATCTATTAGACAATTAATTTTTCACACAAGGTCTCTATTCAAATGATTATTAATTTGATAATTGCGTGACTTATTAAACTACCAACTCTCTTTGCGCAATCTAATCTGATTACTTTTGACTCACTCTTTTGATTTGTTGTTAAATTATGAGTATGCACAATTATCACTACACCAGAATATGTATTGAATCAATAATAATCAAAGTCACAAAATAAATTCAGAATAAACCCTAATTTGGCACTTAGAATAAACATCTTGGAATTCAGTTTACACATCAAGTTTAATGAAAATAATAAAAGGAAAAGAAGAAAAACTCTGTTTGGAGCTTAATCTTGAAAGCTGGAATTCCTAGACATTCTTATTGATCTCCCATGTTTGATTCGCTTCGAATGTTGGCTGTTGCCTTTTTTATTTCTTTCAAATTCTTTAATAGTAATTTAAGGTCCTAGACTTGTTTCTGATTCGGTTCCAAAAATACCCTTAAACTCTAAAAGATCCAAAAAAAGTCGCGCCTTGGAAAGTGATGTCACTATCGTGACATGGGTGTCACGATCGTGCTTATGAAAATTCCTTTGTCACGATCGTGACCTGCTTCATTTAGCCTCCATCTTCTTCATTCTTCAATTTCCTAGTTTTCGTCATTAACAAACATATCAAACATCCCATAAAACATAAAATTAAGATCCAATTCTTACTTTAAACTAATGAAATACTTAGAATACATATAAACATTAACAATAACATAATTCTAAGCTTATACACATGATAATCATATAATATATGCTTAAAAACACACTTAAACATATAAGAAAACATAATATAATTCACACCTATCAATATCCCCTAACTTAAACCTTTGCTTGTCCTTAAAAAAACTAAAAATACAAACAAATCAAAATTAAAAAAAAACATAATCACACACTTTTGCAACATTACAATAATGGTTCAATAACATTAAATTTTATAGAATTAACTTAACCTTAAACACCAATCTCTCAAAGTTTGCCAACATACTAACTTATTCCTTTCATGTTTAAGTACTTTGAATTGAATATACATATCAATCAAAATATTAACGTCCTATTCCGACACATATGGAACTTGTAAGCTTGTATTTATTATTATTGATCAATAAAAAAGACAAACTATCATTAAGTACCTTTTCATGAAAATTCTTGCTATTTTTAAAAGATTGGTATGTTTCTTTATTGTAACACTTCTTTTTTTCTAGATTTTCTTGAACATTAACCTAATCTTTTAACGCAAAAGCAAATACCTTGTCATAAATGTCCCTCAATTACTCAATAAGGTCATACTTTTTATTTAGCTGGGTTGGAGTGTCATTCTAGCCTTTTGACGTGAAGATAAACATTTTTTCACAAATGCCCTCAATTACACAACTATATTACAACTTTCAACTTGATACCAGCTCTATTCTTAGCCCAATTTCCTTAAAATGGGCCAGCAAAATAGTTATTTATTTAACACACTTTTTTTTTACTTTAGCCTACCTCATTTCTTTTTAGTTAATCACTCTTATGAAAGAGTACTAATAATGCTAACCAATTCACTTAACTATAATTATAAATGTATACAAACAAAAGTCATAAAGTGAAAAAATAATTGTCATATTCTAATTAACAGACATATTCGTCCCAAAATACTTAAAACACAAAGTTCCCAGGTTATTGTGCCTTTATAAATTAAATGAAAATGTTCAAAAATAAACCAATTCCATTCAATTCTTGCCATTGACACATTCACACCATGCACATATTATGTACAAAATATTTACACTATATCAACCTAATAAGAAAAACTATACGGTTGTAAAATTCATGCACAATTGTTATATACAAAAGAAAAATTCACACACACATGATATGTAATTGCATATACGTCCCCCACTTGAAAAACACATTATCCTCAATGTAGATAACAAATAATACAATTGAAGATAAATAATAACAAAGAAAAAGTTAGGGCAAGAATACTTATAACGTTTCGTTGGTGATGGTGTGGCTATGGAATTTGGAGACACATTGTGCCTTTAAATTTTAGCAATTCACTCCCTACAAAATAAACATAAAAAAATAACAAAAAAATATTTTTTAAAAAAGTAAATCATATACTAATTCTTGGGTTTCATATACTAATTCTTAGGTTGCCTCCTAAGTAGTGCTTATTTTACGTCATTGGCTTAATATACTCTTCACGTTTACGCTCAACCTGGGTCTATAATGAGTGACTTGCTTCCACTTGTGTCATCCAATTTCAGTTTTATAACCTGTAAATAAGCTACATATTGTAAGATAATCAGATGGACATAATTATTCAAATTAAGAAACCCTAGTAAGTTTAACAATGTCCTTTTTTATAAAACTGTTAATAAAATAGGGAATAACAAAACTCTTTGAATAATCTATTGAATCAAGCAATTTTTCCTATAAGAGGGTGAGTTGTTTTTGTTCTTCCTCAGCCACCTTCGTCTCCTCCTTGTCTTCCACCTCATGAATAGAGACTTCCTTATATTCTTCTAGCTCTATGTACTCCATCATATGTTCCTCTTCCTCTTTCTTTAAAGATTTGACTCTAACAATTCTCATAAATAAGCTGCCCTCCTCCAAATTCTTTAATACCTTAATCATATTGAATTTCATTTGTTCATCACTAATCCAAAGGATGAGAATGTATTTATGGACATCTATCAAAGCTAGTCTAGTGTTCAAAAATGGTATACTAAGAATTAGCGAATAGTTTCGATCCTCTTTAAAGTCTAATACAAAAAAATCTATATGAATTATAAACTTGTCCACTTGTATAAGCACATCTTCCACCATGGCAAATGGTTTATTTATCGATTGGTCCACCAACTGAATAAGCGTAGAAGTTGGCTTCACATTGTCTAGCCTCAATTTCCTAAAAATTGATAAATGCATAGGGTTTATACTTGCGCCTAAGCTGCAAAAGCATTTAGAAAGCTCTAATTACCAGCTACATAGGGTATAGTAAAGCTCCCTAGAATTGCCAACTGTGAGTAGGGATGGCAGTGGGTTTTTAACCTGACTAATATCCGCACTACCTAACCTAAAAAAATGGATATGGAGGCTAAAAAATAGATTTTAAATGGATGTTAAAAAATGGATGTGGATATAGATTTAAATATGGGTTTAGTGAAAACCCGAACCGATGGATACCCATACCCTACCCGTTTTTTACTAACTCTATTTTTCTATTTTTTCTTGAATATTTATGGTTAAATATAATAAAATATTAATATTTTCTGAGAAGAAACTGTTTTAAAATCTTCACTTTACTCCTCAGTCCTCACCTTTTTCATCATATTTTATTTTCTTATAGGATGATAATAATGTAAATGATATGGAGATGGAGTTTTGAATGTTGTAGAGTTCATGCAACGGTAATTTGAAGCTTTTGATATTTCAATCTTTGTTCCAGTTCTTGATTGTGAAAAATATATGTTGTCTCTGTACTAGACATTATGATGTTTATTATTCCAATTTTATGATTTTCTAATACATACAAATCAAAATCTTGACTTATTATTATTAAAGTAATTTTGATTTAGAGCTTTCGCATAAATTTGCTCTTTATATTTTATATTTAGAAGTTATATTTTTATGTACTATACAACTCGATGGATATCCAAAAACCCGAACAATCCAATGGATTTGGATATGGGTAGCAAATCGTAAAAACCGATAGATATGGATATAGGTTGAGTCATAAAAAATGGATATGGATATGGATATAAGTTGAGTAATACCCGAACCTAACCCTACCCATTGCCATCCCTAGTTGTGAGGTTAAATAGTTATGTTTATCAAATCAAGAAACCAATGCGCATCTTATGTTTAATTTCCCTTATTCATATAGGGTTTAGAGGGATGATATAGGCCTGGATCTGAAAATCAATGGCTTGTTTGGATTGATCTAATGGCTATGTTCCTTTTCCAGGGGTCATAAAGATGAGAGGTTGTTATATTCCTTGGTTCTTAGTAGCATAGTTTATGACGTTTGGTGGGAAAGGGACCAAACGGTCTTCAAGGGCAAGTTCAATTCTTCATATCATGTAAATGAATGCAACATTAAATGTATCAAGGAGTTGTTTATAGTTAAAGGAAAAGGCTTTTCACTTTCTCTATTTTTAAAATTAAATTCCCTCTAATGACTCCTAGTGAGTTGCCATAATCCTAACATGTTACACATGTGGTGCCTTAATAAGCTTTAATAATCTTGAATTGTAATTGATTTTCTATTTTGTACATTCCATGTAAACTCTAGTTAGTTATAAATGTAATTTATTTACTTTTTAAAAAAATATTTTTATCATTAAGACCATAAATTAAGTCAATTTCACTTTAAGTGCTAACTAGAATATAGAACATTCTCATTAATTATTTTATAGTGGTAAATCTTCTATTGATTATTTAACTAACTATATATAGTTCATGTTATATTAATGGCTACCAAAGTTATGATAGGCCTTAAGAAGAGCCAAATACAATAATTCCTATGCAATATACTTTGATGATGATAAGTAAAAAAGATCCTTACTATAAAATATTTCATAAACATATAAGTAATGCTCTATATAAAATTAATATGAAATTTTAGTTTAGTGAATTTTCCTCATTGTTTTAAATCTCTCCACATTTTAATATGTATTTTTTACTAAGAATAATACATTACAAAGTTCTAACTCCTCTAAGATTTTCTTTTATTTTCCAACCTTTTAAAATTTTTAATTATCTAAACTTTTGAAAATTAAAAAAATTCGAAAGGTTATCTCTATTAATATTTTATTGATATGGATAATGGAGTAATATAAAGATTGATATTTTAAAGGTTACGTGACATTTTCCTTCTCGTATGATTTTTTTGCATCAAACAAATGATTAATTTTTTAATACATAACCACCAATGTGTTTATTATAGGAGTTTTAAAAAAGTTTTAAAAATTATTTTAACAAAGACAAAGAGGCATATAACTTCCAAATGTTAGTTTTTACATTGCTTGTTAAGCCACATCAATCAAATATTGGCAAAGATAACCTTTTAATTTGAGTTTTCCTTTTTTAAAAGTTCAGACATTTAATTAAAAATTTTAAAAGATTGAACACTAAAGTTAAAAGTCTCAAAAGGTTTGACATTTTTAATTCGCTAACCCTTTTTAGTTCTTCCCCTGTAAGAAAAAAGCATAAAATGTGGTAACAGAAAACTTATTGATATATTTTTAATAGTATGATTAGATTGATAACTATCATTAATATCGAAACAATATTTTATATTTCATTTATCCTTAACCTTACCCTATTCTAATCTATTTTTTCATTTATAACCTAAACTTTGACTTTTTAAAAAAATTAAAAGAAATATTTATCAAACTATAGCAAAAGTTTATCCTCGATCTTATACAAGGATCATACATTTACAAACTAAAGAGCCTACTCTACTCTGAATATTCAAAAGATACAAAATTTACATCATATTAACTACATTTCTCTAATATCTTGGATAATAGAGCATTGCTCCACATTGGCTATTATAACCTCTTTAATCATGTTGACTGTCTACTCAGTAAGTTCATATTTATGTTGTTCCTTATTCCTATAAAATCTCCTATTCCTTTCTCTCAATGTCTCCTGCCATCCAAAGTTGAAGCTAGGGAGTTGTATCATATTCAAGATCCTGCTCCACACTGATTTTCTATAATTATACTCAAAGGACAAATGGTTTCTAATTTCATTCGCTAGTTTACATAGTACATATAACGGATCATACCTCCCAAACCATCGATCTTTGGTTCTCAGTCTGTTCTTTATTACTAACCATCTAAAAACTGCAAACTTTGGGGTCTAAAATTTGCTTCTAGACCATTTTTGCATACGAGACTACTTACATATGTTTTATCAGTAAGTAGTGCCCAAATTTATTATTGAACCGCCCACTAACATGTAATGTCCATACTATTTTATCCTCTCTACTTTTAGTAGGTATTATCAGTAGATAGTTGGCTAGTAGTTGAAAATTCCTAAACCTTCCAACCCATTCTCTATTATGTATTAACCAAGTCACCTTAGCATCATTAGGAATTCTATTCTTGATCAAAGCTAGTTCAAATCTTTGTATAAGAGGACTAAAGTCAGTCCAATTAAATTTTGATTTTGCGCCCTCTATAAATTCTTATACCAATTTTCATTTTGCTAATAGTTTCATCTTAAAAGGTAAACAATTTAAACCAAATTTCCTTCCTTTTTCCAATACCTTCAAATGATGGTATATTCAAATAATTTTATATTTTACTATTTTTATGACTATGATACATATTTTTTATATAGCCTAGATAAACTTTTATGCATTTAACTTTTCATATATTTGGCCTAAATAGTGTTGATGTTATAAAGATCTTATTTGACTTGAAAACATCTCAAATTAGAGTCTCTAATACTAGAATTATATTAAACATTAAATTTATATTAGAATAAATTTATTTGTGAAAGTTCTTCAAAATTGTTTTTATATAGGTGTAGGAAGGACATTTTAGATTTGTGATGAAAAAATGTGAAGTTTTAAATTAAATATGAATTTATAATTCTTTTCATTCATTTCCAATACTAATATGATTATTAAATCTATAATAATGAAAATTTTATATTCTAATTTCTTGATGTTGTTGTTGATTTTGATTCTACAACTACTAATAATATTAACTTAGCTTTATACTATAATTTTCTTCTCCTTAATTGTAGTTTGTTTCCTTTGCTTTTACTACTCTGGAGCTATCTCATTGCTAGGACTTCGCATTTATACCACCTCCACTTATAAGTTATTTTTTACCTCTTTACTCAAAGCTTTTCTTTGAGCCTCCTTTTTTCAACTATTCATCCATCAGCAAAATCTTTACTTCAATAGATGTCATAAAACATGGATAACTTTTTGCCCCTCATCAACATATTTCCTGCCAATAAAGACTTAGTTGCAAACCCTACTCCCTCCTTACACCATCTACTAACATCCCAACTAAAGAAGACTTATCTAAAGCTAAACGTTCTTGGCTATAAGTTATGGTTTATTATGAGCCAGAGATTAAGCTACACTACTCACCACCTAGGAAAACAAATGACCATCAAACAATCGTATAAACCTTAGAACTCCTTAAAGAAGGCGTTGCACGTTAGGGAGCTACACTTATTGCATATTTTTTTGATAAAAGAATATTATACACCGCTATAAAATCTTGAGCTTTGCTAACTGGAGGCAATATTAGTTTACTAAAGTGTTGGTAAATAAAGAAAATATCTTTCTATTCAATTTTCTAGCAAAGTTGTAGCAATGAGCATAGTTAAGGTAGGGCTTTGGCATGTCATGAATAAGCCTTTTTTGCCCCAGATGTGGAAACTTGGAATTCTAGTTAAGGACATTAAATCCATAAGCATACCTATTTGGATGTTTATGCATGGTGGCATGCCTACCATCCACACTAGAATAAATAGAGTTTTCTAGAAAAAAAAAACCTGCTAGTGGAGGAAGACCTCTTAGGGATAAGAGACATAGGGCTAAAGTGTACTATTGGAATATTTGAATAGCAAAGGTTTAAGCTACATTGCAAGTTATGTAAGTAAGCCTTTATGTTTAGATTAAGTAACCAAAAAAATTAAAAGAATCAATTATGGTAGAATATATGAAATAGTAGAAGTATTAAAGATATTCCTAATGAGATACCAATTATGAGATTAAATGATGAAATGCAATACGAGGAAGACATTGTGAAAATAACTTATGCATGGAAACCAAAGGTTTAATCTAACAAAATGTGGAAACTAGTAGGGAGAATGTTTAAAACTAGAGAATATCACGAGTTAACTAATTATGCTGAAACCCATACCAATGAAAATTAGATAATATAAAGGTAGGAGAAGGAGGTTAGACTTTAGTGACTAAAAAGCAAATAGTGGTGATGGAGAACAAAGCAGATAAATAAATGTAGAAGTTAGCTGAATTATAGAGTAATAATCAGATTATGCAAGATGGAAATGAAGAGAATGAAGATGAAGGCCAACAAATAATCAAAATGATAGATGCATAAGAAATCTTAGTCAAAGTGTTGGCCCCCGGATTCGTTTCTTATTGAATAAGCATAATTTTTAATTTTATTTTGAGGTTTAGATTGAATTGTGGTTTGAAAGATGATTTTTGTTTAAATAAATAGAATAAGATGTATTAATTGGAGAAATTGAGTTTAAGTAAAAATATAGTGTGTTGTAAGTAAGAATTGAAGAAGAAAATATGATAAGGGCATTTTAGGAAAGTCACTTAAGGTTTTAAGGTTAAAGGCTTATATTGAGGGGTAACTTGGACTTTGTGTAAATAGATAAGAGTAGAAAAAAATAGAAGAAAGAAAAGAAAATAGAAGAAGAAGAAGAGAGAGTGGTCGGGTGAGAGTGGAGAAGAAGAAGAAAAAGGGAAAAAAATTTAGGGTTTGGGAGTTTTGGCAAGTTCTTGAAGATTGAAGCATTCCAGGTAAGTTTAATCAGTTTCTTTGCTTTCATATGGGTTGTTTGATCATGATTTATTGTTGTTAGAACTGAAATCAAGGATTATTTGTGAATGGGAAGAAATCGGTGGATGTTGGTGTGCGACGATGTCGATTTTGCTAGGGTTAGAGATTTTGTTGTGTTTTTGCATGATTCAGAGTTGAAATGGGTGTAGAAATGAGGTAGAAGTGTCGATCTATTGTTTAGGCAAGTTTTTGAACGGATTTGGGTGAGTTTCTGTTGGAAATCTGCAGAAAAATCAAGTTCTGCGATTTCTCGCCGCGGCGA
>JAOSBP010000007.1:7088100-7098244 GCA_027563825.1 Erythroxylum mucronatum | reverse complement strand
TTATTCCAATTTTATAGTTTTTTTAAGACATACAAATCAAAATCTTGACTTATTATTATTAAGTTAATTTTGATTTAAAGCGTTCGCAAAAATTTACTCTCCATATTTTCAATTTAGAAGTTATATTTTTATGTGCTATACAACTCGATGGATATCCAAAAACTCGAATAACGCAATGGATTTGGATATGGGTAGTAAATCATAAAAATCGATGGATATGGATATGGATATGGGTTGAGTCATAAAAATGGATATGGATATGAGTTGAGTAAAACCCGAACCGAACCCTACCCATTGCCATCCCTACTTCACATATAGGTTTTTAACAGGGTGCTTACATCTTTATATTTAAAAACTACAAAGGGAAAAGAAGTGGTAGAAACGGTGCTTTAAAGGTTGTTTTTAAAAAAGCCTATGATACTATGGACTGGAACTTTATGTTTAATTTTTTAAAGGCTAATAGCTTTTCCATTACCTTTGTTTAATGGATGAAGTAGTGCATTATAAGGGTTTTCTATAATATATTAGTCAATAGTAAACCCACAAGGATTATTGAAGGAAGGAAGGGCTTAAGACAAGGAGATCCAATATCCCATATTTATTCTCTATAGGAATGGAGGTTCTAAATAAACATCTAGTTAGAGTGGTTGAGAGGAGTAAGAATTACAAGTTCCATTCCAATTGTAAGAAAATCACATTGTAAGTTTGAATTATGCAGATGACTTATTCCTTTTCACTAAGGAAGATCAAGCCTTTATCAGCTCCTTAATGACTAGCCTCATAATATTTTCTAAACTCTCAAGATTACAGATCAACAAGGAGCTGAGTGGTCTATATTTATCAGTTAATGCCTCACAAGATTCAAACTAGTTCTCTATTATGATTGTTTTTAAAACCTTAAATCCACCTCTTATATATCTCGATATTCTTATTTCTTCCTCTAGTTTATCATATACTACTAACTAGGCCTCTACTGGGGAGAATTAAATAAAGAATAAATTTATGGAGTGTTAGTTCACTATCATTTACAGGGAGGTTATAGGTAATCACTTCAATTTTAAATTTAGTCAGCCTATATTGGGCCTCATATCTTGTTATGCCAAGTTTGATTGTGAAATTTTGTTTTCAAACTCCTAAGAAGATTCTCGTAGAAAGGTGGAAATGAAGAGATCTATAAAGCTAGAGTTAAAAGGGAAGTCTACTCCCCAAAAGGCCAAGGAGGTGTAAGGATAATTCCTATAAAGGTGATGAACCTAACTTTGTTATCTAAAAAAGCATGGAGATTGACTATAGACATAACCTCACTATAGACCAATTGGATATATTCGCATGTTATTAAAGGAAAAACAAATCTATGGAGCATGGTCAACCTTAAAAACATCTCATATACTACTCAATGTATTTTTAACCTGAGAAGGAGCATGAAAAAATCTATCTTCAATAAGAATGGTGATGGTAAGAAAATAATCTTTTGGCATGACAATTGATCTCAATATGGTCTAATGGAATATACTTCACACAAGTGTTACAGCTAATATAGCTTTACTTTCTAGCTTAATAACAAATGCTAGCCTATTCGATAGTCTAATAAACATATCTTTGACACCAAGCAAACAGGATTGATAGCATGGACTCACACTGAAAATGGCATGTTCACCAATAAGATAGCTAGGGTATTGCTATTAGAGATATAACTAGATCTTACATAGCACAATCTAGTGTGGATCAAACAAATGCAACCAAGAAATGTTATATATATGTGGTTGGCCATCAAAATTAAGCTACCAACCATTGAAAGAATTTATAAATATATATAAATACTTAACAAACACTATATTTGCAAAATTGACCAGGAATCAATCAATCACCTCCTTTTCAAATGCCCCTTTTCAAACAGGGCATTGATAGAAATGACTTGAAGGTGTGGAATTTATAATGCCCCTAATGCTTGGATAGACCTAATTAAATAGAGCAACATATACAGCCATAAATCAAATGAACATAAATAGATGTATAAAATCACCTTAGCTTACCTTATGACTGTCGTATGAGATGAGAGAAATGGTAGAATATTCAAGAACTAAGAAACGGATTGTGGTACTTTCATCAATAATTTATCTAAGGAAGTGAAGCTTCATTTGTATATGCACAAACAAAAGATACTCATCCATAAACAAGCATTTGATAGATGGGGTGAGTAATGACAACTTTCACCATCCATCAATCTCAAGCCAATAGAAGCTTTTAGGCATTAATTTTGGTTTGACTACTTAGGCTTAATTTACTTTAAAGCCTACTAGATTGAGGTTTCATCCTTGTATGGTTTGTTTCATCTTTGTATGGTTTGTCTAGTTTTATTTGTAATAACCCACATTATCACTTTATGATTTCGTTTCTTGTCAATGAAATACATATTTTTATTTTTTTCAAAAAATATTTACTTACTTATAACAAAAAGAGCTCTCATATAAAGAGGATAAGTTTTTAAGGAAGAAGTGAAGTCCATATAAAAATAATCAAACCAATGCACAACATCAACAAGATAATTAAAACTAAAATGATAAGACAAGATTTTTGTTACACATGTTGTTTTTCATATCTAAACTTCTCATAATGTATAAATATAGAATTCCATCAAACAATAATTGTTAGTCTTACAATCATCCACATCTTTTGTGATTAATATTAACATTAAATGTGAACTATTATTTAAAATTAAGCATTATTTATGTCAAAAATTCTTAAAAAATATGGATATTTAACTATTTTATATATTTTCTTGAACTTTGATACGATTTACTCAACTTTGTATATAACTTGTCTTATATGTTAAAATTTTTTGTTCTTTTATTTTTAGTTAATACTAAATTCTTTAAAAAATTTAGGAGTCAAATAAATTACTAAAATATATTTTTTTATTAAGAGATACTTGGTTAATTGAGTACAATTTCTCTAGATGATTAATAATTTAAGAGCATACAATTAATTGACTAGTTAATTATTTAAAGTTTGATTAATTGAATTTTGATTAAATTATGTACATAAAATCTAAAAGAGCCTCAAACATGTCCCCAGTTTCTTTTTCTTTTTAATTAACTTTTTTTAATTTTAAAAACTTTACATCTAATCAATCTTTCTTGCTCAACTTTTTCTTTTCCTATGTTCCTCGTATTTTCGTAATTCTTCGCAGTTGTTATAGGTTTCTGACTTTTTCTATTGTCCTTCACATCAAGTTCTTAAGTGCCTAATCTATTGAAGTTCTTGGCAATGATTCGTTGCTCATCAGTTATCTTATTTTATTATTTTTAGTACCAAAAGAGTTCGTGCAAACAGAATTAATAAAAAAAGTCCAAATATTTCAGAAATCAATAAGAATCTCTTTAGATTTTTTTTCTTTTTTTAGCTTAATTTTAATTTTTATTTCTAATCATTATAATACATTGTTTTTTTTTCTTTTTTCGGGCAACGATGATAATGATATTATCAAAACAAACAAAAGTATACATACTAAAGATATCAAATAATGAAGCCTTGTATTTAAAAGATGGAATCGCCCATCCTAGGCGCTCCTATTTTTCAGCCTAACAAAATAGTGAAGGGGTAAATCATGACCTGATCTTATTTAATTTCTCGAAAAGACGGCTCAGTGCGTACAAAGAATCATTACATTGGATGAACTTTTACACTGTCGCTGTCGGGACTCGAACCTAAAATCTTGTACCTAATTTCTCTTCTGATGACCAAATGAGCTACCCGTGCAACCTACCAGGTAGGGTTTCTGATTCCCTTCACCCCAATAAATCTAGTTACATAAATTCTGAAAGAAAACTTTCTTTTTTTACCATGATAGCCTGAAAGTCTGCCTCTAACACAGTCGCAGCACATAAGCTAGATTTCTTGCATTTATCAATCCATTGAAAGTAACTTTGAAATGTTGAATGATTGGAGTGTCAATCAATCCATCTTAATCAATCCATCTCTTAACAGCCAACTAAATTGCTTGTGATCATAATACTTTAGTTTATATTGCCCAACTTGGGGTGAGAATGTAGTCAATAGAACTTATATCTATAATAACATGATTAATTATTTGAAGATAATTTATTGTATCTAGATTGTACTACATGCTAATATTCGATCGGTACGTATTAACTCTAAAACTCAAATATTCAAGAAATTACAGTACAACCTAAGAAGCACGGAAACGGACACGAACACGCGACACGGACACAGACACGGGGACACACCAACTTTTAAAATTTGGTGGACACGGACACGGCGTATATATATATATATATTATAAAATTTAAAATTAAGAAAAAAATTCAAAATCCATAATATGATAAATATTGATTGATGTGTTTCAAAATTTCCAATATCTTGATAGTTCATACATATTTTATACTTTATAAGCCCCTCTCAAAAAATATGGAACATATATATGCACTTTTTGTAGGTTTTCGTGTCAAACACGTGTCCGACACGGACACATGCACGTCTGACACGGACACGTGTCCGACACACAGACACGGCTCCATTTTGCCGTGTCCGTGTTTCTTAGAGGTACAGTAGGGAAATTCAAACCACAAAATATGGACACTGTCAGAAATAGTTTTGTATTTAGCCAACCCGTTGCCGCTAGTATTGATAGTATGGTACACGGGGATAACATTTTGCAGAAGAGATCCAAAATTCAGCTGAAGTTGAATTCCTTCCTTGATAAACTCAAACCGTCGGCAAGCGGCAAGCTTATCTTGTCTGTCTGCTCATGTTGTAAATGAAAGTAGTACATTTCGACCAAAGGGCTAAGAATAATAGAGATCTTCATTAATGCAGTCATGCAGAGCTCATCAGAAAAGTAGCTGACGGGTCGCTTTCCACTCCATTAACAGCTCCAACGTACCCATAACTCCATCATTAATTATTATAGTTTATTTCATGTAGCAGACAAGGAAGGGAACAAAACACTGCCAAAGATCAAACCCTAATAAATGTAAATATATGAGATGAGCAGAAAAGAATAAATATTATAAGCGTCATGATAATTACATTTAGTTCAGTATACTTACTTACTTTGCATGGCTTTTATTTAATTAGTGCATAAAATTCCAGCTTCCAAAAGATGCCAACCAGTTTGCCCCGCCAATCTACCACCGAATGTTTTTCTTAAAATTGTATTAACCTATGTAGCACGAATACGGTAAAATAGAGTCGTGTCTGCGTATCGAATACGTGTCCGTGTCAGACACCCACTGACACACGGTGGACACAGCTCGGACACGTCTGGAGACCGCTCAGACATTGTTTAATGGAATATATGCTCTATAAATATATGCTTTATGTTTTTTTAAAGGGGCTTATAAAGTATCAAATATGTATAAACTATCACGATGTTGGAAGTCTTGAAATATATCAATCAATATATATATTATAATATAAATTCTGATTTTTTTTCTTAATTTTACATTTTATAATATATATATATATATGTCGTGTCCGTGTCCACCAAATTTTAAAAATTGGTGTGTCCCCGTATCCGTATCCGTGTTATGTTTCGTGTCTCGTATCTCGTGTCCGTCTCCGTGTCGTTATTTCTTAGGTATTAACTATGGTGAAAACCATACACACATTCCACAAAAGATCCTAATTACAAGGACAAAATGCTACCACCAAATGTTAAGCATATTGATTATGACTATTTAACTTATTAGGCACCATCACAATTAATACTTCTTCTTTTGTCCTTTTCTTTTACTTTTGCAGGCCAATCTTTTCAGTACTGCGGGCTAGTGCTGGACTATCTTCGTTTTTGTTTTTCACAAAGTTGTTATCAAACATTATTTCGAGCATTTTTTTCGAATTCATTCATCAGATTCCAGCTTTATTACTGAAATATGTGTTATTGTACAGCAATCTTATCCAAAAGGTAATTATTTGGGATGAAAAGCAGTCTACTAGAATACACTGCTAGAAGGTAGTCTTTTGTCATGTTTAGGGGACACCAAGCCAGGTCTCGTAACATTTTATCCTTTCAAACTATTCATTTACATGATTCCAATCTCTCTAATTCCATCCTTTCTACGTGAAAAAGTAATAGCCCGCGGGGATGAAGATGTTTTGTTAGATGTGTAATCTTACTAAAAAAGAGAAGGTCATTAATATTGTATTAGGAAGAAACAAAGTAAAAGTGACCAGTATTAATGATAAATTAAGAAAGACGGGACTTTGATGGTTTTGATATATTAATAGGAGCACTATAACGCTTCAATAAAAAGATGCGATAAAGTAGTACTTAGAGACTGTAAAAGAAAAAAATAGAGGCCTAAAAAAAATTAGAGTGAAGTGATCAAGAATGATATGACTTTGTTAGAACTTACTGAAGACATGATCCATAATAGAAAATTTTAGTGTACTGATATGAATAAAGAATCTCACGTAGAGAGATCTTTATCGTCTTCTTAAGTTCTTTAAACTTTTTCCTCCCAATCATTTATTTTATATATTCTAATTATTTTGATTAAGTAGTACTTATCTTCTACTTATTTAGCCTAAGTAGTAATTTTTACGTAGTCTATTTACTTTATTGCAATGGCTAATGTGATTTATTCTTGTACTTTTCTCCTTTTTTTCTAGTTTGTATATTTATTTTATCTTATTTCCTTAATCATTATCTTGTTCTATATGTATTGCATTACATATTTTTGTTTGTTTAGTTACACGTATTTTTATTATATGCCGGTTTATCATAAACAGTTTCTTTATTATATAAGGTAAGGTTGCGTATTATTATATCTTCTTAGACTCTGCATTTTAATGGACTCTTTGTTTGTTGCACATATGATTTTCAAAGTTAGTTAAAATATATACATAAATAGCTCTGGAAGCTAATATAACTGGATAATAATTTAGCATGGTCAAAATAAACGTGAAATTATCATCACCTCCATATTTTAAGAGTTTTCGTACATCATAAATTGCAATGAACATCAATTACATGATAATATTCAAGTCTTAATATAAACTTTACTTAATGTAAATTAATCTATAGTGGTATTCATATAATTAATATAACATTATTGAAATGTCAACTCTCTTTTAAGGATATAGGTCAGGCAATATTTTACTATGATCTTTTTCATGTGTCTCTGTTTAATAATAATATAACAACAACGACAACATGAACTTTATAATATCTTTGTAAGATAAAATTAGATTGCAGTAACTTCTTTATATTTGAACAATTAATTTAATATGACTGTCATAGTTGATAATTTCGACCTAATAAACACTCACTTATTTTGAAAAACAATTTATTTAAACATCAATTAAACGTGTACTTTTTATTTTAATATTTTATAAAAAGTTTAATAGGCGCATACTATTATTTATATTAATATTTTTCATTTCAACATCTTACAAAAGAATATAATAAATATTATTTTAATAACATTAAAATATAAGGTGATATTATTAAGAGTTATTGTAAGTAATTTGAATCTTATGATTCACCTTTTGCTTGTGTTACTTTAGTATTTTGTATAGAGGGGGTGGTATACATATATAATGTATGCATGTAGCTTAGTTAGGATTCTTGCGAGATCTTATTTGCAAGAATTGTTGAATGTCGAAATAAATTAACGAATAAGGTAATTAATAGCGTAACTCTTCATTAACGTTCATAGGTAATTAACAGTCATTCTACCTTTTAAGATGCGCATGTGTTACTTAAACTTATGGAACATGACATTAGGTAATTGATAGTATGATTCTTCATAAACCTTTATTAATGCCTAGTTAATGATATCAGTCACTCTACCTTCTCTCGTGGAAAATTATTTTTATTGAATTGTGGAAACCTAATTTGATTGTTAATATGGCATAAACGATTCATCATTTTAAATTAAGGGAAGGATCAATTTGAATAGATCTTGGTTAAACTTTCTTAATTTTATTTTCTTTATCAAAAAACTAAAGCTTCTTTAATGAACGGATTAATCTTTTAAAATGAAAAAAGGGATCTAAGTTCTCGTAGGAAAAGTTGTGCTATATCTTGGAAATTCAGGGTCTTAGAAAGTTCTCGTGGAACTTAATCTAATCCTAAAATTAAAGAAAAGCATTTCTTCATTCAATAGTTGGGATAAAAACTTCTTTTTTAAAAAAATGAGTAATGTATTATAGATGAAACTATGACTACATTAAAATGAGTTCTCGGCTATTCGCTTATATTCATATTAACAGTGATTCAAAACAATTTAAGAAGAAGGCCAATACATATTTCTTTTGTAAATATCAAAATAACTACAAACTCCATCTACACTTCATCTTCATGGAAAGGTTGTGTTGTGCACTTTTTGCATATACGCATGCTTTGATCTGATTGACAATTTGGTCTGCAAGTTGATACGTCTCTTATTTCAGTCAGTGAATCCCCTTCTGTTTCTTTCTTGCCAAATTATGTAGATGGTGATCGTGAGGGGATTATGAAAAGAATAGCATTAGGTATGCCTTGCTGTGATTTGCTAATGAACTAATTCAGTGCTTGTTCCCAATTGTAGCTACCATTATTATCTTGTAGCATATGTAGTATTTTTTTTCCAAATAGCCTTAGAGAATCTGCATAGAAAGAAAATATGTTCTTTATCCTTCATAACCATGTTACAAAGGAAGCATGTATCATCCACACTGCCTTGCCATTGACTCTTGGTTTTCAGCCTATTCTTGATTGCCAGCTAAATAATAAATGAGGCCTTGGGGTATAGAGTATGCCTCCATAAGAGAGTGAACCAAGGGACCACAACAGTATAATTAGAAAATAGTTTGTGGCAATAATGGTTAGAGTACTTACCATTCGGATTCAATCCCCAAGTAATGGCATCCTCATTCTCTACATCATTTAGTGAAGGTAAGTAATCTACAAGAGATTGAAAGCCCCTGAAATTGTTATTCCACTCACCATTCACAATTAGGGATGAAACTTTGAGGTTCAATGGCATTTTATTCCTTAGTTTTTGAAATTCAGGTAATTGAATAATAGGGCTGATATGAAGCCAATTGTCAAACCAAATCCATGTCTTTTCATCATTCCCAATTTTGTTTTTGATGCAAAGATAGATAATATCCCTCAACTTCATCATCTGCTTAATAATCCAACCTTTGTAAAATCAACTTGCCAAAAATTAGTATGCTTCAAGAAATATTCATAGATCCATTTAATCCACAAAGCTTTTTGATCAGTGAGTAATCTCCATAGCCTCTTACACTTTAAAACATTTTTCATAGTTAAAATAGAGATGATCCTAAGGCCTCCATGCTTTTTAGGAATAGAAAATTCACTCCATTTAATTTTAGCATTCTTAGAATTATTAAGTTTCCTGACCAAAAAAATGTCATCATTATCCTGTCTATCTCTTTAATAGGTTTATTTGGCAAAGTAGTATGCACAGTCTAATGTAAGTGCAAACTGTTGAGAATATAAATGATGAGAGTGAGCCGAGTAGCATAAGAAAGAAAACTGTTTTGCCATGCCATCACTTAGGATTTCATTCTTTCAATGATATATGAGCAATTAGAAAATTTTGGGTTAGAGGCTATAATATTAATCCCTAGATAGCATAAGGGAGTAAGGAGAGTGTTCAAGCTAGTAAGCCTCCGTACATCATCCAGATTTTTCACATTTACTAAAGGATAGATGCTACTCTTAGCAATATTATGTTTTAAGATTGGCCACTTAGCAAATAAATCTGAAACTTGCATCATTATATTGACATATTGGTTTTTCAGCTCCACACAATATAATAAAGTCATCAGCGTACATGAGGTGTGTAAGATTGATATCCCTACATTTATAATAAAATTTGAACCTTAAATTGCAAGATATAAGTTTGCTTAAAAGCATGGAAAAACCTTCCATAACAAGAGTGAACAAGTATAGGGATAAGGGATCCCCTTGTTTAATTCCCTTAGCTGTTTTAAAAGACTTAGAAGGGATTCCATTTACTAGCACACTGAAAGTTGGAGTTTGTATACAAGTCATGATTCACTTAAAGAAATTTGAAGGAAGTTGCAAAGTTTAAAGACATTTTTTAATGAATTGCCAACTAATAGTATCAAAAGTTTTGAAGAAATCTATCTTTATCAAGCAAAT
>JAOSBP010000007.1:7059815-7072145 GCA_027563825.1 Erythroxylum mucronatum | reverse complement strand
AAGAAATAAGGGATTACAAGCGTTCCTGTTTATTTACAGTATTGGATTCTGTTAGTGAATTATGGAACCCAAAAGCAGCAGGGAAAGGACATTATGTGTGATATGTGGCTTTGGGCGCTTTCGCTCAAATATAAGAAAAGGGGCCTTAGCTAAAATCTCTCGTCCTTCTCTGTCAGACTTTCTTTTAAGACCCGGAGAGGTCGATTTCAGATCTTCTGTTCAATATTACTCTGTCTTATTCTGTCTCATAAAATTTTAATCATTTATTTTGTGGGATTCACGTGAGGCCTATACGGGACCTATATAAATAAATGACTGAGATTTATTTGACATAATTAATAAGACACCATAATATTAAATAGAGGATCTGAACTCGGAGAGGTGAGGTATGGCTTAATTGTGGCTTTCTGTCATCATTCATAGTGTTCTGGTGCTGACAATAAGGGCCGTTGAGATGAAGAAAAATCAGATGGATGAAACAAAGACGCCAGAAGAAAAAGATCATAGTAAGACAAAATTTGGTTTGAATCAATACGTAACACACACACGCTCGGATAAAACTGGCCTCACCAAAGGCAAGGCACTTTTATTCTGAAGCAACAACTTAACAACTTTGATATGGGTTGATGAATCTGCCAACTGCCAAATAAAGGCCAAGAACCAGTGTGGCTTAATCGAAGACCAAGGACATCTCACTGCTGACTGCAGCATCAAAAGTGTTCAGTTATCCTTGAGGCATTTATTAGTGGGATCAATTCTCTTGTTTCCATCTCCATGTGTCACCCTGTGTTCGAGACTATCCATCCATCTATTAACATTTAATGGATAGATAGATGATCTCGACTGTTCTTGTTTCTGTGTACCACCCTGTGTTTGAAACTATCCATCTATTCATTAACATTTAATGGATGGATAGATAGTCTCGAACACAGGGTAGCACACAAGAACGGGAACAACCACCTCTGCCATTCAGTAGTACCCATCTCCTATATCTAATGCCCATTATCTCTTTTATGTGACTAGTGTCTGGTACAACTACTCATCAAAGGCTACTCTAGAATCCCTAATCTGAGCAAGTTCAAAATTATGTATAAATTCAGAGTTTCATCAGCTTGGTGAAATCCATTTTGAATTGAAGTTATCCTTGATGGCCCAATATTTCTCGCTTCCATCACTCAAAAACAGCCAAAGCCTTCCAAGATCCCTTTAAATGATGCGCTTTTTCCATTTATAAATCATTTTGCTCACTATTCACAAGATCCAACGACTTTGTATCATTCAAATTATATTTGGTTTTGATACGATATGATATCTATATCAGTCAATACTACTTTAGATAATTTTTTAAAATTATAAAATAGTCGTTAAATTTTATAAAATTATAAAATAGTAATTCAATATATTGTGTTCTACATCTTTTAATTTTACTTCATTCTGTTTTTAAAATCATAATAATAGAAATTTAATATAACATCTATGTCATTATTTCTATTAATATTTACTAGTCACATATTTTCATATTAATAATTAAAAAGATTGTTTAATTATCATAAAAATATAAAACTAATAATAATGCAAAGTGTTTAAAATATTATAATTGATTAATCAAAATATTAGATAATAAGAAAAATATAAGTCCATAAACCAACAAGCAGAACAATCAAAGTTTGTGCTGAGGATCATAGTAAAGTGGAAATGTAAGTGAAACAAAAACACTTACAATTAAACGTTTTATATTTATGTTTCATATATAGAATTTAACATATACATTAAATACAAGTGAAATTAAAAAAGAAGAAGAAAATAAAAAATCTAAAACTTCATTCCATAATATATTCACTCAATCACAATGGCAATTTTCATTTGGTATAAATTTCTCATCAACAAAGGGAATCTCATCATCAGAGTTATTTAAGTTCATTGTATCGAATTATACTTTCCCGTATAAGATTATTTTTTAAGTCACTCTCATTTATAAAATTTAGTTTCTCAGAAGTCCAATCCGTTACAAGATTAATATGATTAAGATGAATTGGATCTATATGGTTACTTATTTTACTAAAAGTTCTAGTAAACAAATAAATTAAATTATTAAAAAATTATGAAAAATTATATTCAACTAAATAATGAAAATAACATTACTTTTTTTTAAGTTTCATGTTATATCAAACAAGTATCAAATCATTTAATATCTTGTAGTCCAATTTATTTATTTATTTTAGAATGAATAAATTCAAATGTGCTTCAATTCCTTTGACTAAGAATTTGAATTGAAAACTTTTACAATTCTAGAATACTACTTCCAAATTGGTCCTATTACGTAACTATACGACAATAAAAGTAATCTTGTAAACAAAATAAAGTGACGATTAATCTTAAACAAGTAACAAAAATGAATAAATATATACTTAAATTAATTTTGTTTCTTTGGCGTACTATAATGGGTATCCTAAAATCACCGTATGCATCATTGTATGAATATGTTATGTACTAAATAGATCTTGTATTATCTTATATGAAACAATTATTATGATAATATCATTCTCTTATTAAATTTCTCTTTCTTTCGTGAAATTTGGCTTAAATAGACACTTAAATTTAAAAATGCCCCAACACATATTAGTGATTTTTTTAGACTAACCTTGATAGCTTTCTTCACCTTCTTTATATCAACATAAAAGTAATTAATTATTCTCGTCACTATCACCTAGACAAAGTACTCTCATAAGGGGCTTACAAACTAGAACGATAAGCTAGCTTTGGGACCATCTTTAACTATAATCATAACTCCATTCCAATATTAGACATGATATACTAAGATACAACTCACTTATCACTTGTATTATTTGTCTTAGTTACTTTTTCATTTGAACAAAATAATTAAGTGAAGAAATTAGTTGCAAATCTTGTAATGGTACGATGACAAAAATTCTTCCTATTTGTGAAATCTTTTCTCATTAACTTCACAATTCATGTATGGTTTATAAGATGAACTTAGTCACTTTTCTAGTTTTCCATACATTGTTATCAATAACAAGGAAGTATACAACATCTTTTATATTTTTCAACATCAAGTTAATGTTATTTGTAGTGTAAGGAGTCTAATAAAAAGAATTATACAATCTTGTGTCAATCATTTAAGGTTTCCTTCATAAGTCATGAAGTATTATTGGGAAGGAATTGATTTCTTAGCTCCTTCGTTATTTTTTTCCTAATTGTCGATGAGAGGTTTACTCATATTGACATCTTTGAAAATTCTTTTTTTTCTATCATATCTTTGCATCATCCACTATGTATATACTCATGATTGATACGTTATGAATCATAAACCTTTGTAGTGTAAAGTATTTTTTTGTTTCCCACTAAAATGTTTGAAAATTTTTGATACTCAGTACGACTCTTACACCTTCACTAAAGTTATCTCTAATTAGACTTTAGTTTTGCTCCTAGCATCGATATGTTTAAGTGTAAAAAATAATTTAGTTGTTCTTTGAATGGTCTCTTTGTCTCTAGAAAATCTTAGACCAAATATTTAAGTTATTCTAAGAAAGGAACCATTCCATCATCTATTGGGGTTATAAAACTAATGATTACCTTTAATTTGGCAGTCCTCTTCACAATATTGCTTTCGCTAATCATTTTTTAGACAATGAAGAACTACGAAATGAGAACAAAGTAGTCAAAGTTACCGTGTGGCAAGCAACTTGAGTTTTCCAAATCCTATCTAAGCCTTCCTTTGTGATAATCAAATAATACCTCTTTTAGTTTTTGCATGCCGCATGTTTACTTATATTTTGTTGTTTCCTTCACGCTCAATCGTATAAATATATGCATAGCTCAATCAACTAAAGAAAATAAGAGAGAGATATTCCATGTAGGCACAAATATCGGGAAATATCATGAATACATGTACAGTTATTTTTCATTTGCAAAATTTACTGTTCACAAATACCAGTATGCATGAGAATGCCAAATCAATCCCTCTCACCCCTGTACAAAATTACTATTTTACCCTTCCCGTAGGGGGTGGGATGTTACAGATACAACAAAACTAACCTTTTATTGTTATCTATAAAGATAATGAAAAGAAAAATCGAGAAACATTGTATTTGAAACTCTCTACAATGGACACTCAAGAACTCTCTATTCAAAGCTCTTTACAATTGGACTTTCATAAAGCTCTTAAACTTTCTTTAAGTAGAAGATTAAATAAATTACCCATTTTAATTGAACAATATATAATTCATTTATATAGGTTTATAAGAACCTGGGAACCAAGTAATTAAAATCATCCATTTTTACTACTAACCTATTTAGTAGTGAGGGTTGTACACTTCTTCCAATAACTCTACCTCACGAGTGGAAAGTTATCACCTTTATTCTCATAACTCCTCTAAGATCACAGAGAATATGGTTTTGGAAAATGTTGCACTCGATTATCACATCATCCACCATCTTTTCATGTATTAAAGAATTACTTCTAACTTCTAAAGTAGTGCACATATTATGAACCAAAAAAATATAAAGGTGAATCACAATACTAAACATACTTCCCTAATTACATGTATATAATGGAGTAATACCAAATAGTTTCATTATGAAACTTATTTTAGTATTATCTCTCTAATTGCACCATAGCAAACCTATAGCAAAATTAAAAAAAAAATAGACTTCTCATTGTGTCAAGACAAAAGAACAAAATAACGTCATCAATTGTTCCACATATAACAAAAACAACAACAACAATAGTGACAATAACAATAACAATAAGAGACTTAAATGTCAAACAAATTAAATTTATCTAAGTAAATGACAAACCTCCTTTAAATCTCTCCTTAATGCACTAAGAGAACCATTTATTATTTGGAATGTTAGAAATTATTATCAAACATTGTATACATAGCACAAATATATCTTAAGTGAAGTAAATAATTTGTAATCATTAAAGATATAAAAACATAACTGTATTTCAAAAAATAATGATTCATATTATTATAATGAAACATGCATGGCTAGTTACATCAATAATATAGCCTCTAAGTTTTCATAATCTTGTATCTTTATACATATATAAAAAGTCCTATTATTCTCTCTTAAAAAAAACTAGGCAATTATTGTTGTTACAAAATCAATTTGTAAACTTTAAACTGAGTCATTTGTCCTTAACAAAGAATATTTTTATATGATCAAATCACAAAACTTAATAATTGGCAAAGAATATTTTTATATGATTAAAATCACAAAACTTAATAATAAGAGCCCAGGTTGAAAGGAAAAGTTAAAACCCACAAGTCAAGCTTATCATTAGCTTTTTAATGGTCATCCAATTAGACAATTTAGATAAGCTTTATTAAATTATCAAGTATTAAATTGAAAGTGGTAAATGAAAATATGATTAGAGTATGAAAGCAAAAATGGTGATGATAATTTATAAATGCTTGAGAAAGAACTTAGATAAAATGATAAATTATTAGCAAAGGCATGCACTAAAATATCGAAAGCCATAAGCCTTTGTTATGTTAATGCAAGAATAGCTTAAGGGATGAAAGTAGTCAATCAGAGTTGGCTAAAACAATAATGGTATCATTGTAAAGACTAGTATAACTTAACTCCAGTTCAAACCCAAAAGCCCTGTATTTATAAGTAGACCATGAAAACAATACGTTAATATATTGCACATTGTATAATCTTCCTAAGCTAAGTGCATTTTCTTAAGATATCAAATATGAAAACTTGAGCACTAGAGCTCTTTAAGGCGAGGTATACAAAAAATTTCCAATATCATCACAATTTACTTTTGTCAAATAACATAATATAGGATTCTAATATGATGATAAAAGAAAAAAAATTGAGGATTCTATCCAACAATATTATAAAATAACAATATAAGTACACATTAAGAGAATAATCCTAAAATAAAAAATAAGTTGTTAAATATGCTAAGTAATAGTTGACATTGAAACAAGCCAAAGATATTCATATATTAAGCTAAAATTGTTCCTAATTTATAGGAGAAGGATAAAAAATATACTTTGAATAAGAGAACATATTAGCAACTTCATCTAGCTAATGCTCTATATAAACAAAAAGCTTCCTCTAAAACTCAACTTATTAAAAAAAACATACTTATCACCTCTTTCACATCCGTTTTTCCTCTCTCTTCCTAGCCAAAAGTCTTATGATTTTGATGGTTACTATTATGGGAAAATTTTCAAGATGTAGTAAAATTAACAAATTGTCAATCTTTATGCAATAGTTAAGTTTAAGTCTGTCAAACCCTAACTTAACCTTTTTTCATAATCACTAACCAATAACTCATTTAGTTTTCAAGCACCTCATAAACATTAGTGTTAAGTGTTTTACTCACTCTCAATATACAAGTGTTTGTATAATCAAAACAAAAATAAATTAACAAGAGATAGATAAGACAAATCTGACTTTCCATTGATCTATTCTTATAATAAATAATATAAAGGACTTGAGAAACTTCTAACTTGAAATTCTTTACAAAACAATCACTCAAGACCTTCCTATTTGAAGCTCTCAATGAAAGGTTTTTAGAAAGCTCTCAAACTCTCTATAAAAATTGTTTAGCTGTCTAAGGAATAGCAAATGAGCTAAGCATGATAACTTTAAATAGGCTATAGGAATTTAGTGACCAAGATAAACCATCATCTTTCATTACTAGTTCTAAGTTTGTGGGAAATTGTCACATTTACTAATTCCACCTAGTTAATAAGGAGTTACACACTTTAGGTTACTAACACCCAAAAAAGAAAAATGAAGAACATGGTCTTCAAACATGTCCCACCCTCTTGCCACATCATTAGACCACTTTCCCACTATATGAGAATTGCTTCGATTTTCTAAGCTCACTATTCCATATTCTAGCCATATATTGTCATATCATTGCCTATCGATCAAAAAGTGTCTTAATAAGTCTTTGGTTAGCCATCTAAAAACTTCTTGGTGTATACTCCATCTAATTACACTGATTTGTACAATCATATTATTCTATAACTAAGTTAGGCAACAATCGGGCTACTAACGTAATAAAACTTAAAGATTTCATACCTTCTTACTACCTCGTCAAAGTCAAGTCCTTCACAAACCTTCGGACTTAGTATGACATCGATCATCTTTAGTCTCACATTTGAATCTGCTTATTACCTATGGTTTTTTTTCCAACGTGTATAAACATATATTAACTCTTTCCTACTTTTCTTAATTTCATTGATATCTTATATTTTGCTTGCCTACTCACATGAATTTAGTTTATTTGCTTATCCATTATCTACATGTCAACTTTTATGTCAAGCATTGATCAAGGCTCACCAACACTTGTACAATTCCATCACTTAGATTTAATGGTCCAAAAATTGTCATAGAGATACTTAAATTTTACTTCTATGTTTTGCCCACATCAATCACAAATCAGTAAATGAATTTTTTAAATTTTAGGTACTATTTTCATGTTTTAAAAGAGTTTAGATATATTAGAATCATTTTCCATCTTCTATTTTAAAATGATCTTTGAACTTTTACAATAAAAGGTTTAACCTTATAATCAATTATAATGAAGTGAATAAGAAAAAAAACATCATATATAATAGAGAGGATTAGAAGAGACTAAAAACATCATGAAAAAGAAAAAAAACTTATTTTTTCTTTTCAAGAAGTCAACCCCACATTAATAGCTAGTTTTTTGTAGTAAGAGTTTGGAAAGGGAATATTAAAGAAGTAGAAAGCTCATTCTCACATTCCATATCAAAGCAAAATGTTTCCTCCAATAGCTAAGGAGAAAATAAAAAGGAAACTCAGAAATAAAGTGATTTGAGTTAAATTGCCTCATAAGAAAGAAATATAAAATGTGTTAGTTTTGTCATTCTATTAATATCCATTATTTATGAAACTATAAATAAGAAGAATTTAAGCATAATTTAAATATTATTATTATGATCACATTATCAATTACTCTTTGATCATTATATTCTAAAAATATTATTTTTCATACAATTAATTCATAAGATTTATCTTTTTTAGTTTTCATTTAAAATCATCAAGACTAGTAAAAATAGAATGAAGCTATACATAATATATTTGAATAATTTATATGACAAGTGCTTTCTAATTAAAACTTAGCATATTATATAATGAAATTATTAAGGTATTTAAATAAAGGTATTGCAATAATCTAGTATATAATAAAAATTTTTAAAATGTGAACATTACCAATTATCAAATATTTTTAATATGTTGTATATTATTTATAACTTAAGGTTAAGTTATTTTTTGTTATTTTTATTTTTATTTATGGATTTTATTATAGAATTATGAATCAGTAGTTAAATAAATTATTTTTTGAAAATAAAATTATAGCGCACTAATGAAGGTAAGATGTTTTGATAATTTAATTTAATTGACCATAACGAGTTTTAATAAATTTACATCGAATTATTGTTCCAATTCAAATAGTTTAAAATTAAAAAAAGTATATTTTGGATTTCAATTAAAAATCAGAAAATTACAAGAAGTAGATAAATTTTTACAAATATGTTCACATATAATAATTTTTATTTTTATGTAAAGAGAAATCATTATATCAAGCCGTTTGTGAAAATTAGGTATTACTAATATAATACTACCTTTTCCGTTTATTATATAATAACTGCAGATATTTATTGATGAATGATATGTCTCATGCACACATGGCTAGGAGGTATGCGGACGTGGAAAACACATCATCTCAGGGTTTGCACGTTGCCTTGCATATTCCCACCTCTTTGGAAGATGCCTGAAGCTATTGTGGTTAGTGGGAAAGTGGTATCAGTTGGGTAATGTTGGAATAGGTCCATTCAATAATCCCACTTGTCGTGGAAGTAGTTTAGGAAGTAATTTGTTGTTTCCGTAGTATTAGGTTGGGACTCAGCCAAAGTAGTTCAATTGGTTTAGGTTTCTTTATTTCCAAGTAAGTTAGTTTCGTAATTCCTCTGTAACTAAAAGGCTATATATTGATAGCTGTATTTTTAATAAAAGGGATCATAAAACATTATCAGAAAATATATCTCTCTGAATTCTTTCCTTAATCTCTCTATCTTTCTCTTTTTCTTTCCTAAACTTTGTCTTCAATCCAAAATTAAACCCATCAATTGGTATTAGAGTCAATTTCATTAACAAAAATGGAGACCTACCAAAAGGAAACTAATGATATACAGAGTGAAGTTGCTGATCTCCTTTCTAAATAAGAAGTTGTCTTGAGTCAAGTCAGCAATAATTATGATCAACTGAGAACATGAGTAGATGACAACTACGATCAATTGAGCGTGATGGTTCAAAACCTCACCAACAAGTTTCAAGCATTTCGAGCTACTGTGACTTCAACACGGCCTAACACTAGGGGAAACATGTTCTCTGGAGTAGGGAGCTCTCGAGCCAGTTTAGATGACTCCAAAACCCACGGAGCAGACTCACCAAGACACCGACCCAAGTTGCTGTTTCCCATATTTGAAGGTGGGAATCCTCAAAGGTGGCTATTTCGGTCCGAACAATATTTTCGGTATCATGGCGCTCCGGAGGAGGAGAAATTTCCAATCGCCTCATTCCACTTGGATGGATTAGTGTAACAGTGGTATGAATGGTACAATAAGTTCAAAGTAACTTTGTCTTGGACCGAGATCAACCATGTATTTTTTCAGATATTTGGTCCTACAGATTATGAGGACCCTAGAGAAGCATTAAAACGATTGAGATAACAAAGTTAGGTAGAAACATATCAAGAAGAATTTGAAAATTTATCCAACAGGGTGGATGGATTACTTGAGAGTTTCTTGGTTAGTAGCTTCATCGGAGGGTTGAAAGATGAGCTCCGGACTGACGTAAGAATGAACAAACCAAGAACTCTCACTGATGCAATCGGATTGGCAAGGCTAGCAGAAGGGAGGAACCAACAATCATGTAGACAAAATTTTCCTCCAAAGAACTGAAAAATACAAATTCTAAATCCACCAATTCAGGAGGCCTAGGGTTTTGGGTCTAAAGCCGAATCAAAAAAATGGAATACCAAATTTTTGGAGGTTGTCCGCTTAAAAGGCTCAGGAACGACGTGAGAAAGGGCTTTGTTTTTACTGTGAAAATTTTTTCTTCTTGTCACAGGTGTGTCTAACCACAATTGTTTATGATTGGATGAATTGAAGAAAGTGCAGGTAACTCTGAGGAGTTGGAAGAGACTGAGAAAGGAAAGGAGATGCCAGAAATATCCTACCACGTAATCACCGGAATACAACATCATCAGACACTGTGTGTGATCAGAAAATAAGAGATACTGAAGTCATGGTGGTCATAGACGAAGGTAGTTCTCATAATTTTATTGATAAGAAAACAACAAATAAATTCAGGCTTACCATGGAAACAAGGAAGAGATTTAAAATCAAAATCGCCAGTAATACTTGGAATGAGTGTTTGAGAATGTGCCAAGGCATTAGGCTCATCGTGCAGGGATGTGTGATTCACGCCGATTTCTTTGTGCTACCCGAGTCGGCCTACCCCATGGCTTTAGGAGTGCAGTGGTTATCAACCTTAGGGCCTATTGAAACCTGACTTTCAACTAGCGTGGGACCTGCTACACTTTTAAAGGAATTAAACAACAAGGGATAAAAGCATTATTTGATAAGGAAATAAATAAAATCTTCACAAGTAATTCCCTAGGAGATGGATTCTTCATTTAGTTGTTTACTATAGAAAAATCATCAACTGAATCAGAAGTGGGTTTATAAGAGATCAATGAAATCCTATCACGATATTCTGGCGTTTTTAAAACTCTCACATAATTACCACTAGTGTGATCTCAAGATCGCAGAATCCCACAAATTCCTAACACCTCAGCGGTCAATGTGCGATCATACCGATACCTGTATTATCAAAAATTTGAGATTGAGAAACAGGTGCAGGAACTACTCTCTACCGGTCTTATACGACCCAGTACTAGCCCATTCTCTTCACCAGTACTTTTGGTGCGAAAAGCCAGTAAGGAGTGGAGATTTTGTATCAGGGCTTTAATCACTATCAATGATAAGTTTCCCATTCAGATGATCGACAAACTCATAAACGAGCTTTCTGGAGTTCGATATTACTCAAAGTTCAATCTTAAAGCTGGCTACTATCAAATATACGTTTACGGACCCGATATTCCAAAAACTACTTTTAGGACACATAATGAGCACTACAAATTTGTAGTGATGTCATTTGGCCTTACTAATGCACCATCAACCTTTTAAAGTCTGATGAATCCATATCTTCGCAAATTTATCCTTTTGTTTTTCGACGATATTTTGGTTTATTCCAAGACATGGAAGCAACATCTGCAACATCTCCAAATTGTGCTGGACTTCCTGACAAAACATCAACTTTATGCAAATCAAAAGAAATATGTATTCGGTATGCAACATGTGGAATACTGGGGGCACATTCTTTCGGGTAATGGAATCGAACCAGATGGTGACAAAATTCAAATGGTTTGTGAATGGCCCAAGCTTAAAACTGTAAGAGAGGTAAGAGGATTTCTAGGCTTAGTAAGGTATTTCAAAAAATTTATCCAACACTACAAAGTGATTGTAGTGCCATTAAACCGGCTACTTGGCAAGGAGGCATTTAAATGGATAATGAAGACCGCCAACGCACTCAAACATCTCACAGAGGCCCTCACCCAAGCTCCTATTCTGCGATTACCTGACTTCAATCAAATTTTTGTGGTGGAATGTGATGTTAGCGGGATCGGGATCGGGATCGGGGAGGTCCTAATGTAGGAAGGGGGACCAATAGCCTTCTTTAGTGAGGCACTCAAAGGTATGACTCTCAAATACTCAACTTATGAAAAGGAGATGTTGGCCATAGTTAAATCGGTTTGTAAATGGCGTCCATATCTCCTGGGCCGAACTTTCATTGTGAGAACCGATCAGAGGAGTTTAAAATATTTGCTGAAACAACGGATCACAACTCTGGTCCATGTCCGTTGGTTGCTTAAACTCCTAGGGTATGATTACCAATAGAATACAAGCAAGGATCCACCAACAAGGTAGCTGATTCTCTATCCTGTAAAGCGGAGATACACTTCATTGGGGTCTCTCGACTAAAATCGGATTAGTGGATGCAGTTGCAAAATGAATGTGCTACGGATTACTACTATGAACTATTTAAAACAAATCCGCAAGCACAATCACGGGATAGAGTGTGGTTCCTAGAAGAAAAGGTAATCCTTAGCCCTCAGTTTGCTTTGATTCCTGCCATTATTTATGAGGTGCGCGACACTACTTTCGGGGGGGGGGGGGGGGGGGG
>JAOSBP010000007.1:7041541-7059715 GCA_027563825.1 Erythroxylum mucronatum | reverse complement strand
CCCCCCCCCCCCCCCCCCCCCCCCCCCCCCGGGTGCATTTTGGCTTCCAAAAAGCCATAAGTCTAGTGAAACTAGATTTCTACTGGGTTGGAATGCGTCGGATAGCGAGGGACTATATCCGACAATGCAAAATATGCCAGAGGAACAAAACAAAAACGTTGATGCCGGTCGGACTTCTACAACCTCTCCTAATACCAATTAGGATTTGGACTGACTTATCCATGGACTTCGTTGAAGGATTACCTCTTTCTAGTGGTTGTCAAACAATAATAGTCGTGGTAGATCATATGTCAAAGTATGCCCATTTTGTGGCCTTATCGCTACCTGTCAATGCCCTACAGGTTGCTAAAGCTTTTATGGAGAATATTGTGAGTTTGTATAGAATGCCCGCAAGTATTGTAAGCGACCGTGATAAGGTTTTCATTGGTAAGTTATGGACAACTTTGTTTGAGTTGCAGGAAACACGGTTGAATATGAGCACTAGCTATCACCCACAGACGGATGGACAGACGGAAGTTGTAATCAGACCTTGGAGCAATATTTGAGGTGCTTCATTAGTGATCGACCTAAGCAATGAAAAGATTGGTTGGCCTGGGCCGGATATAGCTACAACACTGCTTGCCATTCTTCCACTCAAATAACTCCATTTGAAGCAGTTTATAGAATCCCACCACCGTCTCTTTTAAGGTATGCCCTTGGTACTTTGAAAGTAGCCAACGTGGATGCATAGCTACGGGAATGAGATTCCATCTTAAAAGACCTTAGACTTCACCTCCTGTAAGCTTGAGACAAAATGAAAAGCATGTCTGACCGTCATCGCAGAGATATAGAATTTACAGTGGGGGATTATGTTTTTCTTAAGCTTCAACTTTACCGCCACACTTCGATGGCTTTTCGAGCTTCACTCAAGTTGTCTCCATGTTTCTTTGGTCCTTTCAAAATTATTGGATGGGTTGGAGTCGTCGCTTATCGATTGGAGTTACTATAAGGGTCTAGAATCCACAATGTCTTCCATGTAAGTCAACTGAAACCTTATGTTGGTGATATTCTGGTTACTTCCCCTTGCTTGCCTCCTTCTAGTGAGGAGCATCCTGTATTACCACAACCTGAAAAGGTCCTGAGCCAACGAGTGAAGCAGAAAGGTCACTACAAACCCAAAGAAGAAATACTCATTAAATGGACGGGAGCACCGCCGGAGGACGCAATGTGGGAAGATGCACGACGGTTGTTGAGGGTGTATCCTGACTTTGTCTTTGAGGACAAGGACCAAGCGAAAGGGGCAGGAGTTGATACGTCTTATGCACACATGGCTAGGAGGTATAAAGACGTGGAAAACACATCATCTTAGACCATGCACGTTGCCATGCATATTCCCACCTCTTTGGAAGATGCTTGAGTTATTGTGGTTAGTGGGGAAGTGGTATCAGTTGGGTAACATTGAAATAGGTCCATTCAATAATCCCACTTGTTGTGGAAGTAGTTTAGGAAGTAATTTGCTATTTCCGTAGTATTAGGTTAGGATTCAGCCAAAGTAGTTCAATTGGTTTAGGTTTCTTTATTTCCAAGTTAGTTTTGTAATTCCTCTTTAATTAAAAGGCTATATATTGATAACTGTATTTCTAATAAAGGGGATCATAAAACATTATCAGAAAATATATCTTTCCCTGAATTCTTTCCTTAATCTCTCTATCTTTATGTTTTTCTTTTTTAAACTCTGTCTTCAATCCCAAATTAAACATATCAATAAACGAAAAGGAAAGAACCTACGATGAGCTCTTCTTCGTGACAATAACAAGATTCTCATGATACTCTTGTGGCTTACGGTTTAGTAGTACGAGAAGAATTGTCTTTTACTTTTTTTATTTTTGTTTTCAAATTTAATTAAAAAACTTGTTTGACTGAATTTTTTATTTATATTTTTCTATTTATGAAAACTAAAAAAAGTGAATTTTTTTTATTTTTTCATAATTTGATGTACTATAAATTAAATATATTTTATTTAACATATTAATTATTAATAAGAATTATGAACAATTTAATTTAATATTATATTATTTAAATAAAATTATAAATAAATAATTTAATTTAATTTAAATAAAATTTTGTTCTAATAATTAAAAACATATAAAATGAATATTATTTTATATATAAAATTTATTAATAAACATTATATAGGAAATTAAAATAACTTACCTTTAAGTTTTATCTAATATGTAATTATTATTTGTAATAATAATTAGCTATATTAATATTAACAGTCAAACAAGTTCTTATTTTTATTTAAAAGGAAAACATAGAAAACAAAAATACCTAAAAAGAAAGACTTATAGCATACGTTTGTAAACAAAAGATCTATTGCTTGATCATTTCAAAATCAGGCATTCACCTACCTTGCCTTAAAGTTCCAATGAGTTATAGATGAATAGAATAAATTATTGCAGCAGGAAATTATAATGAAAAGCAAGATTTCACTTTTCTCGGAACCCTACTGTAAGAGTCAAAACTGTTTTAAGATGGAAAATTTCCCATGATACTACCGTTATATACCGATGAAGATGATGCGTTTACACGCTCGATGATGCATGGACCAGCATTGTAAGGATTATCATCCCTCTGCTCTTGTTTAGGTCTAATCAACTGCTGCCCCGTGAAGAAAGGTCTAATCTCACCACCCAGTTTGTTATTACCGAAAGTTACCCCAGCCAAGGAAAGATTTGCAGTTGTCTGTAGACTGGATGGAACCGAAATAGGGAAATCTGGAACAAGTGAGGTGATAGAACCAGCGAAAGGGCTTGCACCATGACTGGTGTTGATCCCAAAAGCACCATATGGCATGGTATGTTGGATGGAAGGGCACTTCATGGGGTAAAATGAGGAAGCCCCAAGCTTCATTTCATTGCTCAAATTTCCAACTAAAGGTCTCAAACACTCCTTGCTTAGATCTTGTTTCCTTTCGAAACCCAGAGTAAAACGTTGAATCTGTGTTTCAGTTTTTGGCCCGTTGGTGTTTCTGGTCATTGTCAGGGCAGGCTGAGCACTAGCAATAGCCTGAGACAAATTAGAACCACTAGCATTGACATGGCTGCTGTTTCTGGCGGCAGGCACTTCATGATTGTGTTTCCCTTCATATGTTGTGATTACATATTTGAGATTGTGGGAGGCTCTCTCCACGTGCTTCCTCACTAAACATCCAGCACTTGTGCATTTGTAATAGCTCCTATCATACAAATACAAGGAAAAGAAGCCTTTAAATTCACGTATCTTATCATTGTCAATACCATATATTATCATAATTCATCAAGAAAAAGGAAAATGTATTCCAAAGGCTGGCAGACTGATATAAACCAATGGAAAATTGAACAATTATAGCACATAGACACACGCTGAAACCACCAATTTGTTAATCCAGATAATGAAACACATTTTAAAACTTTGTCCCAGTAATCACCGGAGAAGTATAGGGAACTATATAAGAATCCTTACCAGAGAGATCATGAAATCACTTTTAACAGAAAAAAGTAAAGCAGCCCACAACCATTGACAAAATGAAATATCAATACCTAGGGTTCGGGTTTCCCTTGACAACTTTTTGTCCGTACTTTCTCCAGCGATACCCATCATCAAGTATATCCACTTCACTCTCAATTTGGACAACAACTCTAGGTTCACGGACAGCCCTTGATGCTAAATTTGTTTCAACCAAGCATGTGTCTGTTTTCCTGTAAAGATAAAGTCTACCAGACTTAAGTACAGACTCGTATATGTCAACATGTGCTCACCACCAGATATAGTGGGGTACCTTCTTTTTGTTTCTGATTCATCATCATCGGCATTAACTCCAATTGACATGGTTCCCTGGATAGCCTCATCATCATTATCATCATCATCATCATCATCATGACTAGCAAGTGTGGAAGAAAGTTCTGGAGTTTCTGCAGACTCAAATGTTCCCATAGATTTACCTTGAGTGGTTGACAATGGATCCGAAAGCTCAGTAACAACTGATGTTGACATTGTTCTCTCCAGAACATCAGCCCTCAAATCATAACCAACTTTAACGTCCTTGGACCCTGGCTGCATATTTTTCCAAACTGATCCACCTTCGACTTTTAAACAGGCTTCACCACCCTCATCCATCTCCGGCATCTCATCAGACCAAGAAGCTGATCCAAGTTGTCCCCGGCGACTAGGCTGGGGTTTAGGGTGATTATGAGCACCTTTATAGATGATTTCTGTAATTTGACCATCATGAGAGCGCTCTATCTTTTTCTTTACCTGACAATTTGGATGCGTACACTTGTAATAACTTCTTGGATATTCACTACCTTTCACTTGCTTCTGCCCATACTTTCTCCAATTGTATCCATCTTCTGAAGTTCGTCCGGTTCCTATTGCAGTGTAGGTCCCATTCTGTTCTTGCAGAGGATGATGATTCCCTGAAAAAGGTTCTGCTTGCAGAGAGTTCTGACTGCTAGGAGCATCGGACCCACTGATTTGAATGTCACAGAAATCAGTTGATGCAGCTGTGTTGCTTAAAGCTTTCACATCAGGTATTGAGTCCTTAATGCAGCTCTTTATAGCTTCATGTGAAAGCTCTGCTGAAAATTCAAAACCCATTGATGGTTTCCCCAGGACAAGGGCTTTACAATCTACATTATTTCCCTGTAAATGATAATAGTGACATGTAACTATGCAAAAAAAAAAAAAAAAAACAACAACAACAACAAAGGAAAAGGTCTAAACATTGACTGCATTGCAAAGGCAGCAAGACTATCTATGGCTGGATCAAATAAGCAACACTATTTTCCTACTCCAAGTACCAAAATCTCTAAGAGAGTCATGTGCACAAATTTCAACATGAACATGTGAGATAAAAGGACCAGAGACCAAAGTTTGTATAAAGGGACATTGAAAGATTCATACAGCTGGGCCATTGAAACAAAACCTTCAAAAATCATGTATAAGGCTAGTCTTGAACCAAAAAATTAATATGAAGCAACGAACATTCAGTTTCGTGGTTCTAGATTCCAACCCCACCAAGAGTCAAAATGATGTGCCATTCAGGCATCAGTGGACAATGTATTGTAAAAGAGAACATGTAACACTAATGAGAAGATCCAATATTTACAGTGGTAATGCACCCACCATGCTATATTACAAAATATTTCTTAAATTACAAATCACAAATCCACCATAAACATGGATAGTGTAATTAGAAGCCAAGATTTGTTGGTCACAGAGACCCTAGAATTGATGTCAACTAACCATTCAGCACAAAATTTTATATCAACCTGTTAATGTCAACCTTTATTCTAGTAGTAAACAGTTCATAACTAAAATATCCAAAATAAAATTGAATACAATTTTGATAAGAATTCTATATTCTTAAATAAGTTTTTAATTCTTAAACAACTAAGATAACATAATTACAAATAAAGTATCTTACTATTATTTCCTACCTAATAAGGAAATCTAATATAAATTAAATTTCAGCCCTTGTTGTCACCTTAACCTTCACTCTTCCCACCAAATTAAACCTCACAATTGCAATAAGAGATTGTGTACCATCATACCCCTATATCCGCATCATTAATGATAAGGCCACTTAACATGCAACTTGATAATTTCAAAACATCTCCTTCACTGAATTCCATTAATCGACGATGTTAATCAACATGTTCTTTATAAGTCAAGTTGCTTGTTATTATCTTTTACCGTACCATATCAAACATATCCCTTATAAGTTGTGCAAAACCTTCAACTTCAACACTAACTCGTGTTGTTTGTGGTAAAGGAACTAAATCAATAAGCTTCCTTAGTTGAACCCCTCAAATTATCTCAAAACGACTCTTACTAGTTGACCTATTTATAGAATTGATATGAATTGAGAAGGGGGATTGTAAGAGCCTGTAGAAATTAACAGCTCCCACTCCCTTTATATACTAGATTATCTTATTCATATAAGGTAAGTTACAATTATAATCCCGAAAACCTCTTAATCAAATCACAATCATAAACCCAAAAACTCTCTTAATCAAATCATAACTTCTAACACTTCCCCCTCAAGCTGGAGCATATATATCATAAGCTCCAAGCTTATTACATAGTTGTGTTACACGAATTCCAACCAAAGACCTGATGAATAGATTAGCCAACTGGTCCTCAAATTTTACATGAGTGGTTTTTATCACATTTTGTTGCACCTTCTCTTTGACAAAGTGAGAGTCTACCTTAATATGCTTTGCCCTTTCATGAAAAGCTAGATTAGAAGCAATGTAAATGGCTGCTCAATTATCACACATTAGCTCCATAGGTTGAGTTTTTTTTGAAATCCAAGTTCTTGCAACATATGTTTGACTCAGACAAGTTCTTGAATTGTATATGTCATGGCTCTATATTCTGATCATGCACTTGAACAAGAAACCACTGTTTGCTTCTTGCTTTTCCTTAAAATCAGATTGCCACCAACAAACATGCAATATCCTGTAGTAGATCGTCAATCAATCCTAGAACTAGCCTGATTAGCATTACTATAGGCTTGAACTAAATAATGTCAATGGTACTTATATAAGACTCCTTTGCCAGGATTGTGCTTGAGGTATTTCAAGATTGGAATAGGTACATTCTAATGGTTGGTTTGAGGGAATTGCATAAATTGACTCTCCACACTTGTACTAAATGAAATGTCAGGCCTAGTAACTGTAAGATCTTATAGTTTAATTTTCCAATCATTCTCTTACAATTTCCTGGATCTTTTAAGAGTTCTCTTTGATCTGCATCAAGTTTGATGTTGGGATCCATTGGAGAATCCACCGGTTTACATCCCAACAAGCCAACTTCTTCTAGGAGATCAAGAACATATTTGCATTAGGAGAGACAAATACCATCTAGATCTTGCAACTTCGATTTCCAAAAAATACTTCAATAGAGCAAGATCTTTTATTTGGAATTGTTGTTGTAGGAATTCATTCAATTTGTGAATTTTATTTTGATCATCACTAGTAATAACAATATCTACCCCATACACAAGCAATAGACAATTACCAGAACATCGAATGGTCTACTCCAAACTGCTTAGAGTCGAAATTTCTTCACAACTGAACTAAAATGTCAAAACCCTACTCTAGGAGATTGTTTTAAACTACATAAAGATTTCTTCAATATGCACATTTTCTCAAACTCTCTTTGAGCACTCTATATAGATTGTTTCTTCTAGATCACCATACAGGAATGCATTTTTCATGTCAAGTTGGTAGAGAGGCTAGGAATAAGTTGCGGCTAAGGAGATAAAAATACAGATTGGCGCCATTTTTGCCACAAGAGAAAAGGTTTTAGAATAATCAATATCATAGACATGTGTGTATCCTTTAGCAACAAGACGAGCCTTGAGTCGTTCGATAGATCCATAAGTAGGAGTCTTAATGGTATATACCTATAAACAACCAACAACTAAGGCATCAAGAGGAGTAACAAGCTTCTAGGTGTCATTTGATCATAAAGCATCTATTTCCTCTTACATAGCTTATTTCCACCCAGGGTTTTGTATAGCATCTATTATACTCTTAGGGATAGAAACAAAATCTAGGTTTGATAAAAAGGAACTAAAGAAGGGGGACGCAAGGTTATAAGAAACAAAATTAGAAATCGGATAATTGTTACAAGATCGTTTATCTTTCCTTAAGGCAATAGGCCAGTCGAGGTCATTGTTTTCTGAATCTGGAGACAAATTAAGGAGAGGGCTCATCCAGATGGTCATCTACCATCGATGAGGTCGTTGGGAATAAATCTACAAATGTGATCGAGACAACTAATGAAGATAAGAAGGATTGGAATCTATAAGTGAATTTTTTGAACTTTTTAGTGAATTATTTAAGGAGTTGTCAAAAAGAGAGGGTAAACAATGATGGAAGCTTTTGGCATCTTAAACTCTCAGAAAAGTATGCAGTGTTCTTAAAGAATGTCACATTTGCGCACGCAAAGAATCTTTTAAGTGAGGGGCTGAACAACAATAACCTTTTTATGACCTCGAGTACTAGAGGAGGATACACCTAATGGCTCGTGAAGATAATTTGTCAACTCCTAGATAGAATTGATGGACAAAACAGACACATCCAAAGATACGAGACGAAAGAGGAAACGAAGGGGTATTAGGAAATATAAGGATATGAGGGATCTAACCTTTGAGAGTGGTTGATGACATTCTGTTAATAAGATAGCAAATAGTGAGGATAACATCACTCTAAAACTCCTTTAAAACCTTCATCTCAATTAGTAAGGTTCAAGCAATTTCGGCAACATGTCCGATTTTTCTTTTAGCAACATCATTTTGTTGTGGTGTGTCAGAGCAAGAAGATTGGTAAATTATACCACAATTTTTTGTGTAAGTATTAAAGGATTCAGAAAAATATCCTTTGGTATTATTACTTCTGAGGATATGAATAAGACAACCAAATTGAGTCTTAATTTTAGAGCAAAAGAATTGGAAAATAGATAACAATTCAAAACATTATTTTATTAGATATAACCAAGTTATTGTAGACCAATTATCAACAAAAACAACAAAGTAACGAAAACCAAGTTCCGAGCAAGCACGATATAAGCCCCAAATATCATAATGACCTAACATAAAAGAACTTTATGCTCTATTATTAACTTTAGATGAAAAAGCAACACGACGATGTTTCTTAAGTTGACAAGATTCACAATCTAAATGAAGATTTGAATTCAAATTAAGAATCATTTTTTTAAAATTTTTGGATGGATGGATGACTAAGGCGACTATGGATTTGGAGGGGTGAAGTAACAACTAAGTAAGTGGTTGAACAACTGCCAAATAGTAGAGATCTCCAAATTCACGCCCTCCTCCAATCATCTTCTTTGTCTTCAAATCCTAGATAACAACAGAATGAGGAAAAAAAGAAATATAACAATTCAGTGATTTGGTTTGTTTACTAAGACACATTAAGTTGAACAAAAGTTTTGGAATATATAATGTTGTTGTAACATCATCGAAGGAAAAGAAAATGTAATGCCAACCCCACTTATACTAGTAGTGGAACCATTAGCAACAGTTAGTTGGTCTAAGTCTGGTACATGGGGTAATTTGATCAAAAGAATTTGGTTTACCTGCAATATGATTAGTGTCTCCTGAATCTATAACCTAGGGTTTAATAGAGGATGATGTACAAGCTACGTGACTACCTAGGTGAGCAAACGACGTAAATGGTGTGGTTTCGTGCTTAGCCGCTTGATACTGGATAAAAGCTGCATATTCCTCTTTAAAACTACCTTGTTTCCACTTTTTGAGGTAGAACCACCAAAAGCTTCCACAATATTAGCAGATTGAGAAGACTTTGGGCGTAACTCTGAGTGTAAGTCCCAACAATAGTCAATGGTCACATTTCCTTTGGTTTGCTTTACCCCTTCCTCCACGACGACCATGACAACCATAGTTACTTCAGCATCCATTACCTATTCCACTATTGTGAACAACTAGAGTAGACTATCACCACTTTCTTGTATTGGTCCCTTCAAGGATCGAGATATTCGTGAATATATCTCAGTGAGTTAAGGGAGTTTAGTGCCACCGAGTATCTGGGCCCGAATTGGTTTATATTTTGGTCTCAAGCTAGCCAAGTATCTCATCATGAATAAGTCTTTTCTTTCCCCCAGAAGTTGATCCTTATTTATTGTTATCGATTGAGTTGCTAAATGTTTTACAAATAGATTCTTTATTTTTGAAAAATATTCGGTGTTTTTCTTCTCTCCCTTCTGACACTTGAACAATTCCATAGATAAATCATATATATGAATAACGTTAATAGAAAATAAAAGTCTCACATACTCCCATAGCTCCTTTGCAAAGTTTACATGTTGACACATGTTGGCAATATTTGGCTCCATGACATTCCTCTTTTTTCTATTCTCTAACAATTTATTATGTATGTTAGTTTTATTTCCCCTTCTCTACATCATAAAAATAGTCCTCAATAAACCCCCAAACGCATACGGGTGCACAAAATTAGACAAATAGACAAACAAATGCATCTTTCAGGCCTTCTCTCCTTTCTTATATGTTGACTCTTTTTCTTCCTTTCTTAGGTAGTGGGGGGAAGGGATTTCTGATAATGCATTCAATATGAAATAAAATAAAATAAAAACAATGAATAGCATAAAAAAGTCACCACCCACATCAATAAACGTTGGCTAGTACCTGATCATTGGAGTTAGAAAAACTTGGAAAGTAACTAGGATTTCCATGAGGATTAAATGTGAAGGATGAACCTCCATCATTCTTCTTGTCTCCATTTGCCTGAGAGGCTTCCTTAGGCATTGAACTTTCATAATTGTTGACTCGGGACAATGAAAAGGTTCCAGTTGTTGGTGAGAGCTAAGGCAAGAAAAGAAGATAATCATAAAAAGAATAAGAAAGGAGTCATAATGTCACTTTCAAAGGCCTAATATGTTGAAACAAAGGAGGCCTAATATGTTGAAACAAAGGAGTAGGACAAGTATCAAATACGTTGTGAACCACAAATGAAAAGAAGTAAGAAGAGATTTTACACAATAGGTAAGTCTTACAATCATGTTAAATGTGTATTTTGTACACACATGTTAAGCAAATCATGATACAAGTAAAAGTATGGCCAAGTGAAATAGCATGTCAAAGTAAGAAGCATAGGCACCCTTGTCGATCACCTTCTTTATGTACCAGAATAAAAGTTGAAATAGAAAGTTAAACCTAACCTCAGTAAGAAGGGGACTCTTTTATGTGCCAACCCTCCTAAGTGCTAAATCACTATTAAGTAAGACTGAACCAACCATTTCGCCTATGTCACCATTGCTCTATGATTCAGCTTTCTATTTCCTTGGGTATTAAACCTGTAAATTGTGTCTGTAACGACAGAGTATAACTTTTCTGCTGAATGTCTTCCTCAGTAAAAAAAAATGAACACAAATTTGGTACAAATGATTAAAGAATGCAGAAGAATGATCCCAAATAATTAGACAAGCATTCCTATCACAACCTTCTATATATAACAGTATATTTCTTGAGATTAAAATAGTTTCTTCAATTAATTAATCCATTTGGGTACCAAGATTAACGATAATGGGAGTTGTAGTTGATAATGGGAGTTGTAGTATTTGGTTTTTTATACCTGAAGGGAAAAGGAAATGTAGGAAAACTATTGAAGTACGAAGTCTAAAGTTAAAGTTCTTTGGACTGCTTTAGATAGCGAGATGCCAAGATATCCAAGCTTTGTTTTGTGAAAGTCTTAGCACCAAATAATAACCCTGGAGTTTTTCAGGATAAAAATTATCGAAGATAATACTAACAAAAAATCGAGGAAGCAGAAGAACAATAAGTAGCTAGTGTAGTATGAATATGAATCCAGTTGTAAATTCTTCGGTCTACTAAATGATAGATGAGGTCTGCAACATTGAGAAAATGATAAAAACATAAACATTGCTCAAAATCTACCTACTGAAATTTGGGTCGTAGTTGCACAAGTGAAAGGAGTAGATTGTGATTCAGTTCATAATGACGAGTGCAGTTGAAATAGAAAGTGTAGTCAGAGGACCACATGCTTGTGTTTTTTGACGCTATAAAAACTAAACACAAAATAAATTATTTACCCACATAAATAGATCAGTCAAAGCTTTTGTTATGTGAAAAAATAAGCGCCGTACATAAGCAACATTTTTCATGAGCCACAACCAATTTTAACAGTATCCAAACACACTTGCACATATAGGATACAAAACTAAACAAGTACGGTACCTGAGAATTGGGCAGCATGATCGGAGAATCGAGAAGCGCAGTGGGGCTAATCCCAGGGGGAATGGTAATACACGGTGATCGTACCGCCGTGGACGACGGTGAAGCCAGGGGGCTGGTGGTCCTGAACCGAGCCGTGCTGATTCTCGGGGCGTTGAACCCGAACTTCACGGCTCTTCTCTCCGCAATGCTTGCCCTAACAGAATTGGTAGACGTGCCACCATCGCCGCAAATGGCGGTGCAACTGTTACGAAAGGAACAGTCGACGGAGAGTGGGGGCGGAGATGGTTGTGAATTTGGGTCCATTTCTGGACAGGGCGTTAATCGGAGAAGGAAGAAGTGTAAGAGTCAGGCTGGCGGTGTGATGCTTGCGAGTGAAGTTTTAGCTCCGCCATTAAAAGATAATGATTTTGGAGTGACTTAAATAATAATAGAACTAGAGAATTCAGAATTGAAATATAATGTGACACAAATCAGTTTATTTTAACGTAGCATCGGCGTTGGGATCAGACTCGGAATCTTTGTGAAGGGACAGAGAGAAGAGAAGAACGGTTATAGAGAGAGAGAGAGAGAGAGGGGGGCTTTATGTATGTAATAATATGTTGTTTATTTAGATAAATTACTTATCTAATTTGGCAACACAATTACAGCCCCAACTTTTCAATATATCATATCTACATTTATATATTTATAAGACTGCGTAGTGTTAAACTTCTCTAAATTTTAAGTAAATGTTAACATTTATATATTTATAAGAATAAAATTATTTAAGTTAGGTATGATTGGATTTCTGTCAAATTACCAACTTTAAATAAATTGTATTTATTATGATGGAGTGGTCGAGTTGATGGAGTACGTGACAGGGGTCAAAAGATTTTGTGTTTAAATTCTCTTACCTACACTCTCTCAATCGAGCCTGTCGTACAGGGCTTATCTATTACGGAGTACGCAATTAACATAATTTAAAAGCTATTGCGTTAATCCAAAAATTTACTTAGTACATATATGAAAGATAACGGATGCGAGTTTCTGTTAGATCCTGTTTCCGGAATCCAACTCTTAACAAAATATCAACGTACTTGAACGTGATTCCTTGTAATCTCTCCTTTCTCTGATACCACAAATGTTGGATCCCGTTTCCAGAATCCAACTCTTAACAAAACACCAACGTACTTGAGCGTGATTCCATGTTTGATGTTGGGCTCCAGAACGGGGTCTAACATTTGGGATATCAGAGAAAGAAGAGATTCCAAGGAATCACGCCCAAGTACGTTGGTATTTTATTAAAAGTTGGATTCCGAAAACGGGATCTAACAGTTTATCTGTTTTAAAAAAAGAAAACTTGGTAGTTTTATATTATAATCATTAATTATTTACATTACTTAAACAAAATGTAGGTTTACAAATCTGAACTTCCTAACCACATTGAATGCTTCTACAGATTTTACATTTAGTTTTTAATTACTTACAATTTTAACAAAAAATCTAGTTTTTTTTCTTAATATTTTCTAATTCAAACCACATGGTTGACTGATTAGTACCAGTTAGCATAAAAACAGTGTGGTTCACATGCTGGAATTTGTCCTTTTATATAGATGTATAATAATAAGGAACCCGTATGGTTCACATGCTGGAAATTTCCCTTGTATATAGAGATATAATAATAAGGAACCCATAATTATCTGCACAAGTTTAGGATGTGCCAGTGCCACTGACAGCCCAACGATCCTCTTCCTGTCCTCTTCTAAGATGCTTAAGTAATTCCCCCTTTGCATGCATTCTTTGGCGGAAAGTGAAATGACATGGATTAAATCTATGGAATCGCCATTATAAGAGGAATCGAAAGGGGGTGAGGGACCTGGGAATCGGCATGCTTGAACAAGCAATCATACAAAATCCTAATAACCACAGTGAACTTTCAATACAAGACTACATGGCAAAGGATTTCAGGAGAGGGTTGCTTCTAAATTCTAATCTAAAATGCCACGAAATGTAGAATACATTGTAAGATTTAATCTTTAACATTCTAAGCAATATTACAAGCATAGAATTCACCCAAGAACATTTATGATATAATTGATTCAACACTTTCAAACCGTAGTGCTATAAAGAAAAAAAGAGAAATACTAGCATTTATCCATATTCGTGTAATCTCTTCTTATTAGCAAATCCTTTCTTTACGGAAAAACTTTGTCCACTTTTGCCTTCTTGTCTTCCTTCGTTCTTTTCAATGGTGCAAGAACGCATCTATTTTTTAATATATGTAAAAGTTTCTTATGCTTGAAGGGAGAGGGAAGGGTTTCTTTATTAAGTAACCCTAATGACTCTAATGTCTTTTAACAAGCTCAATAACCATTATTTTGGGCTCACTTTATATTAGGATCAAATAAAGTAATATGGGCTATACTTATGATTATTAAACTAATCTAACAATCTCCCACTTGGCCCATGTTACCACTTGATGATCTAACAACACAAGTGTGCACCATATATTGAATCTGTTAAGCCATCAAACTTGAATGAATTGAAATAATTGGATTATGGCGGTCACAATCATCTAACGACATGATTTATTCCATGTATTACAGAATCATCTCAACTTAAAATAACTGTAATTGAGAAATACTGTAATCTTCAACTTTAATGTTTCTCAGAACATAATTTGTCATCACAATAAAACAATGCATGTACACAACATAATGTGACAACTAACAAATGGCAAAAACATAACATTAATTGAATTCATAAGTCTCAAAATAATAATAGCAAATATCCAAACATATGTACATACATAATGTAATACCCTGATACCCCCTGAGAAGATATGCAGATGTTACACATAACAACACCCAAAATATATCATTCCAACGATTCCAAGCATTCTCAGAAACTTAAACACCATACATTACATTACATTTCATTATGTTTTAAACATATTATACAGAATGTAGTGACATAACACAAATATATTACATGCCTTGAAATCCAAATTTATTCTTGTTTATAAATATTACAAACCATATATGCAAAATACAAACTGTCTTATAATACTAAATACAAGTCAGTAACATCAACAAACTGAACATTATTCACAACAAAATACACTCTTCCTTGGCCATTGCAGTTGTCTTTGTCCCAGTCTTTATACCCTTCTCTCTAAACCTACACGGGGGCAAATCCACCCTGTTAAGCATATAGCTTAGTAGGGAATAACTAAATAGGATATATATTGAAAACTATCTTTAACAATCATCTAAACATTCACATATTCAAAAGCAATCCAAGTACCATGAATCACTAAACAGAATATAACATAGCAAAACAGAATATATATTTGTTCCAAAGCAAAACTCACCATTATCAGAACTCAAACACAATGTATCTCAGAACTGAACATAACTTATCACTATAGAATATTTCTCATATTGAAGCAAATCATTTAAATCTCATATCAAAAAGTACAAATGTCAAAACTAAATATCAGAATAGGGTATAAACCCTTCAAAGCAGAGCATGATTTGAACCAGAATAGACTTTATTTATAGCAAAACTAATCATGTATCAAAATTCAAAACAAGTTAAACTGCTAATCCGTTTTACAGAAGTGGGTAATGGGACTAATGCAAGAGATACCATGATCGGTATCACAGAACAAGAGAGACTTATGTCTTAATAATAGGAGACACGTGTTTGTAATAGGAGACACTGAAGTGTCAATAATAGGAGACACCGAAGTGTCAATAATAGGAGATATCGAAGTGTTACAAGAGCAGCTGTAGACCCTTCTAGGCATGCTTATTTACCCACAACTAGGACTTAACAGTTTTAAAACAAAATAAGTTCATTTTAGAATCCTCACGTGAGGAACATATTGCAAAATATTCAACTTTGTTCAACTTGACATAATCATAGATTCAAAATAAACTAACATGTCATATAATATCCAAACTCTTATTCATTCATATAACATTTCCAAAATTTTAGACTTGAACATTTGGTAAATAACAATTCATTATTAATGATTTCAGATGACAATGAAACTTGGTGGAGAGGAAGGGCAATGTGTGAGGAGTTTGTGGTCCAAATTTCAAGTCAATCGGAGGTCCAGAGAAGAAGTTATGATCAAAAGAGTAAATGATGTTCAAAGCAGTCAAACAATAGAATACATCCACCGTCACAATGTGCACTTCCAATTGATCCTCCAATGTCACGATCGTGCTTGTACACGATTGCGCAACCCCTTCATGACCCCTTAGAGTCACGATCGCGCACTACCTTTTATTCCAACTTCTTCCAGCTCTTCCCAAAATAGACTTTCGGGTCAATTTTATATGGTCATTTTGACATTGAAATGAAGGATTTAGGCAAAACATTCTTCTAAACAATTGTTCCTTTATGTCTTAAGTTTCTAATGAAACTCACGTTACATAATTTGGTTCAGTATTTGGATAGTTATACCCAAAATACTATAGACTATCCTCACATAGTGACAGAATCCAGAAACTCAACTTCAAGCCAAATTTTGACACTCTTAGTGATAGAAATCAAATTTGACTCCTTCATGAAATTTTTAGGTATATGTATCTAGTTTAATATTCATTTAAATTAACCCCATTTGGATACCTACAGGTCAAGATATGTCTAAAATACCTATACATGTCTAGTGGAACTACTCTTTCTAACCACTATCCAACATGTATCTAACCTCAATTCTTTCTCACTTTAGTACACATTTGATCCATTTCAAACATGAAACAATACATATTATAATAAGATACCAAGTTTATAGTTCCCTTGCCTTACTAAACTTCAAATTCAACTTGAAGAACCCAACTAAACCAAGCTTCCAAACAACCAGCACATACTTAAGTTTAATGTGCAACTTTCAGCATCAATAAAGTATTAATACATAGAATCACAAGACCTACTTCTTAATGAAATAACTTACAAAGCTTCTAAAGGTTGATAATCCAAACTCCTAAAAAATTCCAGAAGTTGAGAGAAAATGGGAGGGGTTTCAGTGAAGAGAATGCAAGCATAAAGAGAGATTGTAGAAATTCCAAATGAGCTTAAGTGAATCAGCACTTGTTTTGTAAGGTGTCATTATTGACTATGGCCACATGTCACACTTGAAGGTATGCTACATGTCCTTCAATGAAGCCATATACATGTTCATATGTGGCTGCCAAATGTCACCTTTCAATAAGGCCATTTGTTAATGTATTAGCTAAGCCAAATGTCACTAATTCCTAAGCTTAGTCATTCTAATTGCAATGTACCAACTTAACTTGTCACTTGATAATTTTTCCTAGACCAAATGTACATTTAATTACCTCAATTCTCTAATGGAATGAATTAGTTCCAATTCATGAACTATAATTCATCAAACAAAAATTCAAGTCATATGACATTCTCAGTCTTATCTTAATTTTGAACCACCTCTCATATATGTACTTTAATGAACATGTAACATTTCAACTAGGGTATATTTTAGGGCCTTACAATTCTCTCGCCCTTAAATAATTTCATCCTTGAAATTCATATTTGATTAGAGTAGTTGAGGATACTGAGCTCTCATGGTCTCTTTTGGTTCCCATGTTGCTTCTTCAAGTCTATGGTGTTGCCAGAGTACTTTCACAAAAGGTATTTGCTTGTTCCTAAGTTGTCTGACTTCTCTGGCTAATATAGAAACAGACCCTTCTTCATAAGACAAAGCTGGTTGTACTTGAATTTCTTGTACAGGAATCTTATGTGTATCATCAGACTGATATGTTCTCTGTTAGATCGAAAATAAAAGCATGCAAGATTTGGCTAAAACGGTAGATTTCAAAACTTTTTCGAAATCAAAACGCAGCAAAAATAACATAACCAAATCAACATGTTTCAGCCATACATGATACGGTAAAAGGAAAACAATTTACATAAGAACAAGGTGGTAGAAATTTACCGACTCCTTGCTACAGCTTTGACTCCTTGCTTTTGTATCATCTCCGAATCCTTGCTATAACTTTGACTCTTTTGTATCCTTTCCTTTGTTAATGTATCCTCTCCTTGTTGTTGTATCGTCGACCAACCTAATCTACCACTTATTCTTCTTGGACAATTTGGTTAATAAGATCCTTTGGTAGGAAAGGAGCAGACATATTTTGAGGAGATTTTTCTTAGAAGAAAGAAGCTAAAAATGAGATTCTTCTCATTCAAGTTTCGACTATGCTTGCATGAGAGGAGAGAGAGTCAAAAATGCAAGAACACTTCTTACTCTCCTTATCAATTTCGGTTATCATGAAAGAAAGAAGTGATGTGCATCCAATGCATCATTTCATTCTTTAATCAATCATAAAGAAGCCAATAAATGAGACTCTTCTCATTTGTTTAAGATGGCTATATGAAAAGAC
>JAOSBP010000007.1:7001870-7017673 GCA_027563825.1 Erythroxylum mucronatum | reverse complement strand
TTTGGGCCTGTACTTATTCTTTGGATTTGTTTCTGGAAAGTATGAGGTGTATTATATGTGTGTTAAACTCAGATTTTAAAACAATGCATGTGTGTAATGTTTGATTTTGTTTGTCTTGTCTTGGGTGGCATCCATGTATCCTCCCAGGGGGTATTTGGGTGTTACATCTATGATCATGGTTAAGCATATCTTTTCATTGTTTTATGTTGAATCCCTCTCTTCATGGATTGTTATTGTTGTTCTATGTTTATCGATTTGGATATTGTAAAGATGATTTGAATGTGTTCATTGGATTGTTTTTATGAAAATCCATTGCTAGAATCTTTTATACAATATGTAAGCGTTGTGTTTTAGATTTGTTTATAGCTATTAATCACGGTGAATCATTAGGAACAATGTAACATAGGTTGAATAACCCAAACTCGTGTGGTTATTGCCTAGATTGGTCTGTTTTCCATATTCATAACGCTACTGTCTAATTGAATTTAGAGAGCTTGTTCTAGGTTTTTCGATAGTTAGGTTTAATTAAAGAGCTTATTTTAATTAAACACGACCTAAAGAAAAACTAGGATTAACAGAACTTGTTATTAATCTACGAATAATAGTTCTAAGAGAGGCATGGAAACATTGGAGCAATGAAATATGTTTAATTGTGTGTAGGCTAAGATTGATTCGAGGATTGGATTCTAACATATTCACCACTTTCATCCCTTTTGACTGTTTTCTATAATTTGTTTTCATTAGTTTAATTTTACTTTGTTTCCTTAATTGCATTAAACCAAACCCCCCCCCCCCCCCCCACGCCTTATTTTATCTTAAACATCAATTATTTTCATTGTAAAAGTTACACATACATTCCTTATAGATACGATACATGCTCATCATTACTACAAATTTTTAATATGCAGAGTTAGGTTTATTTTGTGGTGCACTAGATAAGCACTATTAATTTTTGGCGTTGTTGCATGGCATGTGATGCTCTAATTTTTGTTTTTGATTTTGGTTGGTGTTGTGTGTATATACTTGTTTGTAAATGTTTCTTTTAATTATTTCTTAATCTTTACAAGTTTGTTAGTTTTGGTGTATAGTAGTGACAAGATCTCCTTACAAAGAACCTGTATAATTTGATTCGAAGATCGAAAGGACATTTTGGAGCTTACGAATGGAAGTTAGAACAAGTCCAAAAGTACAACAAGAGTTTTGATTTGAAGAAACCATGGCTAATCTGCTAATATTAAGGGAATTGGCTGCACCTGACTTAACCCAAAGGCCATTATGCATTACTTTTCCAACTTTTACTAAACATGTTCATTTTGAACTTAGGTTTGGATTAATACATTTGTTACCTAATTTTCATGGACTTATAGAAGAGGATGCCTCTAAGCACCTTAAAGAGCTTGATGTGGTATGTATGAGTATGAAACCTCTAAGGGTGACAAACGAGCAGATCATGTTGAGGGCTTTCTCATTCTCAATAAAAGACGCTGCAAAGGATTAGTTATTTGATTTGCCTACTGGAAGTGTGAACACTTAGATTGAGATGAAAAGGCTTTTTTTGGAAAAATATTTTTCGGCGTCAAAGACAGCAATCATGACAAAAGAAATATGTGACATAAATCAACACAACTCCTTATCGAGTACTTCTACGAGGGATTGTTACATATGGAAAGGAGTTTGGTAGATGCTGTGAACAATGGATTATTATATAAGAAGACTCCTATAGAGGCTCGTATTTTAATTGAGGGAATGGCTACTAACACTCAATAATCTGGCACTCACAACGATGTTCATCGTGTAAAGTACAGAAGCCATATCTCTCAAATGAGATTAGAACATTCTAAGACATGCATGATGACTTGTATGTGAATTTTGAACCTAGGTAATGCATAGTAAAATTGAATCTCAAATGGGTGCTAATATGCTTATGTATTTAAGAAACGACATTGTTTTGAAACTGATGTTTTTATTACGTATTTTGATAAATGATATTATTTTCAACAAACCTGCATTTGAAGTGCAAAGGATAGTGTTTTATTTTCTGAAACTACATTTTTTAACAACTTTGCACTTGGAGTGCAAAAGATGACTTTTATTGCATGAAATAATATTTTGGAATTTACATATGCATAATCGGGTCATGTATATTGCATTACTTGTTCTCTTTTGACTTAGAGCCATGGTCCAATTTCATTTTATCGGTTAGACCGATAAATAAAGGCATGGTGCCTTACTTGATTTTTATACTTAATTTTTATATATGATTTTTTTGATTGGTGAGGAAACGATTGGTCAATCGTGTGCTGGGCACAATAGATTAAGCGACCCCTGTACCTTTGACGCTGGTACATGCAATTCGAGTCTCTGTATCAACACCTTTCTACGGGACTTACAGGTGATTCCAGACCTAGGGTCTGGACACCGACGAGGTCATCACTTAGGGTTATGATGCTCTTGTCAACTGTAGTTCAGACTCACCACAGATGAAAGTCGAGCTAACACTGAGATTCGGTGGGTTTGCACACTAGTTTGGTCGACTAGTGGCAACACAAGCAATTGTTTTGGCTTATTTTGATATTTGTTTTCTGACAAGATTTGATTTATACATGTGATATCTTTTTGCATATGTGAACTGGAAATGGAACCTATGTTTACCCGATGAGTGATTAATAGGCTGGGTCTATATGGTTCCTAACCAATATACGTTGAGTTATAGGCCAGGCCTATGTGTTTCTATGTAATGTATGTTCATCTCATAGGTTATTTATATCGTCTTGGTGTGTATCGAGTTCTATTTGCGATATATGTTTTTCCTATTCACTGAGTACATAGTGTACTCACCCCCTCCGCCTTCCAACCATGCAGCTTAATTAGTGAGCTTGGAGCTCCGAGTGGATCGTGCAATCTTTTGATATTTTTGAGGTATTACCGCGCTTGGGTAGTTTCTGTCTTGTAATTTAGTTGTATAAGGGCTCATGAACTGTTTTACTGTTTTTATTAGATTGGTTATGTTGATATGCTTTATTATTATATAAATTTAATTCTTAACTATTTTTTGTTGTAAAAGACTTTATGTATGAACTTTTGATGCTGTTGTTTAGATTGCTTTGAGTGGACTTCAAAGTCCTAAAGTTGTGGTCAAATTTTTTATGTGAATATAAAAGTGTATTTAAAATTGTTTGCATGTATTTGATTGAGTTTTGAGATTTTTAAAATACAGCCATTGTAGTGCCCAAATTTTTTTTAAAAAGAAGAGAGATATTTAGTTAGCTTTGCATAGTCGGATTAAGGATATCGTAAGTGTCCTTAACTCAGGTATGCGACAGTTGTCATGAGCCCAATGTAGTACCAGGTCGTGACATACAAGATGGTGGGGGTTAATCTTATATATAATATGTTATACAGTAATCGAGTTCAAGAGCATGTAGATGTCATTAAACAATTCTTATTTGATTTTTTTAAGGAGTATCATCTTAAAATGGATAAAATTTGGAATCGGGATCACAATAGTTCAAAATGTTCTTCAGCTTCAGTTTCATATTAGAGTTTATCTTTTAAGAGCAATTTGTTACTTTCACTTACAAAATTCATGAAAGGAGAAAAGGTTAGGATCTTGTATAATATGATGAAGTTAGATAAATATTTAATAGCAAATTGTGGTTTGATGTCTTATTACGGTGGAAGAGTCGTAGAATAATTTTTCGATCATACAAGTAACTGCACGAGACCTATTAACAATTTCATTATCTACTGTTTCTTGGGAGTATGTTTTTAGCAATGGTGGTTGGGTTATTAGTACTCATCGTGCTCAATTTCATCCTGGTACTGTAAAAGCCCTTATATATGTTCGAAGTTAATTAAATGATGAAGATATTGAGGGAAAACTCCTTTCTTTTTAAAGTATCAATTTCATCTATTTTTTTATATTATCATTCTTACCTTATATTGTTTTTCTAATTTGTATATTAATGCAATCAACGGTATTGATGCAGAGATGACTAGTTATACACATACTCACCCTCATCAATCAAGTGGACATTATTTTGACAAAAAATTTGATGATAAAGGTACATTTAATTATTTATTAATTATTAGCATGTGCTTAATATTCTTTTAATTTTAATATTACTATTCTAAATATAATGTTTCTATATGCAGAAGAAGTGATGCCAATTATTGTCAATCCTGACTATAATGATTAGCTTCTCTCTCTAATCTCTACTCTCTATTCTCACAGTCTCAATCCAGAATCTTTTGTCATGATTTTATCTTAGATTTTTGTAAATTGTATCATTTAAAAATTTGGATGATCATTTATGTAAATTATATCATCAATTAATAAATTTTGTTATTATCATTAATTAATCAATTTCATCACTTTATATAATTCTTTTTTATTTCTAATAATCCTATCCTCCCTCATTAATGAATTTAGCTTCCTCTTATTCTTTTTATCAACATATATATATATATTTTATATATTCATTCATTATAAAATCTCATTTTTTATTAATCAATTAAAAATATTTGAGAAATCAACTCTTAGCTCCTCCTCAAATTCCTCGATCTTCTCTCTTCATTCCACCAACCTTCATTTCATACAAAATTATACGATATTCTTGTTCCATCACGTGAGTATCAACTTGCTCCAACACTCGTTTTCTAGACCCAACAAATTGCGTTTAGATTCTATATTTCACTTTCTCTGTTTCAACCTTGTTTTCGCTCTCAATATGACATAGTATTGGGAGCAGATATAGGGTTAGGGTAGAGGAAGTGGAACAGAAGATTTTAGGGCTAACAATTTAGGAATATACAATTGTATAAAACACAAAATTTAATATTAGATATGAAACTAAGCCTAAGTGGTGATATCTCATCATACTTATCGTTAATAGTACAAAAGTTCAAATGCCCTAATCTCTTATTCAATTTAGTGCTCTCTCTATTATCCGCCTCATGTTTTTTGAAACCAACTAAGTGCATAAATCTTCATCTATATAAACATAATAACACTTACTAGGCGACGAGGCACTACCTTTTGGTATTTTCCCATTTTACCTGTGAAAGAATATATTGATACATTATATCATTATATATACGATTTATATATCCTTTTATTATAAAATCTTAATTTTTATTAATCAATTAAAATTTGGTAACGTCAATTAATTAAATTTCTTACTTTATATATAATCTTTTTTTATTTCCTATAATTTTATCATCCTTTGTCAGTGAATTTAGTTTTCATTTTATATATTCATTTATTATAAAATTTCAATTTTTATTCATCAATTTAATTTTGTAACTTTAATTAATTATATTTTCATATTTTATTTTTAATAAATATATTTCTATCAAAACTTTCAAAAGTTTTAAAAAATCAGGCCAACTTGTACCTTTCGCCTGACCTACAAGGCCCAATCGGGCCTCGAGCCACCCAAGGCCCAATCAGACCACTACACCCAAGGCCTAATCAGGCCAAGTTTCGAGCCCATATCCCAAGACCCGATCGGAAACTTCCATCCATGTTCATGTATTTCCGATGACGACCAACCCACAGAGAATTTTCTTTTTTCTTATTTTCCCTTGACCAAAGAAAGGCATAAAGGCTGTATTCAAGATTGACCGAAGAGGGGATGCGCGTGCGCCACATGCCAATGTTGAAGCCACCATGACCGGTGTACATACTTCTAGCTGCTTTCCAGCGTAGCCATTCAGCATTCATCCATAGGAGACATGAGGTACACTGGCGTCGAACTCGACGAGAAAGAACAAACATTACATTACAACTAATTCTAGAGTCATCTTAGGTCAAATTAACATTTGAAGTCAATTTTGCATCATATCTTTCAACTACATAAAAAATTATTCTTTGGAGCTCTTTCTTGTCCTTTTCTAACACTAGTGTCAACTTTTTGAATATCCCATCACTTCAATAAAATTGATCATGCTAAATAAGCCAATGATGGATCTACAAAAGGAGTACCTTTCAATTTTTTTGAGTACTTTCAAACATTAGAAATGTATTATTCTGAAGAGTCGACATCTACAATTGGAGTCCTTAGGAAATAAGGAAAGTATGTGATTTTGCTTGGTTTTGAAACTGGAGTTCTCCCTCTCTTCCTTAAGAATCCATTCCCATCTAGTGAACTGACTAATGCGCCCATCTCCATTTGCTTTCTAATATTTCTGTTTTCTTCTGCAAATCTGGGAACACAACCAAGAAATTTGTTAGAAGGAATTAAAAGCTGCAAGAAGGAATGAGTAAATTAGATGTAAAGCGATGCAATTGATCGAATAGTCACAATATGAAAAGGTGCAACTTTGTATTTAGATGTTACTCTGATGTAAGAATACAATTTAATAAGCATAAGTAAAATTTAACCCATGAACTTGTACACAAGCTAAACTAAATCCTAGTACAATTAAGCTCTTTTAAACTCCATTCCAGATAAAACCTTCAACTCCCAGTAAATATTGGTTGGATACAGCATATGCCACGGTGAATGATCAAGTGGATAATTCTTATTAGCATGACTACCAACGTTATCAAGTCAGAAGCACAAGTTAATCTTCAACTTGTTCCATATCACACACAGAAGATGAAAGATAATTAGGTAGCTAGGTCATACGGTAGATGCAGTCTAGAGAGATTATGATATCTTGTGGCCACTTTGGTATACGAAAATGAATTTACATGCTTGAGAATCACATTCGTAAACAGTAAACAAAATTCCATATCACACACAGATAGTGAAGATCAAATAGATAGGGAGCAAAATAAAATTTGGTAGCTGGTATTACGGTAGATGCAGTCTGAAAAGTTTATCTTGTAGCCAGTTTGGTATACCAAAAAAAAAAAATTTACATACTTCTAAATCACATTTGTGAACAGTAAATAAAATTCCTTGACAAATTTGAAGATTCGAAGCAGATTCAGGACACATTGTTGTCTCACTAACTACACAATATAGTTTGTGAAGAAACTCAACAGATTACCAAAGGCAACAGCAGAGGAATTTATCTCGTTTATAAACAAGATGCCTAAGCAGCAGTATGCTTCATATCACCTTTGAGGTCCTATGTCTATTTCAAAAGTAAGCTATAATGCAATAATATGTTAGCAGGCATACATTAAGGTATAAAATACTAAGAGAAGAAACTGTTGAGTGATGAAAAAATAAAACATTGTAGTAATGTACTAGTAAATTATATAAGAGGGCTACATTCAAGTGGTGTAATAGCTTTTGCTAGAGTTTTAATAAAATCTTTCATTCACTTTCCAGAAAAAAAATTTATGTAAGAGGGCTGACTCTCCAATCCAGAAATCTCTTTCCTTAATCTCTACGACTTCCCTCTCTTCTCATTCTTCATCATACATCAAAGTCATGAATTATCCAGCAAATTTCTGAAATATCAATCAAGAACAAGAAAGTGACAAGAAAACATACCGTTGGCGAATAATTTCAAAAGCTTCTTTTGTTGCATAAGTTAGCCCTGTCTTTGGATCATGGTATCTAGAACATATGATCATAGCAGAAACATGAGAATTCATTAAGCATTGCTTCCGCAATTCTCAAATAAAATAAAGAAGAAATTATTTTTCTTTTATTCCATATGCTGTTTAATGGACAATTTCCATCTACTACTGAAGTTGATACCCTATAAAAAACTGATGACAACTTCAATGCCAATTAATTAACAATAATAAGAGCAAACAAGGGAATAACTGCAAAATGGAACTAGTTTCAGATAGTTGGCACAAGTATCCAGATAGCTGGCCCAAAATGAATGATTTCATCAATTGTTTGTCTCAACAGTGAAGCATAGTTATTTCACTATCTTATTAACTTGTTTCAATTTTGAGCACATTTGGCTCAAACTGAAGGTTCCGCACAAATTTTATTAACTATAAGTAGAATATTGGCTCAGACAATCTTCTATTTGAGAATGTAACAGTGGTTTTCCAATATTCTTCCATTCTTGGAAACCAAGTTCGGGATCAACACTCATAGAACTCATTGAAAATGGTTTTCACTACTGTGCACCCTCATTCCATAAAGACCTGCTTTTTAACTCTAATCATTGCCCTCAAATTAAAGATGATGTAGCTACACCAATTCAAACAATTGAAAAGCACGGTTATCAACAAAGCTAATAGGTGGCAGATCAAAACTTTTTTTAAGATACTTAGCAGCCTTACAGCAATTTCACTTTTTTCCATCAAGGCAAGGGGGGTTGTTTGATGGAAGCACTAAATTGAAATATTTTAGGAATTAATGTTGGAAAACAAAACCTAGAGAACGTAATTTGATAGTTAAACAAGTATAAGCACCATTTATCCATTTGTACCAAATTCATCAGTAGACTATTGTGTTTTCAGTTTATTTAACCTCATTTTGATGAAAAAGAAATAAAATGAAAAGGAAATCAACCAAAGGAAAATATGTTTTAAGAAAAAGCAAGCAGTAACTTGCTATAACACTAAAAGACAAGAACTTACTTGGCAGGCAATCCTGTAACAACACAAACAGGCTTCTCTGGATCTGTTAAGAGATTAATCAAATATCATAATCAAACTGACTGTGAAAGAAAAATAGAAGGTTTAGAAGTAAACAGTGCAATTCATCATTTTTTGACCTTACTCTCAACATCAAAATTAAGTGATATCAACAAAAAAAAAGGTGAATTAAATATCATATGCATTTCACAAAAAGATGTAGAATTGACAGAAAAATGTGAATGGAAGGAACTTCAAATCAGCTACAATCTTCAATTCCTTAGGGAGGTAAATAGAGAGCAAATAAACTCAAGGAATATACTTATATGCTCACTTTACTAACCAAAGAAATATAAATCAGGGAAAATCCAAATCCAGTTGTATATCAAATGAGATAATAAAATTAAGGCTATAGTGAATTCTTGTCTTAGATGTTATGTATAAATAAAAGAGCTCAATAGTTATCATGCCAAACCCATAGTTTAAGTTCTATTAATAGGTACAGGGAACAAGAAACTATAAGAAGAGTATATAAAAGCTAATAGCAACACAGGTGGTACAAAACCAAGGACATATCTAAAATAAAAGCTCTATCTCCTGTAATACAAAGTGCTTAATGATTCATCAGTAAGGTTTTCTTGTTGGGGAAATCAAAAGGAAGGAAGAAGATAACAGTGAATATTTAGGCTGATCAAATAGCGCAGCAGGGTAGATTGTAATTAAGTTGATTTATCCAGAAGATGTCACCAGATAAATCTAAAAAAATTGTTTAAAATCATACTAACTTACGAAATAACCTACATGGAACACATGTTGTCGGAAGCTCTGACTGGAAAGACAACCCTCTGAACTCTAGACATGAATAACCTGCAACAGAAGTTCTGAACTCAAATCAGCAGTTCTAACAATAATTAAAACCACGATAGAGATGTAAAATTAACTCCATTAGCTTAGAGTAGCTTGCCATTTTTAGAAGTATATCGTATTTGTGGGCCCTTATACACAGCTTTCTGAACAATAGCTCTTTTTTTAACTTCTTCCTCTCTGGCCAAAACACGCTCCAAGTTCCTCAAGTTCATGATTTCTGCAAAAGACAGCATGCATGTGAGATCAAATGGGATACAAGAACTGCTTTCGAACCTCAAACAACTGAACAAAGACAACACATAACCCAGTAACACTATCTACCTGTTTGGGCAGCTTCAAGAAGCATCTCCTCTTGTGTCATCCTCTTTTCTTCACCTTCCTTTTTCCTTTTTATTGGCTGTTAGGAAGATGCCAGTTTCATTGCTTCTTAGTTCAGTAAATTACCACAGAAAAGACAAAGTTGGGATATGAGTTTGAAATAATAATAATCTTCAACAACATGAAACACTTCATTCAAGAAGCATTAGCAGTGATAAGCATTGACTAAAATAAGCCATTTTCGACAAAAACTAAACCTTTGGAAAGTTAAATGGAACCATGTGATATAAGAATATCTAAAGCCAAAACCAAAGCTGACATCCATCCCAGGTTCCAAAGCGTAAGTAACAGCATATATAAACAATCACACACTGTCCAAACTCAAAACATAAGAAAAGGTCCACATCAAGCAGCAATCCAACAGCATCTCCCCTCAAACTAGGTTGCAAAAAAGACAATCCTCAACACTGTTAAGGCTTTTATTTCTTCCAAAATGACTTACTCACGCAGATCAGTCGTGATGCAAAGGAAAACCTAATGCATCAGATGGTTGCAAAGCATTAGAAGCAAAAAATATGATACTAGACATTTACATGTGAGGTATCCTTGAATGAGAACCAAGAAGTCAATCGCTTGCACAATCATAAAAGTAACCAGTATGACAAAATTAACCACATTAATTTATGTGTCATTCTAGCATCACATTTCATGAAGGATAACAAAAAATGCAAGAAAGAAACCACCAAAAATGATAAGGATTCTACTTATTTTGGGAGTTAAAATACTTTAAAAGACTCATGATCAATGTAAACCACAATCTCCTAAACATTCAAGGACAATCATGGAGTACAATGCTCATCGTTGGAAATACCAGCTTCCCAAAGAAGCAATTAGGCAACCTTCCACTAATTTGAACTCTTACCACATTTCCTAGAGTTGCTCAATTACCTTAGAGAAATTCAAAAGGTGTACAAGGAGATCTTCAGGTCTTCTCTAGTTTATTCTATAATATTATGATGTGTCACTATCCAACCAAACAGTCCCTTTCTCATGCATGTGGCCTAACATTAGCTGCCAATGGGAACTTCAAATTTTAATGACAAAGCATTCGCTAGTAAACCCACCTTTGCGCATAATTTCATTTACTCGTTTCTTCGGTTCAGTATCAAGGTAAATTCCATAATGTAATGATAAAAACAATTATCAATGATCTATGGCCTGTATCTTCAAAATCAATTCTAACTACAACTTAGAGAAGAACCCATTTACTTTTATTGAACTCAGTTAATTGCATCATCCTTTCTATTGATTCTAAGCAGTCCCTTTAGTGCATCACAATCTGAATTTTGTGGGCATGAGTCCGGTAAAGATGGAAAAATTAAATGTTTGTTCCAAAAGTTTCTATTCCCCATCCTATCCAATGATACTCTTACCATACTCTATCGATTAGAATAGACATCTGTAACAAAGAATTAAAAGTAGAGAACAGACCTTCATTGTTGCTTGCAGAGCTGCCTTGATTGCATCTCTCTCAGCTTGCTTAACAATTACAGCGGTTCTTGTAGACTTCCTAACAATTCTCTCACCCTCAGCATCATAATAGCCATCATGGTGTCTGGGGGCAGGAGAGTCGTGAGGTGACTTTGGAGGTCCGTCTTCATCTAGTTTGGAAAGGACCTTCTTTTTCTTTTTCTTCTTCCCTGGTGGTTTTCCTGGAAATATAAGTCGCTTCTTAGTTTGAGTCCTGCAAAGGAAAGAGACTAAGTTAAGCTAAGCTAAGCATTTAGGAAACAGTAGTGTAAGAATGAAAGGCATTGCAGTCAGAGACCTACTACTTACCTGTCCTCAGCATCGTTATCTGCTTCCTCATCAGGCTCAGGCTCCTAATACAAGTGAATAAGTTCATTTTTCTTTCACTGTTTATGGTTTAAAGAAGATTACCATCAAAACGCAAAGGAAGTTGAAAAGAAGGAAAAGAAATACCCACATCTTCATCAAAATCACTATCAAATTCATCAGCCATCTCTGCCTCTTCCTGATAATTGTCATCATACTCATCCTAGAAATACAATATGACCAGAACGATAAGGTTTCTATTAGAAAATGTTTAGGCGTGTCAATTACATACAATGAAGTTACATATGTAAAAATTACCTCTTTGAGCGCATCTTGACTCCAGAATAACTCATCTTCCTCTACTTCCTCGTCAAGAAGCTTAGTCATCCTAAAACAGTACCAAAAGCAACCAAATTTAGAATCCAAATTCCAAAGTGAAAATAACAGTAGCTTTGTAGATGGACTACCTTTTTCCTCTGGTTGCTCTAGACGCCCGGTCCAGAAACACAGGCGGTGGCGCATCTTGTCTGCCGATGTCCATGAGACCAACGGAAATGGGGTTGTGAGAGAGAGCAGATTAGTAGACAAGGTCCCAAGAAAACCTGAACACTCAAAAGACACACTTCGACATGACATCCAAAACTATCTTTGTTAACTGCTTATTTAAAGTGCCAAAACCGGATAGTCATCAAACTAGAAATAACATTAAGATGATGACAAAAAAAAAAAAAAGAAATAACATTAAGATAGAATAATTAAAACTATATATATAATATATAAGAAATAAGAAATAAAAATTGTTAAAATAATTAAAATTATAATAAATAATAAGTAAAAATATTAAATTAATTAAAATTATAATTTTTAAAAAATATTTTATCTATGAAAAGTTGCAATGAGTTGGTTTTTGCAAGAATTGATGTGACAGATTATAAAGCTTAAATAAATTGGCAAGACCTAATTTAATAGTGTAGCAATAATCACAACAAGAAGGTAGTGGAGTAGACAGGAACTAAGTTAGCCTTTGGCTATGTTTAGTTATACGGAAGGTATTTAATGGAATGGAATTGTTTATAACAAAAGGAATATAAATAGATGTAATATTAGAAAATTATTGTTTGGAAAGGATAGAAAGGTTCATAATGTAATATAGTGAAATGATATTTGAAAGAAAGGTTTATAATATAATATAATGAAAAGTTGTTCAACATTTTATAATCCATCCTAAACCCCCCAAATCGAAAGTTTCTCATTTTTACTGTTTAGAATGGGATGAGATGTTATATGAAACCCTCCTTTTTCATTTTATTTCATTTCATTTCATTATAAACTCTCCTTCCAAATGATAAATTAATATTTCATTCCATTAATAAACCCTCAACTAAACATAGCTTTAAGCAATACTATCTGCAACATCTGGAAAGGAATCAAAAGATATTCGACAGGGAATTAATTGGTTCACAAAAATTAACCGATGTAATAGTGAATTCTATAAGTGAGTAGTTAATAATACATCTAAAACATTTGGATTACAATAGAGAAACAAATATGAAAAGGAGGATTCCACAAACACCATAAGGCAAATAGTAATATAAACAAAACAAAAATGCAAAAGCAATATGTAAGTTGTGTGGATCAACTCAAGTAGAGAGTGCAAAATAGATTAAAAAAGAGAACTTAAATCTCATCAATAGAAATAATTGAACCATGTAGAGTTGTAACACATGCAAGAAAGGAAACATTTGGTTTAAAGCTAACACTTACAGAAGCATAACATCAGTTTTTGGAGTAATTGATAAAAGTTGCTTCTTTGTGATCAGAAAGTCACATATTTAAGTTACGGAAACAGTCTCTTTGATAAATCAACATCAAGTGAAGATGGATCAACTCTTTCATAAAGAAGAGAGGCATCTCTAAAGTGAACATGCAAACATTACTAAACTAAGCGAACAAATCCTTATTCAAAGGAAAGATATGCAATAGCCAAAACTAATTAACAAAAGTGCATGTATGAAGGCTATCCAAAGTACCAGCACACGCGCATCGACCAGATAACCAAACTATTGTAGGCCATAAGAAGTTAGAAATGATAAGCAAACGCTTTGTTTGTAGTGGGATGAAATGTGTGGCTACTATATAAGCACAATTTTGTCCGTATCTTAATAAATTACTATTTTAATATTTTAAAAATTAGATTGAATATCAAACTGGTAAAATAAGATATTTAAAAAATAAAAGTTTAACCTGTATTAAGCTGTTATAAACCTAATATATTTATAACTAATGTATAGTAAAAAAGAATTAAAGATACGATTAGAAAATTAAATATCTTATTAAAATAAAAAAGAACACATTAATATTTATTAATATACAATCAATAAATCTAATAATACAACCCAAAATTGAATTTAACATAAAAAATAAAATAATAGTGACAATTAAAATTGTATTCCTGGAGGATGTGTCTCGCTATCATTAAAAAAAATTCAAAATTTTCAACACTATTTAAAGACTTATATAACCACGCTTTCACCTAAAGTATTTACATAAGCATCTTTTGGTGCATTAAATAAATTAAAATTAGTAAAGTGTGAAATTACTTTTTATTGTAAGACATTATAATTTTAATTTTTAGATATAATTAAAATAAGATATTAACTACCTATCAATAGATGTTCTTAATTTATTTGTTGTAACAAATGTGTTTATAAATCTCCTTAAGTTCATTATAATGAAGATCAAGTGATGGTTCTTCAATTTAAAAATCAATATTATCAATAAAATTAATATCAATTGGATCATATATTCTCTTCTTACTAATACTCTGAATACATAATACAAAAATTATAAAATTAATAATAAAAAGTAGAATTACTTTAAAAATTAAATTGAATAAATAAAATGCATATTAGTCATTAAGTCTTTGATCTTCCAAACAATTTCATTTCTTCATACTAATATGTAAGAAAATGCTCTAATTATATTATAACCTGATGTATAAGTTATTTGGCGGAATAATCTAATGGTATAATTTCCCAACATTGAAGAACTTTAATCAAATAATCTCTACTTCTAATCTATTTTTCAAATTAAAAGTTATACACAATAAAAATATATTATTAATAAGTAAAGAATACAACTAAAACTATGAAAACTTACCTTGTTGCATTTTTTCATTATAAGTTCTTTTATTGCAGATAATCTAGCAAGGCTCTATAAACTTTCATGATATAATTTCATTTCATTTGCTACCTTTGATTATTCTTCGTTAGAGAAAATACCTTTATATTCAAGGACATTAAAATTACCACCCATAATATCAATATTTGTTCATGCATTTCCATTATTTAAGAGGATTGAGAAAGCAAGTTATTAAGTGGATCTTTTGAGTAAGATACTTATCCTATTGTTAATTTAGAATATATACATAAGGCTTATATAATTTCTCCTTTACTTTAAAAAGATTTATAATTGTTTGTGAACTATAAACATACCATCACGTAAAGTATAAAGATGGCTTCTCATCTTAGGTAACAATCCTCAATAACCTTATAAGGAGAGCCATAATCTTCTTAATAATCAAGCAAATATCTCAAAACTTATAATCAGCATAATACTATAACCTTCTTTGCCTTTCGCACCTTTTAATAACTTATGACCATAAACACTTTTCAAAGTTATAAAAATAATTGCAAATATATTAGTAGCAAGACGTACAATTTCAACCTACTCTTCTTCCTTTCTTAGCCAAGATAAAAATGTAAGATGATTATATGCATTAATTGTGATCATAGATATATGTGAAGCAAGATTAGAGATATAGTCTATAAAAAGGTAATATCTTTTAAAATGAGATTTATAACATTCACAAACATGGACTATGTGGCGACTATTCACAGACAGATCTTCTACATGGACTATGTGGGTACATACAGTGTTGCTACGGGGTAGATCCTTTTGGCATATTTGGGTTCCGTCGCGCTCTTCCTGGGTATGGCGGAAGATTCTGTTGAGCTGAGAGTGGTGCAGAGGCCTTATTGTAGCTTGTATTGGTGATGGGAGAGATACTTCCCTCTGGCAGGATTATTGGTTACCCGACCAGGGGCCCCTCTGTGACCGCTTCTCCTTCCGTGATCTACCTTCTACTGGGCTCTCTTGGGATTCTCAGGTTTCGGAGATCATTCGTGATGGGGAGTGGGTTTTTTCGGAGGGGAGTGATGAGCTTCAGCAGATTTGGGACTCAGTCCGCTTTCGACCGCAGCTTCAGTCAGATAGTTGGGTT
>JAOSBP010000007.1:6975601-6992299 GCA_027563825.1 Erythroxylum mucronatum | reverse complement strand
CTACATATAAAAGTAAAATACTCATTTATCTTTGGATCTTTTACAAAATGAAGTTATCACGTTGTTATTAACCCTATATATATTGTGGTCTTCATCAATCATATGGAAATCATATGAATTTATGAAAACAAAGTGTACCATTATATTGAGAACTACTTTAGGCTGTAAATTGATTTCAATAATCGACATTTTTTATGTTCATCGAATGTCTTAGAAAAATCTAAAGGTTATCCATCCATCCATACATACATACATATAAATAAATAAATGGAATGTCTTAGATTGTTATTGAATGAGGGTTGTTATTGTTCTTCTTCTACGATTGTTAACTATTATTTTTGTCGTTTGAACTTGAATATGGCATTCAACAAATTGCCTTATTTTCTTTTCCATATATGGTGTCAAATATTGAATTCAAATTCTTATATAAGTAGAAATTTCGATAAACAATGATTTTCAGGTAAAAAAATGGGACCAAAGAGACAGCGTGAGGTAATGCGGCCCAAGTTTAGAGGCATGTTCGGAGGTACTTACTGTGAAGGTGGATCGTCACAGTCTACAGCTCGCAATGACTCACCTCCTTCTCCTCCAGGGCCTATAGTTGCAGATGAGGTATCACCTACTGCTCGTCATGCTATACCATCCCCATTCCCAACTCATATATCATCCAATACCACTTTATCAGATGGAGGAGACGTCCTCCAGCCTGGAGCTGAGGGACCTGACGGAAAAAAGTATATAACAATTGTCAACAATTTGAAAGTGAAATCACATTAATCACTATTTGTTTTTAATTAAATTATAGGTTTATTAGTTTTTTCATTGTATAAAATTACTTCTTATATTAGGTTGGTTTCGTCTGAACCATATTCCAGAAATATGACTTCTAAATTTAAAGAAGGGATTGATCCTGAGGGTTATGTATGGAAGAATATCTCTCAGGCAACAAGGGGATTTTACTTTTAGAAGTTTGAGGTATAATAAAGATTTATTTCTTTTTATATTGATTTATATACACTAATTACATAAATATTATTACATTATAGTAGTTTAAATTTTTCTCTTCTTATTTCAGATTTTTTTTGGGATTTTGGTATTGACACCATCATACATAGACTATGGGAGAGGCGAGCTCGTACACGTTATCGCTACTTTATTAGTGCGATACACAAGGCTGGTGTACGACCGTCTTATATTTCGGAGCAAATATAGAGTCGTTGTCAGGAGTATTGGAGAAGCCCTGAGGCAATGTCCATCTCAGGGCGTAACTCCACCAACAAACGTGGAGGCTCGTGGGGAGAGAGTCTTCCTGTATATATGGGAGGATCAATAACCCACCACGAGCATGCACAGAGACTTGTAAGTATCTAAACTTCACACTTATTTTATAAATGTTTTACTTTGCTATATTATAGATAATAATAATGGTATAAAAGTCTGGTGCCATATATGGCTATGTTGAGTTTTTTATTTGTTTAACAGGGAAAAATATAATAAAAATAGAGAAAACTCTACCGAAATTTTTATAAAATGTAGTTCACATATAACATTTTAGTTTAAATATGCAGGAAAAGTCTTTGGGCATGAGACCTACACCTACTCGGCTGTTTTTGCACACTCACATGAAGAAGCATGACGGTGTGACATTCGTCAACAACTGATGTAGAGAACTGAATGTATGTGAAATTAATGCATTAGTATTATTTCTTAATAATAATCCCTTACTAATGCAAACATTGCTTCCTAATAGGACCAAATACAACAAACCATTCAGCGACAGTCTCAGGAGGAACAACCTGTTGATGAGACTCAGACGTATCTTGATGTTGTCGATGGTAGGGACCGTCGTGGACGGATATTCGGGCTAGGTTCATTTACGAACACATATTATTCGCAATCCTCCATGTCCAGTATAATAGCATCTACTAGACCAGCTCTGCATAAGGGTGAAATCACTGAGCTTCGGACCATAGTGTAGACATTGATGGAGCATATGGCTCAGCTGAGACAGGAGATGGGGCAATTGAAAGGGAGAGGTGACCCGCCATCATCAAGACATTAGGATTGTTGTAGTCATTTGCTTTCAATTACAAAGAGTTATTATGTACACTGTAATGTTTTTATTATCAATTAAGAAAATTTGAACTTTATATCATCAGTCAACTTTTTGTTTAAACAAATAAATTTATTATGCATAGGTAATTCACAACTGTTGAAATTGTGCATTTTTCATAAGATCATCAAATAAAATTTAATGTCGGGATTTTTTAAAAAAAATTTCTAACTTCCAATTACCGACGAAATACACAAAACTGTCGCAAAAAGGTTTCAATATTACTAACGGAATACAATAAACCGTCGGTAAATTGTTCGTGGTATTTACCGATCGTTCTTCTTCTTTCGTCGGTAATATTGAAAACTTTGTCATTATCTTAACGACAGTTTACCGACAGTCATGTTTGTTCGTCGGCATATTTTACCGACGGAAGGACACATGAAATTTTCTTCATTATAATATCCTACGACCGTATTAACAGCGTCGTTGTCCGTCGTTTTATTTCGCCGGTAAATATTATTACCGACGAAATACTTCGATTTAGCGTCGGTTAAGACCGTCTGTAAACCTTATATTTCTTGTAGTGCTTTCGACATCCTCATCCCTCCCGCCTCAGCATTATCATGCAAATTAAAGAACTTAGTTTGTAAAGGACTTGTTTAAATTGAAATTTTGATTTAGTAGTATATTTTGACTTGAAGTCATATTTTTATTTATTTAATAAACTAATGTAATGTGAATATAAAAAAGAAAGTAGAAATATACGAACTTCCCATGTGGTCTTATTTATTCTAAAATATTTTTATATAAATTTTTTTGAAAATAATATTTTGTGATAGTAGAAATTTTTAAATTTTTTATTGAATTTCTATTGAATTATATTAAATTTGTCCATATGTTTCTCATAAAACCAATTCAAAGAACCACTCAGAATTATTTATGACTCTTAAATAAGAATGGTGTTGATAGAAGTTAATTGACTTATATTAAATTTTTTTTATTGAATTTCTATTGAATTATTTAAATAAATTTGTTATCAAAATCAAGTTAAAGTAGTCATACATATCCTTTCATACAAGTCATTCGCATGTAGCAATATGTTAAAATAAATTGACAAAATTTTAATACAAAATCTTCTTTTAAAATTTTTAATAAGATAAAAGTCTGTTTAAATAATTTTAATTCATAAGAGTTCTTATTTAGATTAAGTCAACAAAAATTCACATTTTTATCTTAATAAGAATTAAACCAGTTACATAATTATGAATTTTTTTCACAATCTACATTATATGTTTTATGATTTTGTTATAAGTAATGTCATGACTTCTAAAAGCACATTGCTTTAATATTTTTTATTTTTATCGAAATAAACTCAATTTTTAAGCATGTTCAATATCCTTTCAGTTATTTCACACTTGAATGATACGGTTCCTGCACCAAACCTTATTACGATCTAAGGAATGTTTACTACTCATGATAGCACCAAGTAGTTGAGATCTAATGTTAGGTGGTTGACCGCAATTTGTGACATCATTCTAGCCTGAGTGGTTACACAAAGCGCTGCCCTGTGGCTTGCGCGATTAACCAATTTCCTAATTTGATTAATGTTATATATATCGGTAATGTCGTGTGTAAGATATATATGTTATATTTAATTATGGATATTTTGTTTTTCCCTGAATTTAATTTTACAGACGTTTGTAATTGATGATTTGATTATATCATTTTATACGATTGTGAGTGTAATGTTGTAATTCCAAACAATTGCACATATTCTACCAACCAATGTTGTTTTCCATAATCAAAATCAATGCTGACAGACTGTAAAAGGAGGGCAATTAACAATTTAGGAGTTACTTATCCTTCTGGAACAAGATTTAAACTTTAAAAGCTGACTTGGTTAGGCAAACGCATTAAGTGGCTATTGGGATGGACTTTTTGGAGGTCAATAAATACTTTTCTCTGTCACAAAAGTTTTTTTTTGAAAAAAATAGGTGTTTAGTTATAAAATAAAAAAGTACTTCTTTAATAGGTATGTTTTTTTTTGTCAGCCAAAATACAGCTTTTTAAGAAGATTAAATTTGGAGCTTCTCAAAAAAGCTTCTCAAATGGCCAAAATATAGATTTATAAGAAGTTTAAATTTGGAGCTTCTCAAAAAACCTCTCAAATGGCTTTTTCAAATCAATTAGTGAGCATATTTTTTTGTCCCTTTTACTCTTATATTTACACATAATTCTCACAATACTCACAAACTCATCTTCACGTTTATCTTACAAACCCATTATTTGGCTTTTTTATATGTTTTAATATTTATTTTTGATATTAGTTTTACTTATGTTATACTTCATATAAAAGATTTGATTGGATATATTTTTATTTACGTTTCATATGGTTTAAAATTATATAACAATTAATATATTATGCTTTGCATATTGTTTAATATACTTTAAATAATATTTATATGCATAAATAATTTTTATTACAAAATAAAATGTAGTTAAAATTAAAAAGTAATTTTTTATTTTTATATTATCAAACAGTCTACTGTATAAATCTGTTTTAAAAAAGTTCTTTTTTAAATGACAGCCAAATAGTCAATTGGCTTCTTAGAAAAGTTCTTTTTAGAAAAGATCTACAGAAAAAAACTGTGCTGACAAAAACTCTACTAGTATAAAGTCAAATCAAACATAGGCTTAGACCTCAAATGTGATTCATATATATATATATAATTTTAGTAGACAAATTAAGTCAGCCAAATTAGGGAGAAAAAAAAGCACAAAAAGCTAATTTTTGACGTAAATGCAATTTGTCACTTCGTAGAAGTTGCATCAGATCAAGTTGATGAAAGTAAGTCCTAAAAGGACATCGGATTTCCAAGTTAATATATATATATATACATGCACATAAATAACAAGTTGAAGTGGTCCTCGGACATTCTACAGGATAACAGTTAGTTTTGCAATGCAATAGTCACATGAATGGTAGGTCCGCAATAAAAGAAAAACAGAACAGTAACATAAATTACGTGAAAGGTACCTGTCACCAAACCATAGTTTCCCTCATCCAAAGTAAGGTATGAAACTAAGACTCTTCTCCTTTCCAGCTGATTAACTTTGCTTGTATTGTAAGCAATTTCTAATCTAACCTAACCAGTACAGTTCTTAGTATCCGTATAAGTTCGAATGTTCAAATGATATGATTACTCACCAGCATAATACATGATTGTGGATCCAACCGTTTACCTCCGTGCATGTGCATCTTATGTCTTTTAGGTTTAGAAAATGGCGTTGGCCAATAATAATATAACATTTTTTGGATATGGGGCGTGAGGGTGATAAATGGAAACGGCAAAGAGCGGGTCCGCAGTTATTACCTAACCTACACAGAGACACTAACTCTCTTTCTCTGTCTAAAATTCGCTTCAGTTACTCGCACCAGCGCCACCACCATCACCACCACCATCTTCTCTTCTTCACGGTTTAGAGTTTTCAATGAGAGACAGAGACCCATGAAAGGTGCGCCAACCATGTTTTGGTTTCTCTTCATGGAATAACTAATTATGCATGCCTACCTTTCTTTCTCGTTTGGCTGCTTGCCACTTCTCTGGTTTTCTTCTCCGGAGAAATTGATTTGGTTTTTGGATTTTCTGCTGCAAAAGAAAAGTTGATAGGAAGATGGGGAAGAAAGGAGGAGGTGGGTGGTTCTCATCTGTGAAGAAAGTCTTCAAATCATCATCTTCTAATAAGGAATTGCCTGACAAAAAGGTATTAAACTTCACATTTATTCTTTAGTTAGCTTCATTATAAATACTCTTTAGTTTCTTTATATTCTTCGTTCTTCTGGGAAAGAGAGATTTGTTTGCTAACTGCATGCACATTCAGCAGTTAGAGATTGATATGCATTACTCATTACTAATTACGTACGATAAATTTATGTGCAAAATTAAGGTAGTTTCATGTATTGTTAGTTTTTTGGGATAAGTAGTATACATACATCTCAGTGGAAAACGAACATAGTGATCTCCAAACGAACAACTTTTCTAAGAGGAATGCTGGGTTGAGTCAATGAATTGAGTGGTGATGAACTGGTCTAGGAAGAGCCATATTGAAAAGACGGTGACTAATGTTGAAGCATGGACCAAAAACGAAGCAAATGGTCCCTCCTGTATCAATTGTTATCATGCCAATCCACCAGTGCGACCCAGTCGGGCACGTGTTTACCTTGTTCGATCCCCATCATCCCCTCAATTATCATCCTCTCTTTCGTTTTCTTTGTCCGACTTTGTTTTTTCTTTTTTATTGTTTTGAAGTTGATCATCACTGCACTAACCATCATTTGGTCCATAAATAATAAATTGTTGTTTTGTTTAAGTCTTGAAGATAGCTAGGAGGTTTGTTCTTTCATATTGACCAAAAATAGCAACACTGTTCTGTTGTACTAATTGGAACATATTGTATATGACATGTCAGAGAGACAAAGTAGATAAATGGCAAAATGAGGCACCGGAGGTTGTGTCATTAGAGCATTTTCCGGCAGAGAGTTCGCCGGACGGCACGAATGAACAGAACACCACAGTATCCACCCCAGTGAACGAAGACAGAAATCATGCTATTGCAGTGGCAGTGGCCACCGCAGCAGCTGCTGAGGCTGCGGTGGCAGCTGCTCAAGCGGCGGCTAAAGTGGTTCGGTTGGCTGGTTATGGACGCCAGTCTCGGGAAGAAAAAGCTGCCATCCTCATACAATCTCACTACAGAGGCTACCTTGTAATATCTCTGTCGTTTTCTCTTTCACATCATACACCTGCTTATCTTGTTTGTCACATGTATCCTCTCACTTTGTTTGCCACCGACTCTTGTGCTTTTCCTACATTCCAAATATTAGCAGCTTCTTTTTGTAGTGTGTCCATGAAGAGTGGACAATTTAGATCACGACAATTGGTTAAGCTTGTACTTGCTAAACCTTTATTTGCTTCTAACTGGTAATGCAACCATAAATCTTCTACCTTAGATCTCATGGTTCAATGACAAAGTTGTTAAAAATGAAACCTTTTGAATATGATCTTAGAGAAGATGAGAATTTGACCTGTGTATTTTCATTATACTTCTTTTAATTTTCTTTGTGCTTACCAATAAAGGGGGCCCCATTCTTGGACTTTGTTAGGTCAAGTTGTCCTAGTGTCACCATTTAATTCGTTTGCCGTGCCATGGGGGGCAAGCAACTAACTACAATATTAGAGTAAAGATTTTTTGTTTAAGTTTTACGTGTTTTATGTCTAGTGAATCTCAGCCATTTATTTATATGAGCTTTACGTTTATTTATGTAGAGCCCATACAGAACCCACATAAATAAATAACTGTGATTCATTTAGTACAAGAAAATATCATAAAATTAGACAGGATCTTGTTCCACAATTTGGTGCCCTTTCCCGTAGTTTTTGTTACATTTAAACGTTTTTCGATTTCACTGGAAATCTTCTGGTCGTTCAATCATTGCAGGCTCGGCGTGCCTTGCGAGCATTGAAAGGACTAGTGAGGCTACAAGCACTGGTGAGGGGTAACAACGTACGCAAACAAGCACAAATGACAATGCGATGCATGCAAGCACTAGTTCGTGTCCAAGCAAGAGTGAGGGCTCGTAGACTCCAATTAACTCATGACAAGCTTGAAGAAAAGGCTGCAGAAGAGGAACGAAGATTGCATGTGGAGGAAGAAATTGTAACCTCAAAGGTGCCTTTGAAGGGTTGGGATGGTAGGCACCTAAACGTCCAGAAAATGGACAGCCCTTCAAGAAAATTTGATGCGGTAGTTAAAAGGGAGAAAGCTCTTGCGAATTATGCTTATGCTTATCAGGTCAGTGAGATGTTTTGTAACTCAAGTCTTCGGATGAAAGAACAGAGCTTTATTATATTAAGCAAATCAACATGTTCTTATATGAATGGTTTTGGGTTTTAACAGCAAGAACAGAGGCAGCATTTGTTGGAATCACACCCAGGTGGCAGTGACATGGGATTCTACTTAACCGAACGAGAAAAGTCTCATTGGGGATGGAATTGGCTGGACCGATGGATGTCAACCCAGCCACGACACATCGGGCCAAATGAGAGTCCTTACATGACATTGACCACCGATGACATGTCCGAGAAGACGGTTGAGATGGATTTGGCCACTCCACCAGGCACCACCAATCTCGACATGGGCCTACTTGACCCATCCACGCACCCACCTCCGCAACAACGCCAATCAAGCTCAGGTTCAGCCTCAGAGTCAAGTAATGTGCCAAGTTACATGGCCTCAACCCAGTCTGCTAGGGCCAAGGTTAGATACCATGGTTCACTCAAACAGCGCAACTCTTATACCCCACAATGGAATCCGTCAGTCAAGAGAGCACCAAATGTTGGGTTAAGCTGCGACTCATCCAGCTCCGGTGGTGGAACGATTGTTTACCAGGCACCCAGGAGTCCAAGCCCTAATCCCAAAGGTCTTCGCCTCCAGTCTAGACGCCTTGCAGGGCACAGCCCCGATTTTATGGGAGGTGACGACTGGAAGATTCCTCATATATATTGATGGATACCATAGTTGGAGGCATACTTTTTGATTGGCGATCGACTGCTTGTGACACATATTATGGTATGCTCTTAAATTATTGTTCATAACTTGTCGACTTCCATGATGCTTGTGAATTTGTCTGGTTCTCGAGAGTGCGACATCTGATTTGTGTAATTGTAAGAATGTTTGCCCAAAATTCCTTGTCAATATTTGTTTGTTCTTAAGAAAATGTACGAATGGAACTGTTTGAACTTTAATATGCAATCTACATTTATTTGTATTTACCTATAGATTTTATAAAGGTGGAATTCATAATGGTTATTTTTGATTGTGTATCATTTAAATTTATGGGCTGACACATTTAATTTTTACATACAAGCTTGAAATAAATACTCATCTTTTTCATTTTAAATTTTCAAAAGTTAAAATCACTTAAAATTTTATAATATAATTAGCACGTAACATATAATAAAACATGAATTTTTAACTTGTTTATTGTAAACCTTGATCTTTATCTTGTTGTTTCCTTTGAATCATTTTTGAAATCGACTCATCTCATCTATGTAGCTGTATAAGTGTCTGACCATTAATAATATCCATAAAATATGTTAAAAGAACTCTAAAATTGTTGTAGAGCGGGTTAGTGAAGAAGTGTTAACTCTTTTATAGCCTAAGCCTATGTACAATATATTTTTAATATTTTAGTAATTTAATTAAAATGAAATTCTAATTTCAATTAAACTTTAATTATAGTTACAATTAATTCCAATTAAATACTAATTGTTTAAAAATAGCATTTCTACTAGTTATGGTTAAGGTTGCATATTACTAGACCTCCTCAAACCCCGTGACTCAACAAGATATATATTGAGTAGTGTTACTGTTGTTGTAAATACCAATTATAGCCAAATAATTTCTAATATCTCATATTTAATTATAAAGTTTCCTCAACTTTACAATTAAGTTTCACTTAATTAAAACACTTTTTTTCTCTTCAACTCGTTCTTTGTGTGACTCATCAGATTCTTAAATATGTTGACAATAAATACAGATTATTATATAAATTATATTTAAGATTATATAAATTATTTTTTAGTTTTTTAATTAAATAATTTATATCTATAAGTCAAGATTGACATCTAACAACTTATCATAACCACCGAATTAGGAATGTAAAAATAGTTTTGACTAACCTTTTATGCATAATTTTTTTTATATAATTCAATCATTTCATCGTAAAATATTCCAATTGCACAAAACATGAAAATAATGTTTACTTTATTTGAGTCTAGTTATGATAGTTCTCTACTATTAACAATTGATTTTATTAAAGATTTTTGTAAACTATTTTATAAAATGTCATCTCACCTTGACCAATGATTTCTTGAATATTGAGAATAATATAATATTTTCTTTAATCACTTCAAGGTGATGAATCTTATATTAATCCTTCATCTATTTCTATATAATTCATGTTAGTTTTAATGGCAACTAATTGAGCCCTTAACTAGAATCTGTCATAATTAGTATCAAAATATAACAATCTCTATGTGAGATACTTTGAAAATCTCAAGTTAAAGGATCACTTATACAATGCATTTCTCGAGGATGCTACTCGAGAAATGCAACCTTCTAGATACTCCTACCTTATTGAGTACTGATGCAACTCAATGGATAGATTCTGTTAGGTTCTTAAATGCTAGTGACTTCAACAATTTAAATTATGTTTTAGTTGGGGTATCTGTGAACTATGGGGTGAAAGGAATCACATAAAATTCCTAAATGAAAAACACGAAGCACATAACCTATATAGCCTCACAGACAACAAGCTGAGGGAATTGATGATCCTGAAAAAAATGTGAGTACCATATGCGGTCTAACTTATGAGCAAAAGCGGAATCTCCTATAAGATAACTAATATTCAAAATGGTTGCAGCTAATACTTGTAACAGTTCAAAGAGAAGGAAATATATCTCAAGAAGATCAATCAAGGATGAAGTCCCCCTTACCTGTTTGGACACGTGCATAACCCTTCTTATAAGCCTAGATCCTAGCTGGATAATTATCAATCCCCTATAATTGCTACATATAAGGAGCAACAAGTGCATTAGTAGAAGTAGAAAGAAGATGCTGATATATTTTACCATTATTAGGGACATGCAAGTTGGTATTCCTCTAAATCATACCTACCTTCTGCACTTGTCTAATTCCCCACTCGATGAGAACTTAGTTGAGCTCTCTTATCAATCAATTAGAGTTTAGTAAGAACATGTCCCCCTAATATCGTGTGCTAGATAGTCTGTATGCCTATTCCAAACTTTTGTAAATTTTTTTAGGGCCTTAATCATCTTAATATCAATTTATTTGCATTTTAAAAATATCTCTTTATTCTTGTTAATATCATTTTTATATATTTATATAAATAATAACCATAATTAATATAAGAAAAAGATTTTTTAATTCTCGTACAGATATAAAATTAAGAATAATACAAAAAATTAAAACATTATAACTGATTACGTCAAAAGTGAAAACATTATATAGTAAGAATAATATAAGTCCATAAGTATAACAATAAGAGTTCGTGCCAAAGAACACAAATAAGTAGGGGCAAAACCTTAAAAAAAACTTACAATTAAACTTTTTATATTTTTAACATATACATAAAATATAAGTTAAATTAAAAGAAAAGAGAAAAAATAAATGACATATCTGCTCAAATCATATGGCTTCAACTTTCATTTGGTACTAAGTCTTTATTATTAAAAGGAGTCTCATCATTTAAACCATTCAAACTCATTACGCCACATGATATGTCAATAGATTCATTTACCTTGTTCATATCAATCTTTTAGGGGATTAGGTTTTTGAGGAACAAAGTTTTATAAATAAGAGTGACTTGGGAGATAAAATAAGTTAAACTAAAAGAAAAGAAAAAAATAAAAATGAAAATTCATTTAATGACATATCTGTTCAAATCATATGGCTCTAACTTTCATTTGGTACTAAGTCTTTATTATTAAAAGGAGTCTCATCATCTAAGCTATTTAAACTCATTACACCATATGATATGTCAATACTTTTTTATCCAAAATTATCTCCCAAGTCACTCTTATTTATACAACTTGGTTCCTTAAAAACCTAATCCCCTAAAAGATTGACATGATCACGGTAATTGAATCTATATAACTATTTGTTCTAATAAGATTTCTAGTAAACAATAAAATTAAATTATTAAAAATTTATGAGAAATTATATTAATATTAATAATGATAATAACATACATTTCTCGAAGCTCATTTTATATAAAAAACCAAATCATTTAATCTTTTATATTCCAAACTATTTCTTTTTTAGAATTGATGAATTTAAATGTGCTAGAATTCTTTTAATACCCAATTGCAATCACACATTGACTAAGAATTCAAATTGCAAACATTTGCAAATATGGAAGACTACTTTCAAATTGATCTCTCTAAGCAACTATAAGACATCAAAAATAATTTTATAAACAAAATAAAGTAATGATTAATTTTAAAAAAGTAATAGAAGTGAAGAAGTGTATACTTGGATTAAGTTTGTATTTTTTATCATATTGTAATGGGCTTCCCTAAATCACTGCACACATCCTTGTATGCCTCTATTTGGAGCTATAGAGATCTTAAATCTTCACATGTAAAACAAATGTTTTTGAAAAGTAAATAATAATATAATTTTGTGTTTAAAGCAACAGTAGGATGATGCTACCCTAATAATGCTTGAGTGCATAATTGGTCACAACTTTAGAATTCAACAGTAGCTTGTTGCATCCTTGACCTTGAGAACCAATTAGGGCTTATTGACCTATACATGTTCCTTATAATTGCAACTTACCTAATCTTATTCAAGAGCTTTTGACAGATGATGGTGGAGTAGGTGTTATCACCCGTAAATATCCTGTTGTTTTTTTTAAGCCATGTAGTATGAACAATAGCTCTAAATGCAATTCTAAACTTGATAAGTTCTTGATTGACTATATAGTAGCTCATTAATGCTTAGTAATTAATGTTATGATGCACTTAAGATACTTATTTTGGTGTATATTTTATTTTAGGGATAAATGGAGGAAGAAGAACCAAAGTGAGCTAAAAAATATTTTTGGTGCCATTCTATTGATGTTGAATATTATTTGCCTTCATGGAACCATGAGTTAAGGTGAAAACGTGACAAAAAATGCAAAAAATGAAGCTATTGTAACTTATGTAGCTGTTTACGGGACTGTGTAAGTCATTGGAAGCGTGTAGGAGCTTGAAGATAACATTTCAGCCATCTCTACAACCTACAGGGCCTTATGTGATGTAGCTACTGTGAATGTTTATGTTCACGATTTCTGAAATTTTTATATACATGGTCACTTATCGCCTTTGTAGGTAACTATGTATTGTGACATAAACCTAATTTTAAGTATAAAAGGGCATTTAAGAGGCAAAAATAAGGGATGAAGGCATTAGAGATGAAGAAAGAAGGCAGATTTTGTTCCTTTTAGAGAGCTATGAGGAGTTAAACTTCATCTTTCCAGTTCAAAGGGGATATTGAGGCTAATGAATATGTTTAGGCACTCATTAATTTAGTGATTTTGTTCTTAACTCTCTTTTATAATTGATGATGTTATTCTATAATTAATGTTTTGGGATTTATGTATCAATGATTTGAATTCTTTAAATAGATTATTCATGTATGAACTCATTACCAGAATCTAGATTGTAATATATAATCCTTGTATCTCTGATTCACTTATGGTAAGCTAATGGTCATGCATCATTAAGGATAACATACCATAAAGGACCCAAGCTTTTGTGATTGTTTCCTATATTAACTTGTTTTCCAATTCTATAATGTAGTTTCCATACTAAATCTAGAGAGCTTATTGTAAATTGTCTGATAGCTAGACCTAATTAAATAACTTGTTTTAATTAGACACAACCTAAGAGAAAATTGAGATTAACATAACTTATTGTTAATCTACGATTAATAGTTTTTAAAGAGAGGTACAAGAATAATATGAAGATTGATTGCGCACATTCTTATGAAGGATGATATTCAATCGTGAATTGGATTTGAAACCTATTGATTAGTTCTAACAATTTTTTACCATTTGATTTGTTTTACCCTTAATAGTTTAATTTTACTTTATTTTGTTAATTGAATTCAACCAAACACCCTTCCTTTAATGAATCAATAAAAACTAGTTTATTTTTTAAAAAGTTAAATACACTCTCTATGGTTAGAATCCTTGCTCATCACTACTACTAATTTATCTGTGTATAGTTAGGTTTTATTTTTTAGTGTGTATGATACGCATCAAGAATTTTGACGCTATTACCGTAGAGTGAAGTGATTTAGTTTTTTCTTTTGATATTAATTGGTGTTTTGTATATATATTTATTTCTAATTGGTTTCTATAGTTGGTTCTAAATTTTTTAATATTTTGGTAGTGTTTGTGTATGGTAGTGGCGAGTTCTTCTCATTAAGACCTTGTAAAATTTGATCCTAAAATCAAAAGGAGATTGTGAAGGTTGGATAGGGAAAACAAAGCAACTATAAGAATAGAGCAAAGAGTCAATTTCAAAGAAGCTATGACCAATCTAAGAACTCTAAGAGAGTTGGCCACCTTAGATTTGACTTAAAAGCATTTATGCATTAATTTTACAAATTTTGCTAAACATATTACTTTTGAGCTTAAGTCTTGATTGATACATCTTTTGCCTAGTTTTTATAGTCTTATAGGTGAGGATGCTCAAAAGCATATCAAAGAGCTCGATGTGATCTATTTTAGTATGAAACCTCCAGGGGCGATTGAAAAGCAGATTATGTCAAGGGCTTTTTCATTTTCACTAAAAGATGCAACAAAAAGATTGTCTTTTTAATTTGTTTACAGGGAATGTGAGCACATGAATCAAAATTAAGAGCCTATTTTTGGAGAAGTACTTTCCAGCTTCAAAGACAGTCAATATAAGGAAAGATATTTGTGGGATAAAGCAATAATATGGAGAACCCCTTTACAAGTATTAGGAATGCTTTAAGAAGTTATAGGTCAGCTGCCCCATCATAATATCGCAAAACAACTCCTTATCCAATACTTTTATAATGAATTATTGCCTATGGATAGGATCTTAGTAGATACATCAAGTGGTGGAGCACTATGTAAAAAGACTCTTATGGAGTCTATAACTTTAATCAAGTGTATGGCAGTAAACAATCAACAATTTAACATTCACAATAATGTTCATCAGGAAAATGAGGTAAAAAAATTCATCCACAGAGCATCATTTCCATAAACTAACATCCTTTGTTTTACAAATTGTTATAGGCCAGGCATATGTGAAGCCTTGTGGGATATGTACAAATACGAACCATTCAACAGATAGAAGTCCAACTCTGCAAGATAGAAACATGGAATATGTCAATGTTGTAGGGGAAAATTTTTCCCTTCAATACAACCTATATTATAGGTTGGAGAGATCATCCGAACCCAAGTTATTGAGAGAATAAGCAGCCAAACTACTTCCTAAGTAGGTCGTAGGTTGCACAATAATTTCAAACTAGACCATAAGCCCCTTCCTCTACATTAAGTACATCACTGGAAGATATGGTTAAGTCTCTTCCCACTAACACTTTGTAATTCCATCAAGATGTAAAGCAGTTTTAGCAAGAGATAAGATCTTAATTCCAAAAGAGTAAGACTAGCATCCAAAATTTGGATAAATAGATAAGCCAAATGACAGTGACTGTCAATCATTTAGAAGCCTAAAAAGGAGGAAAACTACTATCACAACTTGAGACAAATATGAAGAATGTTAGGGCAATCACCTTAAGGAGTGGTAGGAATGTTGGGACCCCGCCCTTGTGAGACATGTGCCGATGTCCTACGTGACATCTAGGCGTGCATCCCATAAGGTTGGTGTGCCCACACCAAGTCAATCCTTAAAAGCGAACTCATCTCACTTACTTCCGAACAGATTTTGAGATAGCTCAAAAAGGAATTTCAATAAAACTTCTTCACAACATTTGTTTCCCATTGTCTTAAGTTTCTAACGACACCAAAAACACTCAATTTGGTTCAGAAATAAAGAAGTTATGACCAAAATACTTTCTGCTCTTACTAGTCCAAGATTGAACACTATACCCGAATTCACTCCAAAAATTGAAAGTCTTAGGGCCTAAATTGAAATTCTATTCCTTCAGATACGTTGTAGCTCCATGTCTCCAGTTTAATTTGAAACAAGAATCAACTCAATTGGAGCTCTACAGATCAAGATATCGCTAAAATACTGAAGCCTGTTGAGAAAAATATCCAACTCATACTCTTTTAACCGATCCTCTCAATTTGATTCAATCCATGTTCTTCAAATTAATATCAAAAGCTGTAAATTTTTATGGAAAGGTAGAGAAATGTCTTAGGAATCTAACGTTTAAAAATTAGGTCAATCGAAGGTTAAACGAAAAAGTTATGACCAAAAGAGTAGAGAGAGGTCGGATCAGGGAAGGAAAACCAAAAATCGGTCGCATCGCATGCGCACGCGGTGCGCGCGCTCGCCCTCGCGAGGGCTAGCCTCCTGGTTCTCTCTCTAATTCGACATCCTAATTTCAAAAATTCATATCTTTTGACTCAAAACTCCAAAATTTGCAAATTCAGTATCACTGGAAAATTAAAAGAAAGCTCTACAACTTCCATGAAGGAATTAAAAACAAATTCGCCTCTAAAGGAGTCAAAATCCACCTTAACGTGGGTGTCTGGTAAATGTCATCCTAAACAGTAACAGAACTTCTAAACATCATAACTTTCCACTCCATTGTCCAAAAATGTCAGACTTTATATCAACGAAAAGATAAAAAGACAATCTACAACTTTTATAAAGACCCTAAGAACAATTTTTAAATTTATGAGTGTCAATATTTCACTCAAAATTTTTGTCCCGAAATTGCCATCCTAGACAGCACCCAAACTTCAAAAATTCAAATCTTTCAACTCCCACATCTAAAAATGGCATATTATACATCGTTGGAAAGCTATGAAATTCCTCTATAACTTTCAAGAAGGCTACTTGATCCAATTT
>JAOSBP010000007.1:6946832-6957337 GCA_027563825.1 Erythroxylum mucronatum | reverse complement strand
TTTTTCTAAAGTTAACACATGGACCAATTGGATTAAGGCATGTGTGACCAATAATAATAAAGCATATGTGTCCAATAATAATTAAGCATATGTGTGAGTTTGAAAGTTCTGGAATGGGGATATGGAGAGGCGAGATGGATGACATTTTGGGGGTTCTATGTTCAAAATTTTCTCCTCTCCTACTTATACGGGGAAAGGTGTAGGGTATATACAGATCATAAGAGTTTGAAGTACTTGCTCATACAGAAGGAACTAAATTTAAGGCAACGATGTTGACTATAACTTTTTAAAGACTATGATTTCATAGTTGAATACCACGCAGGAAAAACTAATGTGGATGCAAATGCTTTGAGTAGGAAGTCTATTTCAACACTTTCATTAAAACATAGTAGATGGACATTTGCACCAGATGGAGCTTTGATAGCTCAGTTAAAAGTGAGTCCTAACTTAAGACAGATGATAATATATATACAAGAAGATGATGCCAAGTTGCAACAAATTGTATAAGCGTTGCAAGAAGCGAAACAAAATGATTTTGTAGTGAAAGATGACAAAAGTCTTTACTTTAAGAGTAGATTATGTGTACCGGCAGTAAAGGACTTAAAGAAGAAGTTATTACATTAAGCCCATAATATTGTGTTCACCATGCACCCTAGGGTAATAAGATGTATCAGGACTTGAAACAACATTACTGTTGGTTAGGAATGAAGCATGATGTAGTGGACTATGTGTCCATGTGCTTGACTTATCAATAGGTGAAAGCTAAACATCAAGTCCCATTTGGCGTATTAAATCTCATTCTAATTCCATAGTGGAAATGGGATAATATCACAATGGATTTTGTTACAGGTCTACCCCTTACACAAAGAAATCATGATGCGGTATGGGTCATAGTGGACATGCTTACCAAATTAGCTCACTTTATACTAATTCAATCTAATTATTCTTTGGATCGATTAGCTGGGTTATATGTGAATGAGATTATTCTGCTACATGGAGTGCCATTGTCAATTGTTTTTGACCGAGACCCATGGTTTACATCAAGGTTTTGGAAAAGTTTGCAAGCAACTTTGGGTACTCAATTGAGCTTTAACACATCCTTTTTCCCACAAATGGATGGGCAATCTGAGAGAGTTATACAAGTGTTAGAAGACATGCTTAGGGCATGTGTTACGGAATTTCTGGGAAGTTAGGGTGGATACATTGCTTTGATGGAATTTGCCTACAATAATGGTTATCAATCCAGTATAGGCATGGCACCATATGAAGCATTATATGGCAGAAAATGTAGAACCCTAGTTTATTGGACTGAATTGACTGAGAATAAGATGATTGGACCTGACATAGTCAAAGACATAGAAGAGAAAGTGAGGGTAATTCAGCAAAGATTGAAGAGGAAAGATATTGTATATGTAGTAGGTGACAAAGTTTTTTTAAATTTTCGCTTTAGAGAAAGGTGTTAAGGTTCGGGAAAAAGGGAAAACTTAGTCCAAGATTGATTGGACCATATGAAATCTTGGAAAAGATTGGACCAATGGCATACGGATTGGATCTTCCTATAGAACTATCCAAGTTGCACGATGTATTCCATGTCTCAATGCTAAGGATGTACTAATTGAATGATTCATATGTGTTACCCTTACAAGAAAAAAAATCCAACTATACTTCTAATATGATGAAGAGCCAAAGGAAATTCTAGCTAGAGAAGTGAGACAATTAAGGCATAATGAAATTCCTCTTGTAAAGGTGCTCTGGCAACATCATGGCATTTAAGAGGCAACTTAGGAACCCGAATCGATGATGAGAATTCAACACCCGCAGTTATTCATGAATTTCGAGGAAAAGATTCCTTTTAAGGAGGAGACAAATTTAAAGCCCCAACATATACCTTAAAAGTGTATTAAGAAGATAGTATAGCAAATGAATTAAGTGCATCTAAGTATAGAAAGAGACAAAATGGTACTTAATGTAAAATATTTGGGTAAATGGGTAATTTGTTCATTTCTGCATGAACATACCTATGTAATTTGTCCATATATTGGTTTATAGACCTAAAAATTGGATAATTACAAATGGAAATTAATCTAGAGACATAGATATAAAACTTTCATGAAGGAATTTTATTGTGCCTCTAAGATTTTTGAATTCTGGCTTGAAGTTGAGTTATGGCTGCTGTCCCTGTTTTCAAACAGTTTGTAGTATTTTGGGTATCACTCCCGAAATAATTAACCAAATTGCATCAAATTTATTACATTAGAAAACTAAGACATAAGGGAATGGAATTAATTTATAAGATTGTAGGCCAATGTGGGAAATAAAGGAAGAAGAAGGACTAATATGCAATTTTTCTAAAGTTAACACATGGACCAATTGGGTTAAGACATGTGTGACCTATAATAATAAAGCATGTGAATCCAATAGGAATTAAGCATATTTGTGAGTCTTGAAAATTTTGGAATGGGGATATGGAGAGTGGAGATGCACGACATTTTGGGGGTTCTATGTTCAGATTTTCTCCTCTCCATTTCATCTTCTTCATCCCGTCAATTTTCATGTAAGAAATCAATCCAATCTTAGGTGAAAATCAAGGTAAAAGTTAGGAATTTTCTTTTCACCTTTATCTTTTCTTACTTTTATTATGAAGGAATGAAGTTATAAGGTTGGAAGTGGGATTGAGAGGTATATTTTTGGTGTTTCTAGTTCGTGAGTCAAACAAAGTCAAATAGGAAGGGAAAGAAAGGCAATAGAAGACCTACTTTGTCAATTTTAAGGTTTGGGACTTCACTTAGTTGATTTCTGTGTTTTTGTATGATTGAATGGATATAAAGATTTATTTGGATGTGGAATTGATTTTGGGATGTTTCTTTGGTGTTACTTTGCATAAACATGGTTGTATATGATAAGAGAGTATCGTGTAGTGGAATTTTTTCTAAGGTTTGTTTGAGTTAGTCACATTGTTTGAGTCATAACTCAGTCTAAAAACCTCAAAATTGTGTGATTTTAGTTACATATGAAGCCTAAGACATAGAGATAAATGTCTTTAGAAGGGACTCTAAGTTAATTATGGATCTATGACCTTGGAAATTGAGATTGAAAAAGGTGACCTGATGCTGCCCCTGTTTTGGAGCAGCTTGTGATATTTTGCCTATATCTCATGATTTAGAAGTCCAAATGGTCTGATTATTGGTGCTATAGGAACTATAGACATAGAGGAAAAACTTCTAGAAGACCTAGAAACCCAGTGGTATTGAATGGAGAGAGTGTCTGTCATGACCATGGCATTGTTTTTTTTAATCGAATCTTGTCCGAACCTTTTTGAATGTGTATGAAACGTTTCAAAGAAAAAAATAAATAAAATAGGACTTACCATGTTTGAATTAGATGATTAAACATTGAAACTTAATATTGAATATAATACATGCTAAAGAAAACTTACATGTATATAAATGATTGGTATGTATATTTATTGCTCATATGTGTGTACTGTGATTATACAAGTGTGATTTTGACAACCTTATAATATTGCTAATTATGATTTGCATGTATGAACATAGATACAGATTTTATGACTTGAGATGTATATCATTTGATTTGTCAATATATGAATTGTGAAATTGGAAAATAGTTAAAAGAAATGTTACAGTGTTTGCTCTATTGTCTTGGTTGTGGATAAATAGGTAAGCCTATAGAGTTACAGTGCAGCTGTTACAGTTTGACACCACTGATGTCCACAGTTTGATACCTTTGGGTATCCACAATTTGATACCTTTGGGTATCCATAGTTCAATACCTTCGGACATCCACAGTTTGATATCTTTAGATATCCACAGCACCCATTATCTACACCCATAGAAAATGTGCAAGTCTAACACAGAAAGTAAAGTAAAGAGATATAAATAAGAAATACAGTATGACAATGTAAACAATCGGTATATGAATGAGCATTTGCATTTGTATTGATAATTTTTATCATTGAGTGTTGAATATCAATGTTTGAGTTTTGAAGGTGAATTTATGGTACATGAAAAAAAATTGAAGCATGTTTGCATTATTTATTTGATTAAGTATGCCATCATTATTTATATTTGTATGATGTTCATGAATGTATGTGCTTAGCGGATGTCTGCTATTAGTGGTCTTCCAAACTAAGTGTTTCCCCATTAAGCTTTCTAGCTTAGCACGGGTGTTAATTCGTGTAGGTCCAAGTTATAAGAGTGAGGTATAAGGAACATCTGCAGGGACCAAGGCCAACAGATAGAAGAAAAAGTACTTTTGGAAGGCGTTTTTAGTTAAATATGATTGTACATGTAATGGTTAAAGGAAATTGTATGTTTTCTTTTGGATTACCATATAAATGTAAAAATGTTTTACTACTGGTAAATGATAATGTTAAGCATTGGGGAGTTTTTTGATGTGTATATTTATAACATTGAACCGAAATGCATGTCGTGAATGTATATACAGGAAATTGGTTGCCTTATGTGTGGATGGTTATAGGTTCCATATAGGGGGTGTTACAATTTTAAATAGAAAACTCCAGTTGACTGAGTAATAAGCCATGACCAGGTCTAACTTTACAGTATAGTTTTTTCTTTTTCGTCTTTGATTGATATCCCTCCAAAAGTTCCTGACAAAGGAAGATGTTTGTGGCTACTTTTTTCCCACCCAAGATTGCATTTTGTTTAGGCCTTATATTCTTTCCTAGACTCTTCTTGATTCTAATTGCTAAAATTTTGGTGATAATTTGGTATAGGAAATTGTAACAAGCAATTGGTCTGAAATGCTCCAGCTTTACAACATTGCTTTGTTTGGACACAAGGCATATAAATATTTTGTTCAACTCCTTCAATAGTTGCCTCTTTTGAAAGAATTCTTGGACTATTCCAATAACTCCCTTTCCTAAAATATCCTTGTTTTGCTAAAAAAACTTACCTTTGTAGCCGTCAGGCCTTAGAGCTTTATTAAGGTTTAGTAAGAAAGTAGCCTCCTTTATCGCTTCTCTTGTAACTACCCTCACTAGCTCTTCTTCATCCTGATTTGATATCTTTTTAAATTCTAATAGCACCTCTTCAAGTATTTCCTTAACTTTGTACTCCATGCCATATTGTTTAGATAAATAATAAAAGATTGTTCTTTTTTTTCATTCTTAGCTTTCATACTTCAGTTCTGTTTCATCTTCCAATAATTTAATAGCATTTTTGCTCCTTATAACTGATATAACAATCATGTAGAATTTTATGCATCTCTCTCCCTCCTTCAGCGAAGTTATTCTTGATTTTTGTCCCAATAACGAATTAGTGCTCAACAAGATCTAATTATAACTTCTTATCAACTCATGCTCCTTTCTCCTAAGTGTTAGGTCTTTGGGTCTCATTGATAAGCTGTTTTGGCTAACTTTAAGCTCCTCCAGAGCCTTGTCTATCTCCCTCTATTTTGGCCTTTGAATTTCTCTCAATCTTTTGAGATCATCTTTTAGTCCTTTTAGCTTCTCATTCAATTTGTAACTCTTAGTACCTAGGGTTACTATTTCCATTCTCTACTTAACCAGCTGCCTGAAGTTTGGTGATCCATTAAAAAATAAAAATTCTAAAGGGAGCACACCTCCTCTCCACATTGACTTTGAAATCGACTACCACTGGACTATGGTATAAAACTTTGGGTTCTTCAAATGTGGCATATCTCATGGGAAAAGTTAGCAGCCATTGCCCACTCACTATACATCCATCTAATTTTGTCAATATATGCCACTCTCCACTCTATTTGTTGCTCCATGTGTATTATGCCCCATACCATTTTAGGTCACTTACAATATAAATTAAACCGTCAGCAGACCAGTACCTTTTAAGCACTGTCTTTTGAGGTAAATTTGAAAATAAACAGGCCATCCTCATTTATTATGGTGTTCTCTAGCCTCTATTCTTCCAATTTGGGTTATCCCATCTCTGAACTAACAGGAATGCCAACCTCATTTCTAGGAAGAAATTCACCAGAGAAGAACTCCATTTCTTAACACCGTGATGTAATACGTCCAATGGGCCTTGAATTCGCTATTCCTCATTTGATTTTAGATACCTTAGTTTACCTAGGCTCCTTGAGCCTTCTACTGTTGATCTCCACGTAGTTCTCTCCATTTCCGTTTCAGGAGGCTGTTTGTTTGAGTTCAGGGCAAGAAAGTATGTGTTGTTGTTAAGAAGAAAGGAAGCGGTTCATGGGTTGGGAGTGAAATCCTCTGTATCCACTACCCAAGACCAACCCTGTGCCACTCAAGCACAGCCACCAATTTTGATGGGTCCCACTGAAATCTATGGTCATGCTTGAGTGGCATAGGGTTGGTCTTGAGTAGTGGGTACAGACGATTTGGTCCCCATGAGTTGCAGGTTCAAGTTGAGTTGGATCTCATGTTTTTTAGGATCCATTGGGTGTTTAAATGTAAAATGTGTAGGTGTTGTGATGGGCGTCCAACCCACTAATGGTACTGGGCCAGAGTTGGGCCAAACATTGAGAAGAAGCACGCGGGCCAGGACTGCTTCTAGAAGGTTGTTTGGTTATGACTGGAATACCACATCAGCAGCCAATAACGGTTTGCAGGATTGAGAGTCTGCACGACCTTTTATTCAGGATCTAGGATGAGAATTAGTTATCGAATTTGTTGAGAATATTGATGTGAATTCTTTCTCACCCCATAATCCTCTTGTTATCTCGTCTCTTTTCTTGCATTTCTCGGATTGTATCTGGAATTTTCCAGCTTAAACATCAAATACTATTCAATTGCTTCCATCTAAAACTTAGCCTAACACTACATTGGTGCTTTCATTAATCTCTACAAAGATTGTAGAGCATGAATATCAGATGCGATATCGTGAGATGACTACTTCCATCCAAAAGGTCACGGATGCTCAGGTAGGCTATGAGCAACGGCTTAACGATTTAGCATCGTCCTTCGATGACTAGAAACGGTTGTTGCAGGAGGTGGCCGGTCGCCTTTCTTCAATGCAGAACCAGCGTGGGGGTTCCGAGTTCACGTCTGCTTCTAGCATTTCGGATGCTGGGTCTTCTGCGTTAGGACGTCATAAGAAAGCACCGGTGCAGATGGCTCGATTTTTCGATGACAGTCCCGACCGGTGTGTGATGCAGACTGATCGGTACTTTGAGTTCTACAAGATTCCAGTATAGGACCGAGTCTATTTGCCATCTCAATTTATTGTCCATTGTTTTATTTCTGGGCTTCGCACCGATATCAAACATTCGGTTTTAAACCACAAGCCCAACATGCTGGAGGACACTATCTCGTTGGCTGAGCTCCATGAACAACGGATCCAGTTGGAGCGAGGTTCCCTTTGGCCCAGCTTAGGCAACTCCAAACCCTTGTTGCCTACCCCTGCGAAGATGTTGCCCGTTTCTTTTCCTCCACCGGCCGCCATAGCCACCTTACCGGGTGGGCCTAAGGTTCCGTTTTGGAAATTATCGCCGGCTGAGGTTGCTCAACAACGGGCTCAGGGCTTGTGTATCCAGTGCGATGAGAAGTACACATGGGACCATAAATGCCGGGCCAAATCGTAATTGTTGTTGCTCATGGAGGAGTCGGAACCACCTGATCCGTTTTTCGGGGGGGCAGTGCAACCCATCGTTGATGATGAGGTTGTGTTATCCGACCCGCCGTAGCCACTCTCATCTATCTCGTATAATGCTCTAGCTGGGGGTTGTTCCGTCTCGACGTTGTGTTTTCGGGGCACGGTGTATGGGAAGGAGGTGCAAGTGTTGTTGGACGGCGGCAGCACACACAATTTCGTGCAGACAAGGGTGGCGAAATTTTTGAATCTGACGGTCACGGCTACGCCTACTTTCTCTGTGTTGGTGGGCAGCGGTGAGAGATTGTTGTGTACTAGAATTGTTAAGCAGGTTCCGTTGATTGTGCAGGGGTGTGAAATTGCGGTGGATTTCTTTGTGTTGCCCATTCAGGGCTAGGACTTGGTGCTGGATGTTGCGTGGTTATCGATCTTGGGTCCGGTACTGACTGATTATCGTACTTCTGTCTTTGAATTTACTTGCAATGGACAGATGGTTCGTTGGATAGGAAGTGCAGCTCCGGCAACAAAAGCGGTACAGTTTAACGAGTTACGACGCTTGCATCACATCAATGCCATTGCTGAGTATTTTCGGGTGGAGTTTGTGGCTGACCAGTAGGGTCTAGAGGGGTATGTTGCACCCGAGATTGAAACGGTGTTACAGCAATTTGAGACCGTATTTTAGACTCCGAAAGGCTTGCCCCCACTGCGTGATTGTGATCACTCAATTCATTTGGTCCCGAATAGCAATCCGGTTAACGTCAAGCCCTATCGTTACCCACATTTTCAGAAGCAAGAAATGGAGAAATTAGTCGCTGAAATGTTACAGGAGGGAATAATACAGCCGAGTACTAGCCCTTTCTCTTCTCCAGTACTACTGGTTCAGAAAAAAGATGGCTCGTGGAGGTTCTGTGTTGATTATCGCGCACTCAATGCGATTACGGTGAGAGATCTATTTCCCATTCCTACTATTGAAGAGTTATTTGATAAGTTGCATGGCGCTTGCTATTTCTTGAAATTGGACTTGCGGGCAGGTTATCATCAAGTTCGAATTCGCGCCGGAGATGAAGGGAAAACAACATTTCGAACTCACGATGGGCATTATGAATTCCTCGTCATGCCTTTCGGCTTGACCAATGCCCCTTCCACATTTCAGGCATTGATGAATACTATCTTCTGCCTCTTTTTACGTCGATTTGAGCTTGTATTTTTCGACGACATCTTGGTGTATAGTCTGACTTGGGCTGCTCATTTAACTCATCTTCGACTCATTTTGGAGGCTTTGCAGCAACACCAGTTGGTGGCAAAGCGTTCTAAGTGTGTGTTTGGCCAAGAAACTGTTGGATACCTGGGGTATATTATTTCCAGCAGAGGAGTTGCAGTGGATCCTGAGAAAATACAGGCTATCCAAGCTTGGCCGGAGCCCAAGACTGTGAAGGATGTTCGAGGTTTTTTGGGGTTAGCCGGCTATTATCGTCGGTTTATTTGTAACTTTGCTTCTATTACGGGTCCTTTGACTAAATTGTTGCGTAAAGATGGCTTTGTGTGGCATGAAGACGCAACGGCTGCATTTCTTTCTCTGAAACAGGCTCTTAGTCAAGCCCCAGTTCTTGAGTTGCCAGATTTCTCACAACCTTTCACTTTCGAGACCGATGCGTCGGGGATAGGGATTGGGGCTATTTTATCCCAAACTGGTCATCCGATAGCATACTTCAGTCAGCAACTCAGTGACCGTATGCAGCAGGCTTCAACGTATCAACGAGAAATGTTTACAATTACTCAAGCCGTGGCGAAATGGAGGCAATATCTGCTTGGTCGGAAATTTATTATTATGACCGACCAGCAACCTCTTAAAAATCTAACTCAACAAGTGATCCAAACCCCGGATCAACAAAAATGGCTCGATAAGTTGATCGGTTATGAGTTTGACATTGTTTATCGGCCTAGAAAACTGAATAATGCAGCCGACGCCTTATCACGAGTGCTGGGTTCACAGTTCTTAGCTCTTTCTCAGGTTGAGCATGATTTACTTTCTGAGATTAAAGCTGCAAAGGGATATTGCTGTTTAATGGTCGACTGGTCTTACCATCTGATTCACCTCTCAGATTTTTGGTGTTAACAGAGTTTCATTCGTCACCGGTGGGCGGACACGCTGGCATTAGTCGGACCATGCACCGTTTGGCAGCCAACTTTTTCTGGCCAAAGATGCGCGATGATGTAAAGGCCTTCGTGACCCAATGTCAAATCTGCCAACAAATGAAGACTACAGTCACCAACCCGAGTGGGTTGTTGCAACCATTGTCGATTCCGAATCTGGTGTTTGAAGGCATTTCGATGGATTTCATAGTGGGACTACCGGTGGTGAAAGGCAAGGCAGCTATAATGGTTATTGTTGATAGGCTGTCGAAGTATGGACATTTTGTAGCCCTCCCCGCTAATTTTTCAGCGTTGACAGTAGCTCAAGCATTCGTTCATGAGGTGATTCGCTTGCATGGTGTTCCGGATGACATTATTTCGGATAGGGATCCACGGTTCTTGAGCGAGTTTTGGCGTGAAGTGCATCATTTGCAAGGCACTACTTTGAGCATGAGTACTTCATATCATCCACAGTCCGATGGACAGACCGAGGCGCTTAACAAATGCCTTGAAATGTATCTTCGATGTTATGTTGCGGATCATCCGAAGGCTTGGGTCAGCATGCTTCCTTGGACAGAATTTTGGTACAACACTGCGTATCAAACTTTGGCTCAAATGACCCCATTCGAGGTAATTTACGGTCGCAAACCTCCCACTATTGCCCGATACATTCGCAATTCTAGTGGTAATTCAGTAGTTGAGAGTCAGATGCTGGAACGTGACCAAATTCTTTTACTTCTTAAGAACAACTTGCGAATGGCGCAAGCTCGAATGAAAGCATATGCCGATGGACACCGTCGAGAG
>JAOSBP010000007.1:6908494-6929990 GCA_027563825.1 Erythroxylum mucronatum | reverse complement strand
TTCATTTATACGTATGTTACCCACTGAGCTGTCAAGCTCACCCCACCTCTCATCCCCATCTCCAGGTTTCCAAGCAGGAGATCGGATGAAGACGGTCCAGACATCAGTTTTGCATGTGTCTGTAATAGGGTTCGTTGAGATTGTGGCTTTGGTTTTATATCGTGGATTGAAAATGCCACTTTGGTATTGATGATGTATTTGAGTTAAGTTATGGAATTGAATTTATGTATGATAGTGGAATTGGATTATGTAAGTAGATCATGGTTGTTTATATGAATATGATTGAATTGTATTCGAATTGAAGTATGCATGATGGATTGAGATTATGAAGTGCTTAGATATAGGATTGCGTTATTGCTGGTGTTTTTGGATTCCGGACGGGAGGTCCGATGATTCTGAGTTGTGTTTGAATATTAGAAGTGTGTTTTTGATTCGCAAAAATTTTTGGGCTGTCAAAATACAGCCGTTATGTTGCCCGAATTTTGAGAAAATCGGGTTATGGCAAAGTTATGATAAGAATAAGAGTTTTAAGATGGGATTAAGATCAGCACGATTAAAAGTGATTTTGAGCTTATGGAAAAAGGTTAGTTAGTTTGGAATGGTTAAATTTCCAAATGGGAAATTGTATTGTTTGAGTTGTATGAAATTGATTAAAGAAAAAAAAGGATTAATAAAAAAAATTATACCGGATTTCGGATTGGGATTAGTCTAAGGTTTCCAACGCGACGCAATGATTTTATATTTCGGATGTCGGATCCGTATTTGATTTATTCCGCGAATATGTTTTGCTTCCGTTTCGTTTCCGTTTTTCGGTTGAGATCTGGTTCCTGAGATCGGGTCCCAACAATTGTTATTATCCATCCCACCAATGATAGTAGAGACAACCAATATTGCACAATAGATCCAGTTACTATAACTAGATCAAGCAACACATCAACAAGTAACTCACATAACCCGTTTTCCATATTCAGCAAGAATTGCATATGATAGTCATACACAGACTAAACCATCACAACCGTACTATTTATGAATAACAATAAAGATGGGAGCTTATTTTACTAAGAGAATGATGGGGTTGGGCCTCTAATCTAAACTATTCAAATTCTAAAACAATTAAGATAATTATCAAATTTTAGTAATTAAGGTTTTTGGATTTTTAAAATTATAAATTCATTGTATCCATTTATGAATTATTAGTTTTAACTAAATTTAATTTGATTGTAGGTTAACAAGTTATTCATAAGTCAAACCTAATCTAATTTTAAGATTTAAGGTGTGTAACTTTTGCAATTTCAATTCCAAAATTCTTATTAATAGCAGTCAAATATTTTTATCAAGTTTTATAATTAAAGATAACTCTAATACTATTATTTTGAAACTAGAGTGGGATCCGATCTAGCATTCTATTTTGGCGAAGAATTTTTCAAATTAATAATAATTGAGAAAAACGAAATACTCTCCTTAATCACTTTAAGATAATGAATCATATAGTGATCACTTAACTACTTCTATATAGTTTTTGCTATATCTAATAATTACCGATTGTTGTATCCTTAACTATAATAGGTCAAAATATTATTAAAACATAACAATTTTTATGAGATACTTTTGAGATCTTAAGTCAAAGAATCACTTATACAATCATCACATTGAGAATTTTAGTGAAATATATGAAATCAATTTAGCGAGCTTGTTCTATAAAACTCACTTGTATGTTTGTTTAATTATTTTCATACTTTAATCTAAGAGATTAACTACTTCATTCATAAAAAATAAACACAAAGTGTGATAATCTTTTTATGCTCTATTAATGTTCAATCTTAATAGAATAATGACTATGAACAATTTAGAGATAATATATAAATGTAATATGGATCCCATTATTTAAAGAACTACGTTACTAAATTATAACCAATCGATTGCTTGTAGAGCATAAACCAGCAAGTGTTATATAATAAGTATTACGTATTTTATTAATCGTAATTATAATTAAAATTTTAATAAAAATAATATCTTGAATTGAGTTATTATATTTACAAAACTTTGAAAATTTTAAATATTTTAAGTACATAAACGAAAAAAATTCAAAAGGTTCGAGACTTTCGTCCCTGTAACTTGTAAACTAATTTCATATGCACGTCAACTTCGTGAGTTTAGATTTTTTGTCCAGTTTTATGGTGTATTATTCTGTCCCATAAATTTCAGTCATTCATTTATGTGGGCTCTACGTAAATCTCACATAAATAAACGTAGGATCCGCATAAATAAATGACTGAAATTTATAAGATACAATAAAATACCATAAAATTAAACAGAAGATCTTGTCTCCGACTTAGGCGAGAGGCCGTTAACCCCGTTTGGTTTTTGGGATAGGAAGGAAAGTGAACACCCTTAACACTTTGGTATCACATGCAATGCGCTCCTGGCGGGCAGTAGTCACATGCATGGAACACGCGAGAATCCAACACGTAACCGCCCGCTAAGTAACGAACCTAACGCCGACCCCGCGGCTTCCCATCAACTTACGCTAATATTACGCCACCCAAATTGTAACATCTAGACTGTAACGAAAATATAAAATCCAAATCCAAAATTATAAGATACACATCACTGGATAATGGCTTGACGATCATTGGATCGCGACATCGTATGATCGCATGACCATCCTCTACTCTATCCTTCACTGAGGATCCGTCTTTGGCTTTCGAGCTATCTCTGGATCCCATCCCCTATTTACGACAAATCTCTCTCTCTCGCACTCTCCGCCATTCTCTAAAATAGGAAAAGATTAGTTGGCGCTGTTTCTAGCTTCGTTTTTGGTCTCATCCAACATGTTTTTTCTTCGCTTTTTCAACGGTTCTACTTAATCCCCTTGCACCTTTTTATCGCTTCAGGTCTCTAACTCTGTCAATCTTCCCATGGAGTCTCTCCACATTCGTCAAGTTCTCTCCTTCCTATCTTTTTCGAATTTAACGCATACCCATCTCAGTTTTCCGCCTACAACATATTTGTCTTCTCCTTCCTTTTGGAAAGAAAGGTGTAAAAATAGTTCCTTGAAGATTGTAAGATCAGGTATAGGTTTGCATGTCGATTCAAAATATGGTTCATTTCCCACTGATGCTGTTAAAGATGAAAAAGGCCTTATACTGGATACAGAGCGTGATGAGTCTGGCTCTGTTATTGGATTCAACTTGATTCTCGAGTCTGGTATGTTCATTATTCGCATCCCTGAATTGCCATTTGTTTTTCTTTTTTACTTTCCATCAATGTTTTTTAACATGAAAAAAGATTAATGATACTCTGCTTTTAGTCTTAATTTTCTTGTTCGCTATAATCGTTGATCATTGGTTTTCCTTTTCTTCAGTGTTTACGGTTGCATGTGAACTTTTATGACTCAATCTGTTAAATAGTGCAGTAAGAGGATCATCTGTAAAAAAGTTTTAATAGAGAAATACTGCTGTAGACGGGTCAGGTAGTGCGATAATGGAACTATTTTAAGCTTGAAGCTAATAATGGAAGCACCATCTAGATGCTGGAGGCCAATGAATCGATTTATATGAAACTTGCTGTCAGATTTAATGTTATAATTCACTAAGCTGCGGAAATCAAATGCTAAGGCCACTTAGCTTGGACCTTACAGACATGTCAAATTTGGTTTTCAGCATCTGCCTAAGACTAACCCCACTGAAAGATACCAGCATCGAAAAGGAAAATGATCACATTTGGGTTTTCAATGGTGGATCTTTAGATGAGTTTAATTTATATTAATTATCGGATTTCGGGATAATATTAATTCTGCTTAAAAAGCTATCAAATGCCATTGAAATTTTGACAGTTTAGTTGCTCTGCCTTCTAGAGTTGAGTCATGAAATCAAATATCACGTTATTATCCTGAAAGATATCTTTTCTTTCTTGAGAAAGGGTTTTTAAATGTTTCTTCTCTACACCTTTTATTTCTGGTATGCAGCTCTCTCGACATTTGAGTTTAACCAGCAAGGTGATTGGTCTTGTAGTCATGAATTTTATTCTTATAGTTAACTGACACTATTATATGCTCTTAGATTTCCAATTTTCTGCTTTATATTATTCATTTCATTATTCTGAATCAATCAAAAGTTTGTGTTGTGAATATATGTCCAAAGTTGGGTAGAACTTAAAGTTTTACTCCCTTCTGCAGCATTGGCAGGATCCGATCATCATTTTAACATGTTGGATGAATATCCTAGGAAATAGCATTTATTTTAGGAAATACAAGCCTGATCTTACTTCGATATCATTTGTGTTCTTATATAGATTTCTAATGACTTCAAAAAATGCAAACTAGGCAGAAGATGCATTGGAATAGGGTAGTGGAAGCTCACGATGCAGTTCTTCATGCTAATAAACTTTTATGATAGTGATGGTTAATCATATTTCCTGCATTAAATCGTAGTTCTTTCAAATTTGCAAAAAGGATGATAATATTACAATATATAGCTTACTGTTGTTGAAAATTTCTTATATTGATTTTCATCATATTTAAAGACATGAAGACTTCTCCAAGAGCTCATTGCATGCTTTATCAATATAGTTTCAGGTGGTAGCAAAATTAATGAACCTTGTCAGGATGTGACCACTGATAGGATGGAAGAAATTGAGAACATCAATGGTAAAGAAAAAGAGAAGGCGAGATCAAAGCACAATATTGTATTTGTTACTGCTGAAGCCGCACCATATTCAAAAACAGGTGGATTAGGAGATGTGTGTGGATCTTTGCCGATAGCGTTAGCCAGCCGAGGACACCGTGTGATGGTTGTCTCTCCTAGATATTTGCATGGGAGTCCTGGAGACGACATATTTGCAAATGTTTCAGATTTACAGTGTCGAATAAAGGTACCTTGCTTTGGCGATGCTCAAGAGGTTTGTTTCTATCATGAGTACCGGAAAGGTGTTGATTGGGTGAGTATATCCATCTGCATCTTGTTTATGAATTTTGAGGACATCTAACATCTGTCTAGAAATTTAAAGTATGGATTGCTTTTCTCCCTCATATGGGGTGAGGAGTGAAGCATTCCCAAATCTAGCTCTTATTCATTCTCCAAGTAGTATCCCCATCCCCTAGGGCTCTTACAACAATTATTATCTTCTATGTCTTTCTTAGGTATTTGTTGATCATCCTTCATATCATAGGCCTGGAAACCCATATGGAAATGGTCACGGTGCTTTTGGTGATAATCAGGTGCTTTGGTTGTTCATTCATGCTGCTGGTTTCAGTTTAACATGAATTTTTGATTGTCAAAGAATGATAAGATCTTTTCTGATCTGGCTTTACAGTTCCGATTCACTCTACTCTCCCATGCAGCGTGTGAAGCTCCTTTAGTGCTTCCACTTGGAGGTTATACATATGGAGAAAAATGTTTGTTTCTCGCTAATGATTGGCATGCTGGTCTGGTTCCAATGTGAGTTTTCTTCCAGGACAAGTACATCTATTTGCCTTATAGGCTTATAGCTTTAATTGCCAAGTGCTGCAATAAGAAAGTTATAAGCCTCCCGGTACTTTGTCTTGTTGTAAATGACAATCACCTTGTCTTAAATGCAGACTATGCTTGTGTTTTGATAGACTTTCACTATCTGATTACACATCCTTACAAGGATTATTGAAAGTTTGCTATTATATGAATAGTGATTACATATATGCGAATTAACTTATCTTCACATGCTTTATGGTTCAGACTTTTGGCAGCGAAATATCGGTTACATGGAGTTTATAAGGAGGCTAGGAGTGTACTTGTGATTCATAACCTTGCACATCAGGTTTATGCTTATTTGATCTTCATGATTGATGCATGGGTGCTGCATGATTTTAAAATCAGTTCTATATATATATATATATATATCTGCTGATTTAATTTCCTTTTCTGTTTAAGGGAGTTGAACCTGCAGCTTCTTACGAGAACTTTGGATTGCCTTCTGAGTGGTATGGGGCACTAGAATGGGTGTTCCCCACATGGGCAAGGACTCATGCTCTTGACACGGGTCTAGCAGTTAATGTGCTGAAGGGTGCTATTGTGACTGCTGATCGAATACTTACTGTGAGCCAGGTCATTAGTGTGTATATGCAAAATTTTAAGTGTTTTCATTGTGGAATATGACTTTTGCTTGGTACGTGATGGTGATCATCTCCTTTTTGCATTCTGAGTAGTTGCAAGTAATTATTTTGGTTAGAAGTGTATGTTTCACTGACTTGGCTTCTTAGGTTTTTTGAATTTTTTAAATCACACACATTATGATTCATTTATATTTGGCACTAATTCCATCTTACATGCTTAACAATTTTCCTTGATGCATTTGTCAGTAATGTTGTTTTGGTTAAACACAGGGTTATGCTTGGGAAATAACCACTGTTGAAGGTGGATACGGCCTGCATGAACTATTAAGCAATAGGAAACCTGTTTTGAATGGTAAATTTATGGTTTTAAGAGTTTCAGTTTGTAGGAATGAAATCTATTCAATAATGCATCACTCGGTGGATTTCATGTTATGATTTCTTCTCTTCCTCAGGGATCACAAATGGCATAGATATTTTTGATTGGGACCCATCATTGGATAAGCATATTGCTTCTCACTACACCGCTGATGATCTTAGCGGAAAGGTGATAAGATCTCATTTTTATCCAATGGGCTATTCTGGAACAGTTGTTTCCTTACTTTGTTTATTTACAAGTTGCAGATGCAGTGTAAGATTGCTTTGCAAAAGGAACTAGGTCTTCCTATTAGGCCCGATTGCCCACTGGTAAGTTATAGGTTTTTATGTGCAGAGATCGAATAAAAAAATCAATGCTTTTCTTAATTAATCATTGGATATGGATTTTTTAGATTGGATTTATTGGGAGATTGGACTACCAAAAAGGCATTGATTTGATCCGCTGGGCAATTCCTGAGCTTATGCAAGACGATGTGCAAGTTGTAAGTTAGTGTTGTATAAATATGTTCTGCTTAAAATGTTAGATATATTTTATATATTGAGGTTTTTTGTCCTGCTGTGTTTTTATACCTTAAATTCTGAAATTTGAAACAGAAAGATTATCATTTTCTGTGTGGACGTCACTCCATTTTACATAACTTGTTCCAAAAATACATCTTGAATCATATTGAGGCTCATTTTGTCTCACTACAGTGTATTGAAGCTTGAACATACTCAAGCTGTTGCTATGAGGGCTGTGATATGCATGCCTGAATATGCATATGGTAGTATATTTTGTCTGTGAGGAATTTGGTCTAGGTTAGCGTGCATGGAGCTCAGCCCATTTGCAAATGTTTCTAGTTAGGTGTTCCATTTACCTTTAGGACAACTGAAAACAGGCAATATTTTTCAGGTCATGCTGGGATCCGGGGATCTACTTTATGAAGACTGGATGAGATCAGCAGAATCAACTTATAGGGACAAGTTCCGTGGTTGGGTTGGCTTTAATGTTTCAATATCTCATAGAATAACTGCTGGGTAATCTCAGATTTCTGTTGATGAAAAATGCATTGGTGAAAGTAATAACTTTACTAATCGAGTTTCTGCAACAAACAGCTGTGACATTCTGTTGATGCCCTCTAGATTTGAGCCGTGTGGACTAAATCAATTATATGCAATGAGATATGGTACTGTTCCCGTAGTTCATGGTACTGGAGGACTTAGAGTAAGTGAAACTCTTCAGACTTGAAGAAATACTTCCCCTTTTCTTCAAAATGCCTAGTTGTATTGAATGACATTTCATTTCTTTTCTTCCAGGATACAGTACAGACTTTCAACCCATATGTGCAAGGTGGTACTGGTGAAGGCACAGGGTATGTGGTTTTACTAATTTGAATCCTCTGGTTCTTTAAAGGAGTTTTCCTTCATTCCAATACTTGAAAGCAAAGAAATTATTGCTTTGGTGGTCTCAAATTTAGTTCCACAGTTCATAACATGAACATGTGTGTCTGTTTTTGGTACGTTCTATCTACGATGCAAAAGCAAAGTGCTTTGTTATATATTTTCTCTTCAAACTAAGAAGAACCTGATCTATTTTCCTTGAATTTGTTGATTACAACTCATCCAAGCCAAGTTCCTAGATCTTTTGTAGTTATTTACGCTTTAATTGCACGTAAATTTTCCTAAGGTCTTGTTTCCTCTAGATAATCATCTTTTTGAAGTGCTTCCTTGGAATGCATTAACAGGTGGATATTCTCTCCACTATCAAAGGAAAGTTTGATCGCGGTCAGTACTCTTTCTTAAACCTGTTTGTTGCTTTTCTTTCATCTTTATTGATAACCATTTCGCAGGTTATAGGAATTGTTCCTTGGATCCACACAATATTCAATAGAAAGTACTTTTGATATTTATTTTCAACAAATGACCCATGGTAACGATTGAAACCCTTTCCATGTATTAGGTGGTTGGGTTGGTCGATTTTAACATTATGCATTACATTTCTCATTTATCAGCCATTCTTTTATTTTCCTAATGGAAAAGTTTAGGTGTGTTCTCCATTGGTACTGCAGAATCATGATCCTTCATTTCACAAGTTGGCTTTGTAAAAGAAAATAGAAACTTGGATACAAAGAAACTCGTTCACAAATGGGGAGACACAGGGGGCCAAATTAGCTACCTTATCACGGCGACCTCCATTTAACATTAGCTGTCACAAAAGATCCAATTTTTGATCTGCTTTAGGCTTGATCAAACTTTATATCTCGTCCATTTCAATAGCTGTTTGATTTTCTTAATTGGATATCTCGTTTTCTCAGGCTCTGAGAACTGCTATCATGACCTACAGAGATCACAAATCATCTTGGGAGGGAATAATGAAAAGAGGTATGACCAGGGATAGCACATGGGAAGCAGCTGCCAAAAAATACGAACAGGTTTTTGATTGGGTTTTTGTTGATCCACCATATATTAGATAAGATATAATGAAAGATGGGAGAAGGTAAAAAGATGAGAGATGATAAAGTGAAAGAAAATGATGAAGATGGTGGTGGAGGATCTGAGCTCTTGGTGGCTATGGAGAATGTATTATTACCAACAGAAATGGCAGGAATGCTTGCTTCATTGCCATTGGCATTGCCATAGCCTGAGAGTAAAGACTTTTTAATAAGTTTTGTTTTGTTTGGTCCAAATTCCATTGGCATTTGGTGGATATTTGGGCCTGTGTAGTATGGTAGTTGCAATAACTGTTATAAGCAAAAGCGTTATGACAATCACTCCCAAACTGCAGCTTAGAGGTGGATTAGTGAAAGGGTTAAGTTTATTATTTGTTTCTTTTCAATTGAGTGGGTACAGGAGTTTATCCGAGAGGTAGAGATGAAAAATGAGTCATTTAAGTGGCTTATTGCAGTATTTAATGTTGTCTTACTCAGTGCATTGAATGCTTCTTATACATTTCAGCAGGATATGTTAGTTGAATTACATTGTTACAAGTTTCTTTGTTTCTGGTCTAATCCAGAATTTGCAGGATCATGTCCAATCCTTTAACTCATACCTTATTCATATGCATTAACACATTGCAAGGCTTACTCTCTTTTCGTCCTATGCCATAGCAATCAAACTCTCTCTAGTACAACCACCAAGTCAATTGTTCAGAACAAGACAAAGGGTTTAGCTCATCATAATATCACACAAGACACCAAAACTGAAGGAAAAGCTGAAAATCTAGGATAACATGATTAAAATCCCTAAAATCTTCAAAACTTCACTCTAGATTGATGAAAATCCTATGTAAAGGGGTTTTCTTTGGTTGTTTATCTTACTTTGTGCCATCCTAAGTTTTCTCCTAACATTTTTCTAACCTCCTCTATATTCTATCACTTAAACCTTATCTTTCTAATTACTAATTAGCCTCCTCTATAGTCTATCACCTAATCTCATCTTTTTAAATTCAAAATTTTAATCTAGTAAAGATATACGAGCATCAATATAGGCATGTTAGTGATGGTCTTGCTAGCCCCTCTTGCAAGAGCTTGGGACAGCTGGGGTTTTACCTATGGGTGGAGAACTAGTGAGACCCTCCGTAATGGAATGTAGCCACTTGGCCCTCTGAGAGGTGAGCCCGCTTGGTCCGCCTGTGAGGTTTCCTCGAATCCAAAAAAAAATGTTAGTGATGGTGTTATTGAAATTAACACACAATGCTATAGTTAACACGTGCACAAACAAGGGCATATATCGTTAATACGACCTTCTCACTATTTACATGGGCGTGTTACTATTAAGTCTTTGCTCACCTTTAATTTACTCAGGTGCATTTGTCATTATTCCCTAAAATATAAAAATAACAAAATTTACCAAAACAAGAGAATAATACACATTAATCAAACCATAAAAAACAAACACCATAAAATTATAATCCCATAATCAATTAGTCATAGATTAGTAACAAAAATGCAAACAAATCCAATAAATTACAAATTAATCCATAACCATCAAAATATAAAGACATTATCCCCGAAACATCCAAATTAGTTAACAACACTCCCCCGGCCTAATAACAATTAAATACAAAAAATTATAATTAACTTATCTAAACACCTCAATTAGGATCGTGTTTCTTACAATAACTTTTTGACATTTCGGAAGATGGTCATGTCACTGATCAATATAAACATGTAGTTACAGTCATTAGCATGAGCATGTTACTCTATGTAATTTCTTGGCTTAGCTAATTTTCCACTTGCTCTCATATATGTAAATCAAAATACATATCTAAAGCATAAAAGATAAAAATGGTACCCATATAACCATAAAGGAAATGAAAATTTATACTAAACCACAAAGTTAACATAGATAAAAGTTAAATTATAGAAACTAAAACCTAAAAAGTTAGAATAAAACTAATAGAAACAAAATTACAAAATCAAAAAGTTTAGGTATACATAACTCCAAAATTACAACAAAATCAACCACAAAAACCATTATTCATACATATTATGAATTAATGCTTACTACCAATCTTAACGGCATTCAATGCTATACACAGCTCAATACGAAAATCCGAATACATAAAGAATATAAAATCTCCTGAATTCTCAAGAACAATCTAACTTGAAGCAATACAAATGAACACATACAATCAAGAACCTTCACTTCTTTCACCCGATCTTCTTCTCATCACCTGTGAATGAGAATGAAGGGAGGTGAGCTTACGCTAAGTGGATAACAAGTTTATAAATGAATATCCATTTAACCAATCCATACAAACACTTAATTTATGCAACAATTGACAATTAAAATATGCAATGCACAACAAATGGAGCGAGAGTTCATTAACGAAACGGATAAACCGAAGTTTATCGTAAACGAAACGAGTCCGATTTCTCAGGATCTCGTGGCCCAAGCGGGCAGCTGGGAGAAGGCTAGGAGTCAACGTGCACGTGACTAACACAACAGGTTCTCTCTCGCCCAAACAAGCACATAATCATGCTCAAATAATGGAATTATGTATTGAATTGAAATATAAATTTGAGTATGGTTGAGATGAGATGATCATGAATGAGAAAGTAATAAGAGTCATCCTGCTTAAAAAAAATGCCTCAAAGCTTTAGACATTTTGAAATTAACCTCTTCATCTCCCACTCTCAAAGTCAATTTACCATCACTTACATCAATTATTGCCCCAGATATGGATAAAAATGGATGGCCTAATAGGAGAAGTAATTTAATGTCCTTACCCATATCTAATATGACAAAATCCCATGGGAATATAAATTTGTCAACTTTAACCAACAAATCTTCTATGATGCCTTTAAGGTTCTTGATAGACCTATCAATTAATTATATGGTCATCCTTGTTGGTTTTAGTTCTCCTCACACTAATCTTATAAATAATTTATAAGGCGTCAAGTTAATGTTCCCTAAGTCAGCTAATTCTTTTTCAATTGATAAGCTACCAATTAAGCAAGGGACAATGTAACTCCCTGAATTCTTAAGTTTTTTAAGTAGTTTGTTTTGAAGGATGGCCATACACTCCTTGTTAAGTGTCAGAGTGGATTGTTCCTCTAAATACATTTGTTTGATAGAAATTTCTTTAGAAATTTGGCATATTTTGGCATCTGCGAAAGAGCCTCAATAAAAGGTAAGTTAATATGAAAATTTTTAAAGAGTCTCAGGAATTTACTGAATGATTTGTCCATACAAACCTTCTTTAGTTTTACTAGATATAGGGTAGAAGGCTTATACTGCTCCAGCAACTTAGGTTGTTTGCCTTATTTTTCTTCTTCCTTATTCTTTTTTTTTTTGTCTCAATCTTCTCCACCTCAACTTATTTCTTTCCTACACTCAGCTCCTTACCATTTCTAAAAGTGACCACCTTCACATGATCCTTTAAATTTGCCTCGATATTGTTAGCATGTCTCCTTGTGGTTTCTCATAAATTAGCTTTCAAGCTATCCTATTTAATTGTCTAAATTATGGGTACAAGTATATTGGTTCCTTATTAAAGCTTTAGTAGTTTGGAACCAAATTTAGATGCCTGAATATCAACAAATTTTTCTATGGCATTAACAACTTGACAATTTTAGCTTACATTCCCTTCTCCACATAATTCACACAACGTCATTTGAGTTGTTTATATCATAACTAATAATCCACCAATATTCTTACTTAGAGCTTCAACCTTAACAACCAAAGTTATAACTACATCTATATCATAAAATCTAGTTGGCTTAAAATCTAGTTGGCTTATTAGGTTTAGCTCTTATTGAGTTCCATTGATAATTATTCATAGTTGGCTTATTAGGCTTGGTCTTATTGAGTTCCATTGATAGCTATTCATAGTTGTCTCTTCGATCAACCCTTGGGTTGCTTCAAGTTTCTTACTATTATGAGCTCTAGCTATAACTTTTGTTATCTACCTGGTTGAAGGATTCATACAATTTTAGAATGTCTAAACTTGTAACCAAATAGGAAGGCTGTAATGTGGACATCTTCTAAGTAAATCTTTGAATCTCTCTCATATATCATATAATATCTTTAATTCAGTTTGGGTATAAGAAGAGATGTCATTTCTCACCTCCATCATCTTTTCTAGTGGAAAGTATTTCATTAAGAATTTTTCCAAGTGGTGATCAATCCTTAAGGAAGCAAGTTCAGCCATTACTTGCCTGGGTTCTTAATAAAAAAAAGAAATAACCTCGGTCTAATTGCATCATTAATGGCCCCATTTATCTTAAAAAATCATAAATTTCTAGGAAATTAGCGATGTGAGAATTTGGATCCTCGTCTTTTACAATAATAATAACATCCTAGTATAAGTCCCACTAAACGCAGGGCCTAAAGAGGTCTAGAAGTATGCAGTCTTACCTCTAATTGGTAGAGAGATCTGACATTTTAGGTGAAAAGGGATCTAACATTTTAGCAGACTTAAGGATCACTTTAAAAAGTTTGGAAGAGTGGAAGGAAAGTAGGGTCTGATGAGATATCCATAGAGGTGTGGAAGAGATTAGATGAAAGGACATTTTAGCAGACTTAAGGATCACATTAAATGTCATTTTTGCCTAATCTCTTCCACACCTCTATGGATACCTCATCAGGCCCTACTTCCCTTCCACTCTTCATCTCGCTCAAAGCTTTTTTAATTTCTTCCCTTGTAATATGCTGATAATAATTACAAAAACTGTTGGACATGCTAAGATCACATACTCATACATGGTTCTTTATTATGTCGCCATATTTTCTAGTTGTATGTTGTCAAATTATTGCTCCCACACTTCCTCCCTTTGTCTAAGTCTAGTTCTAAGGTTTTGCAAACCTGTTCAATTTTACGATCTCCTTTAACTAATTATGATAGATTGCTTTGGGTCATATAAAGAATTCCAACTACTAAAAAGGTAATAAGAAAAAGAAATATTAATGATCAAAACTAAGATATCAAAAGAAATAAAATAAATAAAAATGAAATAAATGGTTAGATTAATATCAATCAAGCTTTACTAATATCGTAGTCCCTGACAATAATGCTAAAAACATAGTGGACTCTTATATGCGATGTTATAACTCAATTCCTTCAATCTATAAACTGTCTAAAGCAAGTGTACCTATCATTTTATAGTATAGTACTAAGAGTTAATTCCACAAAGACTATGATACTAATAATGACTCTATTCCTATTATTTAATCTAAAATTAAGGTGACGGTGATAATTCAAATTTAAAATAAAATAAAATAAACCACGGATAATCCAAAACAATCAAGAATCTAAAATATCAAAATAGTGAAAAATAAACCAATAAAATAAATGGGAGCAAAAATTTGAATCTCTTTAGGACTTCTTATTCAATCATGATTCCACTAATCAATTTATTCTCATGTAAATTAAATCGTGAAAATTCCTTAATTATGTTAGTATCTTTCTCAGGACTATTAACACCTAATACTAGGTTAATTAATTGAAATATTTTTATAATTAAAAGCCTTATAATCACTTTATTTGATTTATGAATTTCAATATTCGGCTTGACTCTAATCCGAAATATTTATGTCGGCCTATCTTTAGGTTTATGGGTAACTCCTTTCTATTATTCTAGATTTACTCATACATAGGATTTTGTCTTATATTTGTGCCTTTGTTTTAGGATTTGTTTATTCCTTGCTATAACAAGCAAACAAAATGGGAAGACAGATAAGACATTATTATCTAGGGGATGATAATATGCCATCTCTTATGACGATATTGAAAGCTTAATTGATATTAATGATGTAAAAGCTCAATCGGTATCAATGATGTATTGTTACATTTGTAGTGGTTGCTACCCCAATAATAAATGTTAGGCATCATATTACATGTTGGAGAAACCAATTTGTATGGGAAGCTAGCCTCAAAATGTCCCCTATAGGAATATTCATTCATAACCAAGTGTGGAGAAACTATGTTGGCTTTACATAGAATAGCTAAGTTTCAGTTGGATTTATGCAACAGCAATATTAAGAGGAGGATTGATTTCTTAGGGAGCTCCTTATGGAAGCCATTGCTATAATCAATGCTAACCTCTAAAAAACTAAAGAGTTGTTTGGCTCTTTCCACAACACAAGACTTTCGATAAGATAACTCTTTGAGCTTGTTTTTAAAGAGCAGCTATATATCTTATTTGGATACATTAAGCCAAATCTGAGGAAACAAGTGAACACAATAAGTTTGAAGGTTGGAGAGGAGTTAGAGGTTAAGGAAAAGCATAAAGTTGCTACTCAAGAAAAGAAGAAAGAGGAGATTGAGGAAGATGCAAAGGAGTTTATCGATGAATTATTAGCAGTCATCTTAAGTACAAAGGATTTCTATTTCCCACAAAACAAACTGCCAGAGTCAATTAAAGATCTAGTGATTTTATTATTCCTTATTCTATTGACAGTTTGTTTCCAAAAAAGGCATTAGTGGATTTAGTTGATTTTATTAATTTGATGCCATAAGTCCTTATTATGTTGAAGCATATGACCTATTTACAAGCTAATGAACCCTTATTTGGGAAGATAGGTGGAAACAAACTGCTAATCATAGATCTAGGTAGAGTGAAGTGCTTATATAGAATTCTAACTAAAAGACTCGTAAAGAAGTGATAATTGGGAAGCAACCCAACAATTAGTTGCTTTTTTATTGAGTTTTTGTATGATTTTTATTAGTTATTTAGTTATTTTAATATTTTCAACCTTGTGGTTTTAATTTTATGAGTTGAGATTTGATGGAGTTCCGCAAGCTATGAAGATAACTTCACCCTAATGCATTAGAGTAGAGAAGATTATACCTACACTAAATGGGCGTTAATAATATTGGATAAGGCTATAAATCTTTTACTATTAGGGGAGTATTATTTACCCTCATTTCCTCCCATTATTTTTCATTATTTTTGCATGTTTTGTGCAATGAGGATGTACAAATTAAATGTAGGGGAGGGGCTTAGTGATTAAGCTTATCTATTTTTATATAATTAGCTTAAAAATGAATAACCTGAGAATTTTTACAAAAATTGGTGGTCAAGATGATCCTTTATGAGTTTGGTTGTGATTGTGATTTGATTTGCTCAGACAAATAGTTATGAGTTTCAAATATTATGTTGATTTAGTTTAGTTCATTAATTTTGAGAATGTATACTTAATTTTCATTACGATATTTGTGTATAATTTGTATATGCATTGAACTAAATGTGAATTGTTCTAGAGTATTTTCATCACCCCACACGTAAAATAAAAAACTAAGGAAATAAAAAGAAAGAAACGTAGTAGTATGTGAATAATCAAGTATAAATCACTTTACTCTTCTAACTTGTACTAATAAAAAGGTCAAAGTTAAAGAGCAGTGCAAGTAGCCATTTAAGATAGTGATGTGGTAGAGTAATTATAGGTATTCATGACAAGATGTTTATTCTCACGTCAAAAGGCTATACGACTTTTCAAATAAGCTTTTAAATGTTTCTATGTTTAAATTCATTACTATATTTTTAAGGGGTATGAAAATTTTTAAAGGTTTTAACATTTTTTCTCATATATGTTCACTTTATACATTAAGTGGAATGGTGAGGATTGAATTGAAATTTAAAGAATTATAGAGCAAATTGCATTGATTTATAATTTAATGCATGTAGCTATATGCTTAAAAATTAAATAAACTTTTCAATTTAATAAATAATGGAGAATCTTGATTAATATATTCAATGCATTTAATGCTTTCCTTGGGTTGTTTCTTAATAAGTCTAAAGCAATATAGTCTATTTACTTTAGGACGAGCAAATGCTTAAGTGTGAGTAGTACAGGGGAGTTCCATAAGTGTTTTAAGTTTTCATATTTTTAGGTTTATATTTTGTGCATTCCACTTTTTTTTGTATTTTTATTATTTTAGATACTTAATTCATTCATATTCCTCTCATATAAAATAAGAAACCCTAATTTTTAATGAACTATACAACCCCGTACAGGAGCCTAGTAGCTATTTGTATACTTTATATAATTCTCAAGAAATTAGTGCCACTTTATGACACCATGTTCAAAAAAAATTTCTCCATCTCGCTCCAAGTTTTTCTAACTTTGATCTTTTCCTGTATAGGTAGAAATATGACCTTAAGGAGTAGACTGGTGACATTTCAAGGAAGCAGACCTTTCCTCTCTTACTCACTAAGTTGAGCTCCTTCTGAGTCATGATCTCTCAACACTTAATCCCATACGTAATCTTCAATCTTTAGAAATCCAACTTGTACACGCATAGTCTCTGCCAAACTCTTTACCATTTAGTAAGAATATGCCTTATTCATTTTGGAATATAATCCTTTAACTTCCAAAACAAAGATTCCATATTTGACCCATCCTATCTGTTTATTGGTAGATTTTTTCAAAGGAGAAATATTATTCACACTTACAATATGACCAAAGCGTGTATTGTTCAAATGGTCCATGTTCCGAAACTTGGTATAACAACAGAACAAAAGCTAGCTTATTGATAAGTTCAGATCACTTGTTCCTATTACCCTGTATCTATCTTATTCATGAGCATCTATTCATAGAACATGATGGCTGCTCGTCGATCAGGTAGGCACAAAGCAATGGAAATATGTAATCTGTCCCATATTGACAAGCCGGTTTAACACAAGTGCAAGGCAATTATATAAGAAAACAATATATAGCATCAACTGCAGCTACGGCAATCAATCGGAAACTTATCGAGTGCTGCAATCTCACTATCAGCTTCAAACTTGGCCATTTCTTCCTTCGTCAACATAACCCACGCCTCTATAGCACCGCCTTCTTTGGCATCAAAGAACGCAACGAAATTGCCTCTATACCAACGAGCCATGCTGACCCATTCAGGCTTTCCCCATCCAAAGTCATTATCATATATTGGAAACCTGCAAAGACTAGTGAAGTTGAATGGCACTACCTCACCTTTCTTAACTTTTCTATCCCTCTCATTAATCACATAATAATACGCGTTTTCCTCTTGTAGACTCTTGACATAGTCTGCGTCAACTTTCCTTATAGAATCTCTCATTGTCCTGATGAACCCTTGACATGTCTGCGTATTGCTGTCTAGGGCTGCTACTCCAGGAAGGTCGATGAGATTGCCAAAGTGTGTCTCCGACAGTGGCGGGTTCATTTTTTGACGTAAGTTCACCGGATGTATGGCGACAAGAGTTTTTCCAGCTTCGATACGCACGTTGGTTATGAACTTTTTCCATATGAAAGCTGTCAGTGCTTCAATTCGTGTCGGCCGAATTAGTTTCTCAGTGCCGTTACTGTCAGCATATTTGTCACGAAGAGTTGCTATACGTGATGCGGTGAACACGAACATTTTTGTGACAACGTTATCGTGGGTAAGATCAAATCCGGCATCATCGCCTGGATTACTAATGGATGGAAAGAACTTGTCGGATATGAGATGAGGGACAAATTTATTGTTATCCCCACGAGCTATGGCGGCCCAGCTCTGGAGGAACTTAAAGGATGACAAGCCGTCTCCGAGTTTGTGAGACATGGCAAACGCAATTGTCATCCCACCACACTCGAAGTGAGTGACTTGGAAAAATGCAACCAAATCACTTTCATGGCGGAGTCCAAAAGGAAGCAACTTGTTAATGTTAAAGCAATTTGGGTTTCGGATAATGTCCTGGATTGCGCATTTTGCTTTGGCTTCCGCAAAGTGGACACCCTCATCATTGCACTCTACGTACTTGTTCGCTCTCAGACGTCCTGCCACAGGATAAAACATGGCCAAGGCCTCTGATAGAGACCTTTTAATATGGTGGCACCTTTCTTCGATGTTGGTTGGATGATTGTCCCGGGAGAAATAAAGGATCAAAGGCATGTAAGTTGTGACCATCATTTGATCGATGCCCGAGAGTTGATGGCATCGAAGATGATCGGGCGTTGGATAAGATGGTTTTACTAGAGTTTCGGAGATCAACTTCAATTCTAGCTTCATTTCCTCTGCCATTTTGTGTGATAAAGTCTGAACAAAGTTGTATTCTTTACGAGTATTCCCTTCATTGACATTGCAAATTTGCAATGTTTATATAGAAAATGGTCCCCGAGTTTGGTTGGATGTTAGGTTTAGATCTGGCATGAACGTTTGAAAAAGGATTCCTGTTATTGACTTTGGGCTTTTTTGTTCAAGTCACTATAGCGTATTGTCTACTTCGCGACGACCGGTGACATGGTTGGTTGTCAGATCTTAAATGCCGCCTTAGCAAGTTGGTATTTGTATGGTCGCATCTCGCAATACTTTTGTCCACCGTTCCCACTTGAAGCAACTTGGTACTTTATATATGCAAGTTGATATTTGTATGGTCCATCGGTTACACACACAATATAGATAAGACTAAGAAAATTACAGTTATCCGATTCACACCATAACAATCTCATTCAAAGTTCTGTGATGTTTTGATGTTGGGCGAGATCTGTTAATCCTCTTGCTAGCATGGAGATCTGGCTATGTAGAACTATTAATTTTATGGTAGATCTTTCTTGCTTCCTCTCTTTAAGAGTCTTCTATTCTTTTTTACCATATGAAATATGCATCGCTGTCACAATGCAGATCTTTTTTATCTCTTTTTTTTTGGAAGATTTTAACTATAAGAAGAAGACACCTTTAAATCTTCTACTTCTAAACTAATAAAATTTTATAGGGTTCACTTTCAGTCATATTCGGTCTAGTGACTCGATACACCCTTTCTTTTCACTGTTGAGCCGGTAATCTGATCCCAACCCAACTTGCATCATTTCTTTCGTTACCTACAGCAGATGGTAATCTCTCACAACTTTGTAGAATTCACAGTTTGAATTCTCAATATTAAACTTCAACATGTCTTTCCTATAACTCCTAGTCAGAAGATTACCTCATATGCAGGTCGAATGTCTGCTTTCCCAACCATGTTACTCCACTTTACTCTTCTTACTGGCACTTCCGATAGATGCTTTCAGGACAGCATCCTTTGTCCAATATCATAATGTTTTATTCTGTTTCATAAATCTCAACTATTTATTTATGCGAATCTCGCGTTTATTTATGCGGGACCCACATAAATGAATTATTGAGATTCATGAGACAAAATAAAACACCATAAAATTGAACAAAAGATCCGGACTCGATTTAGTTACGGGTCATTGTCCGCTCTATCTTGTCATTCCTTAGTGTTTGCACATGGGATAGAATATTTTGCATTCCTAAAAGTTGCTGGATCTGCATCTATAAACAAACAGTAGTTACGTAACATCACAAGAATATTGAAATCTCCAAGTTATACAAACAAATAGCCTTCAGTGATTACGCTTTCAGATTGTAGATATAAAAATGATAAAAGGTGTTGTTTTTACCTAAATTTGGCAAACCACTACATAATTTAATTACTATCGTAGTATATTTGGTAACCATTACCATAATTGAAAGCACCGAGTCAAGGAAAACGCGTTGTGATGTAGAAAGCTTGTACCTTGCTTTTGTTAATGATTTGGTAGTAGAATTTTTTATGTGGGTTATAATTAATTAGTGTCCTCCTATTCTAATACAAGATTAAGGTAAATGTGCCCATCATTTTGTACTAATAAAGTGGTAATAAGAGTCGATATCATAAGTAATACTTACATCCAATCATCTCGTTATTATCAAATCAATAACAAAAATAAGCTTGGTTGATTGATTGCTACCTTAGATTGAAGTTTCCATCTAACTTAATCTTATATTCTTTATTCAATTATAGGAGTATAATGTTCTTGTCACTTTTCAATGTACGTACAACATTCATCCTTAGATTAGGTGATAGGTATTGCTATCTAATTAACTACTCTCATAATGTATATTAAGTTTTTTGAAATGTCCCAAATGGTTGGCCGGCCTAATACCATAAGGATTAGATAAGTCTTTTTCTAGATCCTTATTCAGTTCTTTCGACTACATCTTTATGTAAAATAGAGTTGATTTAAGCTTTCACTTTTCTATAACCATTAATAAGAATAACACATATAAATTACTATAATATTTTTGACCTTAACCTAAAAGATTTATTTGGCCTTATCTCTTGGGTTCCATAAAACTCTTATCATTTATTCTTTGATCTCATCATATGTAAGATTTTACAATCGTTATATATATATATAAACAAACATGAATAATTCTTAAAAAAATTTGTATTAAATAAAATAAAACAATTTAAACAATAGATTCTAGGGATTCATTTTAACTAAATCTAATCCAAATTTAGTTCATGAAAAAGTAAAGAATAATAATAAAGAATAAAGTAAATGAGATAAAAGAATAAGTTCTCATAAATCTTGATCTTGAATGTCCTCAGTGAATCTAGATGGATTTCTTAATTTCTAGAAGGTTGATTCATTCTTGATGTGCTATTCAATCTCTTATGTCTGTCGTCTCATCCTCTAAACCTTCCTTGGATCCTATCGACTACCTTTTGATTCTCTTAGATGGTTGTCTTTTTCTTTTATATCTCTCCTTTATATCTTAAGAAACCTAAAGTTTTTATCAATACGAGACCAACACAACCCTATATTGATCATGTCAAGTTC
>JAOSBP010000007.1:6879656-6897698 GCA_027563825.1 Erythroxylum mucronatum | reverse complement strand
AATGAACTTGTATTGCACAGCTTATAGGATACTTTCTGCACATTATATCATCAGAACCAGACCATGGGGCATTACTGTATTAAACTTTCCATGCAGCTGACTCCACAGTAGAACTTATTAAGTGCAAAGAAATCTATTGCCATCAACATATATGTCATTCTATTAAAAAAAAGTTTTTGCGAGATTAAGAATGAATCTGTCGTTAAACTAAACGGAAGAACAGATTGAAACCTAAATGCATGTGACAGAGATGCAGAAAATAGTAGGTATAACATATCATTAAACAAGCTCATACACACGTCTTCTATAGGTTCCGGCGATAAGGCATGCTAACAGTGCATTACTAGAATATCAAGATGTCAAGAAACAGCCTTAAATGGAATAACTATCAAGATAAATTCTTCCATCTTATTTGAAACATTTTGTTAGGTGCAAATGGAAATTAAACTTAGACATAAAGAAGCGTTTAACCCCAACTGATATAAAGTGACTTACGTAATGGATCAGAAAAAGATCATTTGATTCAGATGTTTATAGGAGTTAATTTCCTTTGTTCTCAAAGATCCATTGCTACCATTCCACTATCCACTACCTGAAAAAGAAAAGCATAGAACAATTGCAAATACATGAAATTTCTGATACTTGAATGCAACTCTTGATGGTTTTACCATATAATTGAATGCAGTAACCATAATAACTCAAATATCATTTTGTATTCAATGTAGCAAAAACTAAGAGAGTTTTATATTATAAAGCAAGAAGTACAAAGAAATAGACGCATAAACAAAAGCATGAAACAAGCATCAAGCAGCGAAAGCAGAACAAATACATTATAGAATATAAGTTATGATCTTGCTACTAAAAGCTGCAACTCATCCTTAAGCTGAGAGATAAGAAAAATCGCTGAGAAAGAGACCAAATTCACCTAATCAAAAGGATTATATCCATGAAAAGAACAGCATCATTCAAGCTATAGCACTCGGGAGTAATTTTGAATTCAAAGAGGTGTAGAAGAAGCTAAAAGTGTGACCAACAAAAGCTGAGGAAGGTCATTATTTCTAACCAATCTCAGAATCCAACAATATATATTCCCTTTTATGAAAATCTTCAATATAGGATCCTCAATATAAAAGACTCGTGTACAAGGATAAGAGGAAAACATTAAAAGCAATTCAAATGCATCCCAAATGGGTGTTTCAATTCAACCATCAATACACTGAAACCCTCTACATACCCACAACCAAATCCCAAACAAAACAGCACAAACAACCAAATCCAGTATTAAAACCACCCAAACATGCTTCTTCCAAATCTGCTTAGCCTTTTGCTTGCTTTCAACCAAGTAGGACCCACCGCTCTTTTGCATCATTGATAGAGGAAACTCCTTACTGACAGCACCATTACCGTTCTCAGCCATGTTATTCACTTTATTGTTTTTCTCATCACTACCAGCATCCTTATGATGAGGATCCCCATTGACGTCTGCAAAACCATTGAATAATCTCTTCTTCTTTTTCAACAACATCTTGCCTGGTTTAGGGAGCAATGGTTTCATTATCGTTCTCTTTCCTCGTGTCGAATCCACGCTAGGATTTTGACACTCCGTCGAACTGTCTACTAAAGAGTTTGACAAATCTAAATCCAACGCAATTATCTCGCGAAATATAGGATGAAATGTTCCTTGAAAACATAAAGGGACAAGTTCATCAAAATCCTTTATCGGATTGGATTCCATCAATTCCTCAAAAGAGTTCTTTATGCTGTTTAAGAACCACAGGGTCTCGAGCCTATCCATCTCTTGATCGAAAATGGCAAAAAAGGCAAAAGGGTCATTGATTAAGAAGGTATAGGTCTTTCTGCGAAAGGTGTGAGAGAACATGGAATGGTAAGATGGGGTTTTCTCGACGCATTTTTGAGCTATAGCTTCAATCCCAGGTTCTTTAGAGGAAGGGAACTGGGCGAGGATCGTGGGTCCTTTGGCGATGCAAGCATAAAAGAAGAGATTCGGGTTGGAGATCATTGGTGGAATTTTCTTTAAGCAAGGATCGCTACAAGCGAGAAAAGCAGAGCTGGGAAAGTTTGGAATTGGAGAAAGAAAAACTCAGCATTTCAAAGATAAAAACTTTATCCTGACCCAGAAATTCTCTAACCTTTTATTCCTCCATGACATTGAGCTTTTGTTGCTAGTCGCCCTTTCTCTTCCGCTTTCTCTGTTGGGTTTGGGATAGGAAGAGAAGGGATGAAAAAGAGAAAGGAAAGAGAGAAAGAAATGGATATGGGTCGTTACAAGGTGGAAGCAACAGAATAAACCGCTGGTGACTTTCTTTCAACCCAACCCAACCCAAGCCGAGGACTCGTCATTTACCAGACTCCTAAAATAATTACCATCTAAATTGCGATTGGCTACCAATTACAGCTTGTTAAGAAGAATCTTTACCGCATGCAAGAGCTTTGCCTCTCCTTGCACGCCGCACCTCCTGTTCCTTTTTGTCACTATTAGAACCAATAATTAAAATATTTTATTAATATATAAAACTTAAGGGGTGTGATTGAGTGATAGAGATTCATCCATCCTTAATCAAAGGTCAGGGGTTCGATCCTTATCTTTAGGTATAGAGCGGCCTTAAATCCTTGGGTCAGCTGTCCCATCCTGTGAGGTGCCTACAAGTCAGCGAGGAGATTAGTCATTGGATCCGCCGGTAGATACTCTGGTCTAAGATCAAAAAAAAAAAATGCAGCACAACACACAATTTATATCAATGATAGATATATTCCGGTTCACTAATCCATCTTTGGTTAATAACTTTCTTTAAACAGCTAACTAATGAATAAAAGCATGTCTAGGTATATTGTACCAATTGCAAACAATGAGTGCAAGTTGAAAGTTAGGATAATCCTTAAGTAGCCATTAACAAAAGCTTTTGACCATATTCACCATTTGATGCAGCCATCTGTCTTCAATTTCCATATCTTACTATCATTTTATTTCTCACTAATATCACCTTTCTCCATTACCAGTCACTAATTGATGAAGGTTCATAATTCCAAATATTCTTATCCTTCAGGTATATCTCAAGCACCTATTTCACCCATAAGGAGTCTTCTTTTATGGTAATGTCCCAAACTTATTTTCCTATAACTACCAAATCCCACTCTTTATAATTTTAACTATTAAACCCACCCTTGCTTTTATTCAAGTAAATAATATTCCCTTAAGAAGTCTTTTGTTTTTTACTTTTTTTATAATGGATTGGAGAATTATGAAAATTAAACACTAATACACACGCGCGCACACACACATGCATTGAAAACAACACAGAGTTAATTAACTAACATCTACATGCATTTGAGAGATTCTATGTGGACTAACAAGTAATTCTTTTACTTCTTTCCTCTACCAAGGTATGAAAATCCATAGCATTACATTTTTTTAGTGAGATTGACACTCCTAAGTATTTCACTGGGTATAAACCTTCAAGGAAGCTAGTGATTTGATACAACCTTTCATTTTCCTATTACGAGACTCCACACATTTATAGGTTAGATTTATGATTATTAGCTTTTAAATCAGAAGCATTTAAGAAACCAATAAATGGTTCCTTTACACACTTTATCGAGTCCTTATTAGCCTGACAAATTATCATCAAGTCATCTATGAAACATAAGATAATTAATTTCACGTTCTTACACTAAGATAGAAATTAAAGAATTTCTCTTGGAAGCCACATTTAGAGTTCTAACTAAAATCTCTATAACAATCACAAGTAATAATAGAGTTGATGGATCTCCTTGTTGTAACCCTTTTGTACCTTGAGTGTAGCCATGCATCTCACCATTCAAAAAGATATTGAAAGACATAATATTAACGAATTCCGTGATCAATTTAACAAATTTCATAGGAAATTTCAACCTATGAAGCATTTTATCTATAAATTCTCAATTTACTATATCATATGCCTTTTGAATGTCAACTTTCATTAAACAATAGGATGCAACATTCTTCCTCCTATAAATTCTAATTGAATATTGACTTATTAGAACACTACAAGGATAGATCTACCTTCCATAAAAGATGAATGTTTTTCTTGTACAATCACCATTTTCATTCTTTAATAAATCATCTTAGAACTACATTTCTATATTGAGTTGTAACATGCTATAGGTTTGTATTCCTCTACACCCCTTAGATTCCCTAATTTCGGTTATAAGTGTTAATATTGTAGCATTCATTTATTTGAGAAGTTCATTTGACTTAAAGAATTTCAAGACTTCAACTGTGATATCATGTTTTACTATATTCTGCACCTCCTTAGAGAAACCACTACTATGTCTGTCAAGCCTTGGGTTTTTACTACCATGAATTAAGCACAAGGCTTACTTGACATCCTCAGCAATGAAAGCTTGAATTAATTACACATGTTGTTTAGGATTTAGGATTGGTCTTGAAGTAATAATCTCCTTTTTGGATTAATGATCACGTCAACTGGAGCACCTAACATATCTCTATAAAAACCCACAAAGTGTTCAACCAGTTGAGATAATAATTATCTAACCCTTATCATTTACAATAATTGTTACCTTTTCTCTATATTTTCTCTATTTTAAAACACCGTGGAAGAATGCTATAGTTTGATCACCTTGTTGTAACCATATAGATTTTACTTTTTGAGCAAAACGAATTAGTATCCTTTTAGGGATCATTAAATTCCATAGAAGCTATCCTCTATACCTCTTGAATCAAGGAATTCTCAGGCTCTATATTTAATTGGTCTTATAAGTTTTAATGTTTCATCCTGACCTATTGTGCTCTATTAACAATTTTAGGGAACTGTGAGTTATCTACTTCCTTTAATTGCATATTCAATAACATCATTTTTGGAAAATTTTAAACATACTATTTATATTTATTTTTACATTCCAACCTGTTGTAACAATTTCTTTAAACTTATTAGCTTGTTTCCATATATTACATAATTTAAAAGACCTCTATACTATTATACATTTGAGGAAAATAAAGCTAGCATACATATGTTAGATATACTAGGAGTGACGAAATGAATATCTATAAATGAGAATTTATCAACCTATACCTTATTAACAAAAGCCCTATCAAGTATAGAATCAATTCTTTGAAAGTCAGCTAATTATTGAACTATATAAAGTGATGTCTATATTCTCTCTTAGTAGAGCTTCCTTTACAAGTCACTTGAACTATGAACGTTGTCTTATTGAAATCAACTATCTTAAAAGGAAGAATTACCTAAAGGCACCATTCAAGTTTTAGAAACATCTAGTTAACAATCTAGGATATAAATAAGTCGTTAAGATGGGTGTGGAAGTACAAATTCAAGGCTATTATGCATACCAGTGTGTTAGGAAGTTTTATGCAATTAAAGTTGAGTTTAAGTCCCTAAACAAAGGAATGAACTCTACCACAAGTCAGGGGCTACAACAGGTTAGGGACATTTTGAGTAAAACCTAAGAGAATTTATAATGACCCTAAAAATGAACAAATTAGATAAAAAAAAAGAAACAGTCAATACATTCAAGCTCTCAACATCAACTATTCCTTATTAAAGTAGAAATTCAAAATTTACTGGCTAGAGGAAAGGGATCTAGATACTAAACACTTCCACAATGCCATCTTATCCAAGAGAAATGCCAATAGAATTTCCTCACTTAAAGGAGTCAATGGAGAGTTAATTTTGGAGTAAAAGGACCTACTTAACAACACCTTTGTGTTCTTTAAAAACTCCTTGGCAACTTTTACTTTTAAGTTCTTCCAAAACTCTTTGGCCTTCGTGAAGGTTCTTCAAGCTTACTTCAATCACTCTCTGACTGTGGTCCAAATAAAAGAACTAACAGGCATGTCTCTCCGAATGATGTAGGAAAAATGATACTCTTTATGAATCCATTTAAGGCCCCAAATTCAAATGGCTTTAATTGGTTCTTTTTCTAAAACCTTGGGGGCTTGTTGAGGAGTTGGTGACCAAATATGTGTTGAAATTCTTGATCAAGATAATCATGCTAAAAAACTCAATAAAACGCCCATTTCCTTAATCCCAAAGGTGTAAAATCCAAGAGAACTTGGCAATTACAAGCCTATATCATGTTATAACATGATTTATAAAGTTATTTCAAAGCTTATTACTAATAAGCTTAAAGTTGTGCTTTGTTGTATTGTAAGTCCTCGTCAAGGAGCCTTCTTTAAAAGCAAGAATATAAGGGATAATATTTGGTAGCTCAGGAATTCTTCAACAGCTATCACAAGAAGAGGGTCCCTAAAAGCTATGTTATTCAGATAGATTTTAAAAAGGCATTCGACTAAGTCAATTAGCAATTCATCTAACACACTCTAAAAGCTTTTGGATTCCCACCTAAGTTCATGAATTAGATATAACAGTGCATTAAGACCACTTTCAATGTTCTTTATAATGGGAAGCATACCAAAATATTCAAAGGAGCAAAGGGACTCTAATAGGGGGGCCTCTTTTCCTATACACATTCACATTATGATTGGAATATACACATTCACATTATGATTGGAAGTTTTGAATAGGATCTTTATACACAACATTAAAAGGAAAGCAACGTTTAATTATCACAACAAATGCAGGAAATTGATGATTATAATTCTATTATTTGTAAATGACTTATTGCTCCTTAACGGAGTTTATGAAGCTTTTATAAAGGTACTAATGGAGTATCTCAAGACTTTCAATATTATTTTTGGATTGTATATTAACCCCTTTAAGAACCATTTCATTCTATCTGCTAACTGTATATCTTAAGCTAGCTTGTTTAACTTTATTATTGTCCTTACAGTTAAGGACCCCCTTTAAATAGTTAGGGATCCTTATCACCATAAGGAGACTTTCTTATAGTGACTGCAAGCCCTTATTAGAAGCCATCCATAGGAGAGTTAATAAATGGAAGAATAAATGGCTTTCCTTTGCAGGTATATTTTAGCTAATAGTCTCTGTCCTTAACAATCTGTAAATCTAATGGATGTCACATTGTCCAAGAACATAAACAAGTTGATTAAAAACTTTTTTTGGACAAAAAAAATTAAGAAATCTCAAGAAGAAAGAGTAAAATGGCAGGAAGTTTGTAAACTTAAGGATGATGGAGGCCTAAATATATGGTCAACTAGAACAATTAATAGGTTTCTAATGGCAAAAAGAATTTGGAGAATATTCATAAGCAAGGAATCCATATGTGTTAGATGGATACATACACATTTTCTTAAAGGGAAAAGCTTTTAGCATAAGTCACCCTTTACAAACTGCTCAAGGATAATGATTCAATTAGTCAAGCTCATGGATAGTGTATGAAGGATGATCAAGTCTATAATTGGGCATGATGAGCAAACATTCTTCTAGTAGGACAATTGGAATGATCTTTGGTCGTTTAAACTGGTTCCAAAATTTCAACAATTGAGGCACTTCATTCATATTGGAGCTAAGGTCAAAATTTTTTTATGGATAACGAAGCATAGACTAACAAGTTTAGAAGACTATCTTCAATAAAGGACAATACTCTAAAGAAAAGATTGTCACCAAATGACGAAGAAAGGATAACCCATTAACCTGATCCCTCTAAAACATTCACAAACAAGGCGTGCTTCTCCATCTTTAGGACCTCACACCCTAAAGTCCCTTGGCATAAACTAGTACGGGGTAGTTGCAGACTTTTAGAAGCTTCTATTATACTTTGGTTAGGCATCAAGGACAAACTTAGAACCCAAGATAAGTTGGTGAAGATTATGAGATGAATCAATCATCTCTGTTGTTTCTATAACCAAAACCTTAAGAGTGTAAAGCATTTGTTCTTCAAATGTATGGTTACTCAAGGGCAATGGACTATAACACAACAATTACGCAACTTCTCTTATCTTATGATTGATAGGGACCAGATCATATAGTGGCTTACTTACTATTACAACAAGAAAAGCTTGTGATAATAAAGTCATCAAGTTGGCTTTCAGCTGCTCAGTTTACTTAATATGACTTTTACATAAATGAAATGTTATTCTAGGTAAATAGTAAGTGTATGATCATTAGAATTAGATGCCCTAAACATGAAATCAGCACAACTTTAGCTAATAGATGGAACTTGCCACTAGCCTATGGAACTAATATAACCACAATGATGGCTACTAATTGCTATGTAGAATATAATTGTATGGTTTTTTATAGGTGGGGAAACTTTTTGTTAGGTTTATGTAATATTCGACAATTCAACCTCTTGGAATAGACATCATTTTGTACAAGTTACTTAATATTTTTTTAAGAATTAAAACATACTGTTTTTCCAAAGAAGAATATGAATATATTTCTAAGTAAATTTCTAGTCGTATCATTCAAAAAAACATATAAAATTCTTTTCCCTACTGTAAATATAGAAAATAGTAATAAGTTTTTTTGACAAAACTCTTTAGTTGACATGAAGTGCAATTTCCTAAAGATTACCCTATAATTGAGACATCCAATAAAGAACCTCATTCCATGGTTCTTTATTTTTCATGAAGTCCCAAGGGAACCTCCATCTTATAGTTACAATATATATGGATACATTACATACTTGATGTTTTAGCCTTTGGATGATCTCATTGAATGTAATCAAACAATCCAACGTTCAAAATAAAAAACTTGAAGTTGCAACATCTATAGTATAACAAAAAAAAAAAAGGAATGCAAATATGAAGAACAACTAAAAGCTCAAGAATTAGGAGTTTTTTTTTTGTAAATAAAGAGCTAACAACTAGCTAAAGCTAATAACAGGATTAAGGTGCCGAGTGCGACTAACACCCATGCGATCATCATTGAGAATTGGCTGTATAACATCTGAGGGCTATTGAAAAACTACCAGGCCCAAAGTTAATATCAATAAAAAATGAATAAAATCCAAACGATCTAAGCTTCACATACATTTTTTTTCTCCTTTAAATAAACTCCTAATGCTCTTGCCAAAATAATCTACCCTCTTACTCCCTTGTTTCACAATATAAGAGACCTATTGAGCATCTTTGATGCTTCTTCTAAGCGAGAGGAAGCTTAATTTGTACCGAATTTGGTAACAACAACACTTTGTATATTAACTTTTCCCTGACATTATTAATTTCATGGTACAAATAAGACAAATAGTGTCATTTATGTAATGTAAGAGAAACACGTATACTGTCATTTATGTAATTAACTTTAACCAAGGAGAGTAAAGAAAATCTGGCCAAGGGCTAGATCCGACGGATACAAATTAGCAGCTTGAAATATGTTGTTGACGTCAAAATTGACCAAAGCTGAGATATCTTTATCGCTTAAGCAAAGATTTAAATTTCGTACCGCATTGGTCGGTATTAACTAGAAAATGATATAAAATTATGTTCAAAAATATCGGTAGTAAATACCTGCTAATACCATGAATTTTAAAAAATAGAAGAATTTTTTAGCAAAATTTTTAAAAAATTTCAAAAGTTTTTCCTTTCCACGTCCCCCCCCCCCTTCCTTTTCAAACATTTTTTAATTAACTATTTATTTCAATTTTTATTGTGATTTTTAAAATTTTATTTTTAAAATAAAATAAATATTTTTATTACTCATAATAATTATACATTAAAATTTAAATAAAACTTTAAAATAAATTATTTTTGATTAAATTTATTTTAATCTTTTATATAATAATTTTTGATAAAATATTAATAAAAATTATTTTATTTTTAAAATAAATAATTTAATTTTATTATTTATAAACTAATATTTATTTTTAAATATATTTTAATTATTAAATCAAATTTAATTTAAAATTTATATATTTTAAAAATATAATATTTAATTTTAAAATTTTAAATTAAATTAAGTTGTTTACAATTTTAGTAATGGTTAATTTTAATTAATTAATTAATTATGTAATATTAAATTAAAAAAGTTTAAATTCTTATTAACAATTAATATATTAAATTTAAATAATTAAATAATATAATTTAATTAATAGTAAATTAAATAATTCTTTTTAGGTTTCACTTCTAATTGGTTATTTTCTCATCACGAATTCTTGTTGTAAATTGTAATAATTATAAAGTTAAGGATTTTTATTGTACTTTTTATTTGATTTTTAATATAATTATTATTTATTATATGATAAAATTGTAATATTTCAAATACTTTGTGTTGTTCTGAATTTTATACCTATATGATGATAATTGTCTTTTTAAATATTAATTGTTGTTATTATTTATACATGAAATATTTGAAAATTATTGTTATTTCATGTTAATTGTAGTTATTATTTATTATTATAATTTTTAGAAACATAGTTACTGTAAACTTATTAACTATGTAGTACAGTCATACAATATTATAATGAATTATTTTGTAATTTTTAAACAAATTTAAAAATTATTTTATAAATTTAAAAAATTATTTAAAATGATACTTAATATTAATCGATATTTACTAAAATTTAATATGTTATTAAATTTGATAGCATAAGGTGAAAGGAAAGGACGTGAATTGCTTGTTAAATCAACTAATGCATCTAACCGCACCATTACAAACATCAAGGGCAGATCTTGGAACTGCAATATAAAAGAATTTATCGGCGGTGGTCCTTGTTATAGGAGGACTTCATATAAATAAAGACGGTCCTGTACAGCTTTTACCGTGCAGGTTCCTGCTTTACAGGTCTTAACCAGGAAACAAATTGAAAAGGGGAGGCCAATAACTTTTGGAACCATGAGGACTTTGGTCTACTAGGTGGCTCCATCGTGATGATGACTCTGAGGTGACAGTGAGATTTGTGATTGCCTGCTTGCTCTTTCCCTTGGCACAGTCTGACTGTTTTCTAACTGCAGTGTAGCACCCACTTTTTTCCACAGGTACATAAAGATAATTCCCGGTACTTTCACGTATATACATTTACAGACACATGTACAAGTGTGAATAGTGATAGCTTTAGAAGAGGTATTTAGAGGTAGAAAAAGAATCTCAAGTTGAAATCTTTCTCTGCGTTTTGAAGTTATTGATAGAAAGACTAGGGAGCATTTCTCATTTGTAAAGTGAGAGTAAATAGTAAGTGATGGGATTGATTCACTTGTTTGCCCACTTTGTATTTGATAATTTCAGTTGACGTTACTTGGGTGCAGTAGCAATTTAAGGGATGAAACCTGGCAAGATGGCAAAGATAAAGTGGTCCTTACGCAACTAGTTTTGGCCTTTTGTGGTGTGTACGTTTACATGTTAATGCCATCCAAGCCACTGACATTAATTACGCGTTGGTAAGAGGCGTAATCAACTTTTTGGATAAGAGGTGTAACAAATGGAAACATCTCCGAAAGCTAGAAGGATTCTGATTTATATAATTTTATAGAAAGTGATAATTTGCATTGATAATCATATGATTGATTATATATGAAACAAAACAGATAAGCACTGTAGAAATAGACAACCTTTGAAATCAAGGTGTGATGCAGATATGATTATTCTGTTTTACTTTTTTCTAGCCTAACAGTCATGACCCAGGTTAGAGAAGAAAAGGGTCATAGAAAGGTGGAATCGGTTTTTCACTGACAACCAGGGACCATTTTTAATAAATATTCTCAGTTCTGTTACTGTACATGTCCTTCCTTTAACTGGTTTTGCAGTCTTCTACACGTGCATATAGACATGCTTTTGGCGTCCTCTGCCGTTCTTTCTTTACGGATAACTTGCATATCATAAATGTTTTACAAGCTTTCTGCAGTTGTGTGAAGATGGTCCATGAGGGCTGCATTGAAAGACAAAGCAACTGTCTTTGACCTCTGGTTTTTAGTTGAACAAGCCGAGCCTTCAACCTTGAGCTGCTGTAAGTTCAATATAATTTCTTCTCAAATTGGGGAATTCATTTGTTTTTTTGGTAATTTTATTGTAATAGTCTCAATCGTGGCGATGCTTTACGGTCAATTATTTGTACCAGACAATAGGTATTTGTGTTCTTCACACAAGTACTATTATGTGTGGTTGCTTCCAAAGAGCTTGGTTTCCTGGGAGAAAAAATTATTTTCGTTTAGTGTTTTCTAAATGAGTTCTAAATCCCAGTTTCTTCTTGTTATTCTGAAAAGCACAAGGGCGGAATTCTTGACAAATGGATGAAAAAGGAGTCTTCAGCCCTTATTTGATTGCCTCAGAAAAAAAGAGCGATGCCCTCTACTCAATGTGTTTTGGTGTTTCTTGTGCTTTCTTTGCTCTGAGAGTACTGTCCAGGCCTGAAAAGGAAGATTTGAGATGGTTGGATTTATGTAACAAAATGCTTCATGGGAGTTCCCATCTTTTAGGATTGCTTGTCTGGAGCGTCCAGATAGAAGGATCAAATAGCAGACATATTGAGCTTCTTCACAAGCTTGAGACAGCCCAGAAAGAGGTCGAACGGCTAAAGCAAATAAGGCACGAGGATGCAAAAGCAAATGAAAAGGTCGTCAGCATATTTGCAACACAAGAGCAGTGCTGGTTAATTGAAAGGAAGAAGCTCCGGCAACATATTACTGCTCTTATGAACATAGTGAGTGCTCTTGAGAAGAATAAAAACGAAGCGGTTTCTGAAATGAACGAGAAATTGAGGGAGATGGAAGTCCAGATGCAATTCAAGGATAAAGTATTGGAGGAAGAACAGAACAAGAGGAAGGAGTTGGAAGTGAAGTTAACTGAGGCCGAAAATACTGCAAATGAACTTAGAGAATCTGCAAAGCATGAAGCTCAGGAACATGCTGCTGATCTTTTGAAACAGAAGACAGCCTTTATTGAGCTAGTTTCTAATCAGAGACACATTGAAGCTGAGTTGGGTAGAGCACTTAAACAACTTGAAGCTAAAAGACGAGAACTTAACTCAATCTTTGAGCAAAAGGAAGAATCTGTCATGTTGGTACAAAAGCTATCCATGGAGGTTGTAAAGATGCGGAAGGACGTGGAACAGAAAGAAAAGATCATGTCAGCCATGCTCCGGAAATCCAAGCTGGATACTGCTGAGAAGCAAATGCTTATGAAGGAAGTTAAACTATCAAAATCCAAGTGGAAGCAAGCTGAACTAGAAACAGAAAGATGGAGGGCTGTGTCTGAGCGTAGACATGAGAGACATCCATTGAGAAATATGTTTTCTCACCAGTCCAATGCAAAACGAGCTGATCCTTTCGGTACTAGAGGAGCACCCCAAATAGGTAAAAAGATAAACCAAAATACAGATTATGCTCTTGATCATGATAGTTCTGATTATCTCGAGGATCCAGAAGGCTTTTTGCTACCCAATTGCTCCTCACCTGAACAGAACGATGAAATTGGTGAGAAAAAAATTCTTTTCAACATGATAACTAGGAAACTTTGATAAAAACGTGTAAAAGTTTAAATGAAATTCCTAATGTTCGAATATGATTTTTCAGGCGATCATCATTTGTTTTTAAATTTTTGTGTCTTACATATGCTTTTTGTTCTCATTGTTGAAGCAATGACGGCTAATGTCAAGCAATTGGAAGGATGGGTTCACTTAGAAGCAGAAAAATATGGTACTGTAATTGAGGATAGGCATCATCTAGTAGTAGATGGTTTCGCTGAGGAAATGAGACTCAAAGATGAGAGGTTAGAAGCTTGTCGCTGGCAGCTACTTAGCATGGAAGTAGAATCAAAGCGACTAGAATCTCATGTGGAAAGGCTTAACCAGGATGTGTCAGAGCTCAGGCATGATAATATGAAATTGGAAACCCTGTTATTGGCTAGGGAAGAAGAGTTAAAAGCTACAAAAGAGAAGTTGACTGTAAAAACAAAACATGATATTATCCAGAACGGAAACTTAAATCCATCTCTACGTGAGTCAGAGTTAGCCCTGGATGTTGATTGGTCTAAAGTCTTGATTGTAAAGAGAGATACAATTGACAGCGTTCGAGGGAAAAGGACAAATCAAACAGATACACTCGAAAAGAAAGATGATCAGAAAGAAGAAGATGCCTCATCTTGCTACCAGTCTGAAAATATTGGTTTGACTGTTCAAAATCCTGAAAAAGAACTAGGAAAGGAGAAGGTTTCTAACCTGGATCCTCTTCAGGGAGAAAGCAAAAGCCTATCCCTTAGCCAGCCAATGATTAAGAAAACCAGTTCAGAATGGAGGAAAGATCTCCATGCTCTTGGAGTTTCTTACAAGATCAAGAGGTTGAAGCAGCAAGTTCTAATGCTTGAAAGGTTGGCAGGGAAGCAAGAAAGTGGAGAAGATGTGCAGGGCAACAACAATTCACAACATGGCATAAATAATGTTTTGCTGTTAATATCTTTACTTAACAAGCAACTAGGCAGGTATCAGTCTCTCCACGATAAGACTGATGAACTTTGCAAGCGTATGGTAAGCTCCAAATTCATTTAGTAACCACAAATCTACTCTATTCTTCTTCACATTGTACCATAAACTTTTTTTCCTTGCTGACGAGCAAGTCTCGTAATTTCTTTTACATGATGTACAGCATGATCACAACCTAGACACAAGCCCTGGATTTAGAGATATGACTCCAAGACCAAAGGGAGAAACTAAGGCATTGGAACATTTCCTTGAGGAAACATTTCAACTTCAGAGATACATGGTAGCGACTGGACAGAGACTTGGGGAAGTTCAATCCAAGATTGCTTCTGGATTTATGGAGGTCTCTGAAGAGGTTCTCAATTTTGACATGAAACGCTTTGCTGACAACATAAGAACTCTCTATCAGGAAGTGCAAAGAGGTCTTGAAGTTCGGATTGCTCGGATTATTGGAGATCTTGAGGGCACCCTAGCTTGTGAGGGAATGATACGAATCAGGAGGTAAGAGCATCAAAGAACCACAACTAAGATAGTAAGCTCAATTTTAAGTTTACAAATGTTTATGCAAATGCCTATATTAGAACTTCTCCATAAGAAGTAACTCTCCATTTACTTGGAAGCAACAAAATATCAATGCAATTCAATGCACAGAATCCGTAAAATGCCTTGGAGCTTTGAACTACCTTGATGATCTCAGCAGAATCTTATTGTAATAATAACACGACCTTGAGCATTATTGTTTTGCATGAAAAGAAATGGTGACTTTGCTTATACTCCTGTAGAAAAACACTGCTTTGTAGAATTTCAAGAAGGTGGTTCAACCAACATGACTGTTTAGTTACGGTTCCCTCAAAGCAGGAAAATTTGTAAAACATGAAGATGGAAGCCCAACTAGCCTATTTGTTCAGTTACGATTGGTAAATTTTGGGTAAAATCTGAAAAGAAAAGCTCGTGTTGGCAATTGGGCACTTCCATGTAACGAGTGCCTGTAAAAGAGCCAAAATTTGCCTTATGCACCATTGCGGCACTCTAGCCTAGGTTCGTTCCATATTAGTATCGGATTTAGTTTTGATACAGTAATATTCTAATAATAGTTAATATCGGATATTATTTTAGGTAATTTTTAAAATTATAAAATAATTTTTATTTTTTTAAAAAGTGTTATTAATATATTGTATTATATATTTTATAATTTTACATCAATCTTGTCTCTAAAATTTATAACAATAGAAATTTGAAATAACAACAATATATTTATTTGTATTAATATTACTTTTTACATATTTTGCATATAAACAATAATCACAATTAATATAAAATTTTATTTAATCATACAAATATAAAATAAGAATGGTACAAAGTACTTAAAATGGTACAATTTTATAATATAATAAATAATAATTACATTTAACATCAAATAAAAAGAATAATAAAGATTTATGACTTTCTAAGTATTATAACAAGAGTTCATGTCAAGGAAACAACTAACTAAAAGTAAAACCTGAAACAAAAATATATATTGTTATGTTTCTATGACATATATATAATTTAATATATACATCAAGTATAAGTTAACCGAAAGAAGAAGAAAAATAAAAACTTGAAACTTCATTTAATTGAATATCTACTCAAATCGCTTTGACCTCAATTCTCATTTGGTATAAAATACTCATCATTGAGAGGGGTCTCTTCATCACCATCATTTAAATCAATGCATTAAATGATATGTCAATACTTTCCTATCCAAGATTATCTTCTAAGTGACCCTCATATATTAAACTCAATTCCTTAAAAGCTCAATCTACCAAAAGATTGACATGATCAAGGCAAATTGGATCTATAAACTATTTGTTCTATTAAGAGTCCTAGTAAACAAATGAAATTATATTAATAATGATAATAACATAAATTTCGCAAAGCTTTAAATCGAGCAAAGACCAAGTTGCTCAAGCTTTTATGTTCCAATCTATTCCTTTTCTTGGAATGGATAAACTCAAATGTGATCCAATTCTTTTCTCACCCTATTGCACTTACACATTACCTCAAAATTCGAATTGCAAACCTTTGCAATTCTAGAATACCACTTCCAAATTGGTTCCCATCAACTAACTATAAGGCAACTTGCAATTCTAGAACACTTCCAAATTGGTTCTACCAACTAACTGTAAGGCAACAAAAGTAACATTATAAACAAAATAAAGTCATGATTAATTTTTAACAAATAACAAAAGTGAAAAATATATACATCAATTAAGGTTATCTCTTTGACAAATAGGAATATCCTTATAAATCTCCATTTGTGAGTGGTTCTGCCAGATTCTGCTGGGGCTGGACATTGTTATTTGGATCCATGATCTTGTGAGATTTTGGTTGTTGAATACTTGCAAAACCAATATGGTACGCAGGGGGTTGTTTCCCGGAAGGTCCCTTCGACGCTCAAGTTAGTCTTATGGAGAAGGTTTTGGTCGCTGAAAACAGAGAAAAGTAGGGTTGTAGTCTCGTACCTGTATCATGGCAAAATAGTACCTTATATACGGGATAATTGCTAGGTTTTGGTCTTTACATAGGTTTTGGTGCTTGCATGGGAGATGATCATCTATGACTGGGCCGTTGATGTCTGGGCTCGGAATTGGGCCTTGTATGGCCGACCCAACCATAAGCCCCCTACTCCTCGACCTACTCCTCGACTCTGATCGAATAGAAGGGTCAAGGAGTACATCAGTGGTTGTATAGCACGCCTTCATGGCCACTTGTGCTAGGCCTGACTGATTAATTGTCGCGTCTGGTCGATCGGTCGCATTTGCTGACACGGCAGGTCGACCGAGCGTCATCATGGAAACCGATCGTCTGACTATCCCGATGGGGCAGATCGATTGGATGAGCATAACGATTGGGCTGATCAAGAGCGTCGAAGGTCAAATAAAATGATGGGCGTAATTATTATTGACGGTTTGTGTCTTTTAGGCGCCATTCAAAATTTGGAATGACACCCCCTTTTAACTGTTGTATAACTGCCTCACACCGTCATATGCGTCCCTTCGTTTGTCATGCCACACCAAGTCTTTAATGACCTTGTTTTGCATCCACTTAGATTTTTCCACGTGGTCAACTCCGATTGGTATTTTTATTTGGTTGATGCTATAAATTCTGGGATTGACGGTTTTTCTTTTACTCTGCGTGGTTCTTCTCAGCCTCTATCCTCTGTCTTTTTGTCTCTTTGTCTCCAGTTACCAGAATGCGTCTTCCACTATCGTCCCAACTCCAAGCTTCAACCATCAACCAGGCGTGTCCTTTTTCCTTCTCTCCATCCAAAATTAACTTGCCAGTAGTTGGGTCGTTGGAGATAAAGGCAGAAATGGTTGTGGTGCCGGAGAACGTGAGGGGCAAGCTGGGGGCTGAGATCATGTTGATAGGGTTGCGATGTTCATTGCTCGCGGACTATGCCGGGCCGCCGTGTCCACTCGAGCTCAACCTTTTTCTAGAAGAAAAAAGGGGAATAGCTGAGAGAGAACGAGGGGTAGTTCCTGACGAGGACCTGTGGCAGTGAAAATTGTGGGCTTGTAAAGAATTTGGCTGTTACAGGACTTGTCAGCACAAATATATCAAAACCTGCAAGAGACAGGTCGCTTGACTTTAGCATGGAGGAGTTTGTTGATGATATTTGTAGTAGACCGGGTAGGAAAGATGTTTTTTCTAAGTAAAAATGCTCATCTGGTCGAGCTTGTGACCAGGGCAAAC
>JAOSBP010000007.1:6857559-6869930 GCA_027563825.1 Erythroxylum mucronatum | reverse complement strand
AAAATGCATGTATATTGTTTGATGAAATGCCCTACCCTTTTAATGCATGTATAATGCATGTATATTATATGATTGATAGTTGAAAAACTTATTTATATTTATTTATATTATTTGGTATATTTTTCTATTTTTTAAATATTATTAATATTATATATAATTAAATATAATTATTACGTAATTATGACGTCACATCGGTTCAATCAGTGGTCGAACCGGTCAAACCGGACAAACCGGTGACCAGTAAAGCCTCCGGTTCGGCGTCCGGTCCGAGTTTTAAAACCTTGATTGTAACAAAGAAATGAAACTAAGAGATATTATTGAATGAGTGCTGAGCCTGAGCATGTAATGGTCCGAGAATATCTTTTTTGTTTAATGCCTAGGGATACCTGCCTTCCTGGTGATGGTCCCTCTGTATTAATTTGGAAAGTAAGCAAATGGAAAAATTAGTGTTGCAAGAGTATTTTTAGTATATTCTTCAAAGATCGGATTTTGGTTGTTCAACCAAGCATTAGTTCGGAAAAGGATGGTGAAACCTAAACTATATATGTACCAATCATCAAATACACACGAATAGGAAAAAGTATTGAAATGTCATAGTTTCAAATCAAATCTTAAATTTACGAATTTGTTTAAATATATGGATTTGAAACATCCAAGCATTAAGTTGGATAAATATTTTTTTTGGTAGGTCAAACATGCCATGCATAGCATGCCATGTATATTTAGGCCATCTATAACCATTTTACTAAAATTTTATACTAAATTTGGTGTAAAAGATAATATTCTAATAATCTTTTTTTATCAAATTTAATGTTACTCCAATCACTCTATACCAAATTTTTACATCAAATTAATATTTTCAGGTGCTTTAGTTGTGCCAATCATGCATTGCAAGCCTTTATAACCTAGCCTTTAATGCATTGCAAGCCTTTAAAAACTTTTCAATTTTTTGTTTGGGTTACAACAATGGACACAAATGGAGTTGCATAGGTAAAATGTGAAGGATGTGGTTGGTAAAATCATTGTTGTTGACGCCTTGGTAGATTTTTAAGTGATGAAGGAAACTAAGACAAGCTTCTTTACTTCTTTCGGGGAAAAAGGTCTAGCTTAACAAAAGAAGAATGAAGGAGAAAAGAAGAAAGAAACCAAAAAAGTAGACTTCATGGGAAAAGGAAAACAAAATTACAACTTTAAGAAACCTAAACTTAGGGGCTTTATAGCCACTGAAGAACTACTGTAAGGGCAACTGAAGGTGGATGGGGTTGAAGGGATCTAAAGAATTTTCATAGTTAAGGTTAGTTAATTATATTTTGGGAAACAAGTAGTTGAGAGTATGGGTAAGATTCTACTTTGGGGAAGTCGATGGAGGCATTTCTGTGAGTGCTCCTCCCTTCCTAGGCAAGGAAGCTAACTTGTTTCCAAATCCTTAGGAAGCTAAGAACATGAAACCTTTTAAAACCTGGAGTATTTTAGTGGTTGCAAGTAATTCGAGAGACGCTCTGAAACATTTTTCCAGCAGTTGCCAAGCGAGGCATAGTTACTCCTCCTTTTGAGCTGTTGTAAAAAGGAGCAAAATACTGGGGAACTATGATAGTAGGGTACTTCCACAACAAGAGACCCATTTTTCCACTGATATGTGCTTAATGATTAATGCTTTAAAATGCTTAAGACACTCACTAGTTCATATTTGATCTTAGATATAATTTGGAAGTATAATAACTAAAGTGAGCATAAAGCATACTCGTTGAGCCATCTTCTTGAAATTTACACTCAATTGGCTTCATAGAGAAAAAAGGAGAAGGGTTAAAATGAAGTGGAGGCAAGAAAAGACCAAAAGAAATGAAAACATGCAAAGTCATGGCTATGGGAGGTGTCTCACGACCATGAAACCTAATGTCATTCCCATGAAAATTATGTCATGATGTGTGATAGAATTTCCACCTGTCCCATTTTTAACCTAGGTTTTTACTATAAAAGCATTAAGTTGTGACGATGGACATAACATGGAAAACAAATGGGATTTTCTTCGTTCTATCTTTGGTTTTTCACATCTTAGAGGCTACTCATAGGTCTTTCTTGGAGATTGATGGAGAAGATGGAGAGTTAACCTTTCTAACACTGTTTTGGAGGGGAAGTCGATGCCGAGAAGCATATTTGAGCATATCATCATTGTGTATCATTTTCTTTCACTCTTTTCGGATTGTTTATGTTATCATGTGTTTATTGGTTAGGGATTGTGTAAGAAAGATCTTAATGCCATATTAGATTCTTTTTCTTGAAAATTTCTAAAACTTGAATACAATATGTAATAGTCATGTTTGAAGTCGTATATGGCAACTAACGGTATTTAATAATTAAGGATAACGTAACCTTTGATAAATAATCTGAGCTTGTGTAATTATTACGTAGATTGGTATGTTTTTCTCATTTGTAACGCGATTTTCCAATTAAAATTAGAGAGCTTATTCTAGGTTATCTGATAATTAGGGTTAATTAACGAGCTCTTCTTAATTAACTACGACCTAAGGAAAAACTGAGATTAACAGAGCTTGTTGTTAATTCATGATCAATAGTCTAATGAGAGGTAAGAAGGCGATAATGCAATGATATATGTGAAATTGTGTATAAGTTAAGATTAAATTGAAGAACTGGAGTTCAAACCATTAATTAATTTTATCACTTTACTTCTGTTTAATTTGAGTTGCTTTTATATATTAAAATTTACTTTGTTTTCCAATTTGCATTAAGCCAAACCCCCCTGTTTTACTAATACAGATAATTTAGGAGAGTAATTGGATTTAATCTCTATAGGATCAACCTAAATTTTTCACTGCTATAGTTGTAGGTTTAGTTATTTTATATAGTCTTACGATGTGCTACCATCCATATGTACAAAATTGGGCACAAGTTATATAAAGAAGCAAAGGATTAAGCAAAGTATCACTCACATAGGATGACACCTTCCTCTTTCAATTCACTGATAATAACTCTTTAAGTAAGGTAATGGAGGCGGCACCATGGCATATTAGGGACAACCAATGTTTATGCAAAAGTGGGTGCCTAGTCTTGAACTTGACAAAGAGAAAATTGAATCTATTCCATTGTGGATTAATTTCTAACAACATACCATTATAGCACTGGACCTTTGATGATTTGAGCTTCCTTGCAAGCTCAATGTGAAAAATATGTGTAAAGAATGGATGTTTATAAAGGCTTTTAAATGAAATGCATGAATATGTGTTAGCTTTTTAAAGTTTATTATAGTGATTGTTGGGAATTATTTGTTAGGGGTTGCTTGTAAGTGGAGTTGAATTCTAAATTTTGTAGTCAAGAAATTGGTGTGAGTATAAAAGTGTTTTAAAATATAACTTTGGGAATGTCAAAATGCAGTCATTATGCTGCCGAAATTTTGAATAAAATGATAAAAAAGTCCTACTATTTTTCGTGCTTTCAACCTTTAAAATATAAAAGGTTTTCAACAGTTGAATGACTTGGCTTTGCTGGAACCCTTAGGTTGAGTTAAATATCGACTGGAGGGCTATCATGGGGTTGTCGAGAGGGCTCCACTCGGATTCTGGAAAAGGAACACCAAGATGGGTCCTTTCATTCTCCTTATGAAGCTTTTTTAATTCCAACTTCACTAATTATAGTTTCTTCACAAATATTTAACTTTCATTGCCATCAATCCAAATATCATGGCCCTTATCACTAATTCTAGTTACTTGCTTATCAAGTTCATGCATATCAACTTGTTCCTTTTGATTGGCCAAAGATTGTTCTTTATTACTTGATAGGGGACTTTTTCTGTATCAATCCATTTTCAATTTCTTTTTTAGGCAATCCAGTTGTACCCTCTAGATCTTTTTCTAATAATTATTGTGTTATCATTATTAATAAATATATTACTCCCCTCAAGTTTTTTAGTTGTAAGATGAAAAACCATGCTTCTTTTGACATGAGAATTACTACATTTGGGTGAATTATCTCTATATTATTGAGTAATTTATTGTGATTCAAAGATTGGGACTTCCTCCTCAGCATTCAGCTATTTAAGCTAAGCTATAATTTAATACTTCAACACTTTCCCTTGAGGTAAAGCTTCTGTAGGCTTCTACATCTTTTTCTTTCCTTCATTGTTTTTAGCTTCCATTGATAAGAAAGAGAAATAACTACATTTGAAAGGATATCATTTAGATGTTTATCTTTAGGGTATTACTTAATAGCTTTTGAATATCCACTTCCACATATATATGAATGTATCCAATCCTCTTAAATTTTACTATATGTTTATTAAATTACACATACCTCCCAATTAAGCAAGTTTCATAGGTTAACCTTAAGATGGACTAGTATTCAAGGGGAATATTATAAAAGTTTTTCCATAATGGTTTCTTCTTTATTCTAATCTTTTATCGGTATATTTTAGGCCCCTACTTTTATAGTAATAGCAATTTACCCAATATAGGCTAAGGGCTAGATTTTAAAGCTTTATGTATACTTGACTATCATCTGATCCTGAAGAGGAAGAAATCTTTCTTCATCAATGAACTCGAGCATGCTTTACAAGAGTAATTTATCCAAATTCTTCTTTTTCCATGTTTGAACAACTAGAAAAGATGATCTTTTTTCAAAGAACTAGCATACTAAAATTAAGCACCATCTTTGAGCACCTATTTTTAGAACCTCCATATGAGATGAAACTTTGTAATCTTTATTACCCAAATGCACAAGGTGAGACTATGTAATCTTTATTACTCAAATGCACAAGTTCATATTTCAACTTTTTCAAAGGGGCATTACTCTTACAACTTGATTCCAAAGCTTCTTTAAGTTGTAATTTCTCATTTTCTTTGAAAGATCCTCACTAGAAGAGCTTGGATTAGTGGAAGAATTGAGTTTTACGGTGGAAAAGAGGGCAAAGTTGGAGTGGACTTAATTTTACAAACCATAGATATCCCAAAGGTTTTAGAATTAGGTAGGCTATTGTGAGAGAAAGGCCTGGGTTTTAAACCAAAAGGCTTAGGAGACTTAAGGGAACAGGGGTAACAAAGGCTTTGGAGTACCAGGGGAATGGTCGGTAGGAGAAAGGGGTAAAGAAAAAAATGGTCGAGGAAGGCAAGTAGCTCCTGAAGGTAGTGTAAACTAAAGCATGCATACTAAAACACAAAATTATTTATGTATAAACAAAATACATGTATGCTATTCACAATGTTTAGTAAGCAGAAGCGTAATAGAATAATACTTCTAGCCATTACACTGATACTGTCCAGCAACATTTTAAAATTTTTTAAATCTTTTAGCCTGTGCTCTCCACAACTCGATAATGTCCAGTTAGTGTTGCGTGAAGCTGAGGATGGGGACCCAAAAATATATATTTCATCACTTTATCACCTCTGCCCATCATAGAAGATGAAAATGATGATGTATGGTGTTTGTGTGATTAATGGGTTAAACCATTAAATGGACTAGATTCTGAACAATGGGATATCCCAATATTTTGGGAAAAATCCTATATTTCTCCCACTTTGTCCATTTAACCCAATATCAAACATAACAAGAAACTAAATATATAAATCATAGTGACAGGTTCTCTTATAGCGAGTATTATCTTCCATGTATTATAATATATAAAGTCTCCTATTACTAGTCTTTAAACTTAATGAATAAACCATTTGTTTATTCTAGGTCCAAACTAAATGATATTTCTCAAAACAATCAAATATATGTGCATAAAACCATATGAGAAAACATCAAATTAAAAAAGAGTTCCATTGAAGTAATAAATGTACAATAAAAATCACATTATGGAGCCAAGTCCCATTCGCACTATGTGATCCTTAAACTGCTTAAGTGGCATGCCTTTAGTTAAAGGATCCGCAATCATCAACTCAGTGCTAATATGCTCAATGACAACTTTCCTTTCCTTGACATATTCTCTTATGGCTAAATACTTAATGTTGATATACTTACTTCAACTTCTACTCTTGTTATTTTTAACCTTAAAGACCGCAGCCAAGTTGTCAAATTACAACTTTAGAGGCTTAGAAATTGAATCAACAACTCTAAGCCCAGATTTAAAACTCTTTAATTATACACCATGCGAGGTGACCTCAAAACATGACACAAACTCTACCTCTATAGTAGAAGTAACAATCAAGGTTTACTAGGCACTTCTCTAAGATATAGCTCCACCAGCTATCATGAAAATATAATCGAATGTTGATTTTCTTGAATTAATGTAGCCAGCAAAGTTAGAATTAGAGTATCTAATTACTTCTAAGTTCTCAGTTCACCTGTACATAAGCATGTGTCTTTTATGCCCTGAAGATATCTCATAACCTTCTTTGCAACTTTCTAGTGGTTAACACCTGGGTTACTTTATCTACCTAACATTCCAACAGTATATACAATGTTAGGTTTGGTGCAGACTCGAGCAAACACAAGGCTTATAACAGTTGAAGCATATGGAATGTTCTCATGTGTTCCCATTCATCAGACATTGATTCAAATTGAATCTATCATCACCCTTCACTATGGGTGCTACACTTGGTATACAATCTTTCATCCGAAATCTCTCTAAAACTTTGTTGATATAGGTTTCTTGAGACAAACTCAAAATGTCTCGAGATTTTTCTATATGGATCTTAATGTCAATGACATAAGATGCCTTACCCATATCTTTTATATCAAAATTCTTTGAGAGAAATTGTTTCACCTCATATAGCAAACCCTTTTATTATTAGTCATAAGCAAAATACCATCCGCTTATAATACAAGAAAACAAGTCTTACTCTCACTGACTTTTTGTTATAAACATTGGTACATTATAATCTCTTCAAAACTTAATGAATTGATAACCTCATAGAATTTTAAATACCATTGTTGAGAAGCTTATTTTAATCGATATATGGATTTATTAAGCTTGCAGACTAAATGCTCACCATCACTAGAGGGGAATCCTTGAGGTTGTTTCATGTAAACCTCTTTCTCTAGGTCACCATTGAGGAGCACCATTTTTACATCCATTTGATGTAACTCAAAATCAAAATGAGCTACCAATGCCATGATTACATGAAAAGAAAATTTTTTAGATACAGGAGACAATGTCTTCGTGTAAGCAATTCCTTCTGTCTGAGTAAAACCTTTGATAACAAGTCTTGCCTTATGTCTCTCAATGTTGTCGTGTGAGTCTTTTTTTGTCTTAAATACCCATTTACATCCAATGGATTTCACACCATGGGGCAACTTAACGAGATCTCAGACTTGATTAGATGTCATAGAATCCATCTCATCTTTTATGGCATTATATCATAGGTCTAAATCCTTAAAACTTATGAAAACATTTCAAGATTATTTTCAGCTCCAATGTTATAGTCTGACTCTTGTAGATACACTATATAATCACTAGGAATTGCTAACCTTTCAACTCTAGTAGATCTCCTCAATGTTGTATCATCATCCTCTCGAAGAACTTGTTGCTTAACTTGTTGTTCAACAATTTATAGTTGTTCCTCATTAACAACTTAATCTACTGGATTGGTATTAACAGCTTATGGAGCTTTAGTAACTGGTTGTCCAACACTCGTTTCAACTTGAGGAGTGTGAACGAAAATTAATTTATCACTTAAACTAGATGGTTGAGATTCATAATGGTCCTTTTCAAAAACTATGTCTTGAAATGGACCATTCCTACTGATCAAGTCATTCTCAAGAAATTTTGCATTTCTTGATTCCACAATCCTAATGTTGTGAGATGGGCAATAGAATCTATACCGCTTAGACCTTTTAGCATATCCTATGAAATACCCACTAATGGTCCTTGGGTCTTCTTTTATGGGTTATAAATTCTCTCTTCAGACAGACATCTCCAAATGCATATATGCCTCAAACTCGATTTCTAACTCTTAAACAACTCAAAAAGTACCTTTGAGACAACTTTAGTTGGAACTCAGTTTAATATATAAAAAGCTGTCTTTAGAGCTTCATTCCATAGGAAATGAGGGAAGGAATCGACTATACGAGGACATTTTCTCCTTATCTAACAAAGATTCTCTTTGTGTAATCATGACATTGGTAGCTCATTTTGATTTTGAATTTTATCAAATGGATGTGAAAACGGTGTTCCTCAGTGGTGAACTAGAGGAACTGAATGGGATAAAGACCATCAGATAATGTACCATAACCAGTAACTTCAGTTCCATTACATAAACTATAACCATAATCTGAAAAATTAAAGGAAAAACCAAAAGGTACAAGTCTTGATACAAAAATCAATTTTTTTGAAAAATTTGGAACGTAAAAGGTCTTTTCCAACTACAAAATAAAGCCACTACTTAAAACTAAATTGCAAATGCCAATGGCTTGTGAACTCGTCTTGCTTCTTGAATAGATGTATTGTTCACTTCCTACCAGCTTCCTTAGGTTTTGCATACCATACCAGGTATTTGAACACATGGATTGTAGAACCAAAATCAATCCACCATATGTTATGATTAATATTAACCATATTCATAACAAACAAATGAAAATGAAGTACCTTTCTTTTCGATTCAATTTTTAAATTTAGCGCAATCTTTCTTCATGTGTCCCTTCTTCTTGTAAAAGAAACAATTTGATGGTTTCTTTATATTGGACTGAGGAGAAAATTTTCCTTTTCCTTTGTTTTTGGCATCATCTTGTCTTTTCTTTCTTAAAACAGTCAAATTCACCCTTTCACACTCTTCCATCAACAACCTCTCCTCTTCTTGCACACGCATGGTCAACAGTTCATTAATCGACGACATGTCCTTATGTTTGTTATAAGAGATTTTGAAAGGATCGTATTGTTAGTGCAGAGTGCATAGAATGTAACATACTAGGAAAGATTCTGATATGGTAGCCTCTAAGGCTTTTAGTTGAGCCGCTATGTCCCTCATACATATGATATGATCACGTACACCCTTTATGCTAGTGAGCTTCATGGATGACAACTAAATAATCAAGGTGTTGGCAAGAGCCTTATCAGATGTGGCGAATTGCTCATCAATGGATCCTTGAGTTTATTATATTGTTTCATAAAAATATGAATACCAATAGATATTTTGGTCTTTATAAACATCAAGTAAAGGCGATTAGACCTCTCTCATTTTTCATAAAGAGCAACAGCATTCGGAGTATTGTTTTCAGTTATACTCAGTGGTTCATCTTTCCTAATAGCATAATCTGTATCTATCCAACCCAAATGAAGTAGAATTGTCTACTTCCACACCTTATAGTTGTCACCCCTCAATTCGGGAATATCACACTTAGCATCAGAAACATTCACAATTTGAGTAACTACAAGTTTAAACATACATGCTTGTTATATATAATTTGAGACCAACAATAATTCATGCTTTACCAATGTAAATCATGCTTTAAATACATGAATCTAGTGACATAAGACTTGCCTGTGGGCTAAAGTTCTACTTAATTAGATTCATCTATAACTTTATGACAAAACTATTAAATTATATTCCTTTTCTTAATTCTTATGGGTAGATTAAGAAGTATAATATGATATTTCATCCTAATTAATCATACAAATATAACAAAATTCCTGTTGGTAGATTTTATCATACCATGTATGATTAATTACAATTAACGTTTTAATGTGATCTTAAAACTAAATAAATAATCCTAATTAAGTAGAGATATTGTGGCTACTCCTAATTAATTAAAATCATGTAGATCACTCACATTACTTTGAGCTTAATAAATCCTAAACATTTGCATCAAGTAATTAATAATGCAAATAAATCAAATAACCATGCATAAAATTATTTAATCTAATTTTACATGTATAATGACCATAAATTTATACAGACAATTTTCAATTAATCACATATAATTTGTGCAAATAGTTAAATAATTATAACTTGCTTGTCAAATTTAATTCAAATATTAGGCATACAAATTAAAAATTAAGGTTCACAAAGTATTAATACCAAAAATGATTTTATAACTAAAATCACAACAAAATGGGTTAGGTGCTTGATTAACCCAACAATTACTAACATTAACAAAATTAATGAATTAAGAAATTAATCATTAAAAATCGGGTTGGTGTGACTAAGCTATAACCTGATGGCAACTAGGTGCATGACAGTCATCGGAAAGTTGAGGATGGCAATGATGGGATGACAACGAGGAACCAAGGAGCACGACACGCCAGAAAACAAAACATATGATGTTGCATGGCTGGCGACGTCCGAAGGCCCCATACACCGTCATCATCGTCCCTCCTCCCTTCATCGTCCTGTCACCAGTGGGTGCAACATGGATTACCAAAACACAATTCTGACATCCATCATGTACATAGACGTCAAGATTTATCAACAACACATGCTCAGCTCATACGACAGAAATTAAAATGAGAAACAAAGCATAATAGAGGAGTATATTCTCAGACGATTCAGATGCAAGGTAGAGGCACAACGGCTCTAATACCAAATGTAAAGCATGCATCTTAAAACACAAAATTATTTACATATAAACAAAATACATGCATGCTATTCACAATGTTCAGCAAGTGGAAACATAACAGAAGAATACCTCCAGCCATTGCACCGATACTGTCCAACAATGTTTCAAAATTTTTTAAATCTTCTAGCCTCTGATCTCCACAACTCAATGGTGTTTGGTTAGTGTTGCATGAAGCTGAAGATAAAGACCAAAAAAATATATTTTATCGTTTCATCACCTCTGGCCATCATAAAAGATGAAAATGATGATGTATGGACCTTTGCGTGATTAATGGGTTAAACCATTAAATGGACCGGATTCTGAATAGTGAAATATCCCAAGATTTCAAGAAAAAAGCCTACATTTCTCCCACTTGGTTCATTTAACCCAACATCAAACATAACAAGAAACTATATTTATGAATCATAGTACTCATAATCAAATTATATGTATAAAATATGAAGCATCATTTGATTCTATTTATTGATCTTATAATCTAAACTAATATTTCCAACTCCTTAAAAAAATTGAATTAGATTAAATTCATTGATTCCTAAATGTATTCAATTCCTATTCCAAATAGATATTTATTTTGATTTGAAAGCAATTTTCAAATCTAGTTGAAAACTATTTCAAATTATCTTGACTCCTTTAATAAAATTTTAATTGAAAACAACTTTCAATAACTTATTCTTCTTACTCATTATACTTTAGAAAAAGGCCTTTTTTAAAATTATATAAGTAATATATTCTAATATAATTAGAAAACCATTTATAATCTAATTAGAAATTAATATTTTTAATTTCCTTAGAAATTATTTTTCCTTAATTAGAAAATTATTTTCTAATATTAAAGGAAACTACTTTTAAAATAAAGTAAAACACTTTTGAAATTTAATTAAGAAAGTCCTTTATGTTATTTATTTGGAGATTGAATTCTTAATTAATTAAAAAAATTTCCTTAATAAATTAGAAAACTAGTTTCAAAATACTAAAGAAATCAAAATTTTCTTAACTAATAAATGAGCACATTTTTCAAAATTTAACTAAAAATAATAATTCTTGTAAAAACTAAAGAAACTTATTGTATAAATAAAAACAATTTCTAAATAAATTGAATAATAATTCTCTAAATAAAATCATAAATTTAATTTATCTCAATCAAATTTAAAATAAATAAATTTAAATAAGAAACACCTTTCTTAATTACTTAAGAAAATATTTTTAATTTTAAAGAGACCAATTAATTAATTTCAATCTAATTAAAACTAATTAATTGTAATTTTAGAAACTACTTTTCTATTTAATTAATTTCAATATAATTGAAACTAATTAATTCTAATTTTAGAAAATCAATATAATTATTAATCTTAATCAAATTAAGAGAAATAATTACTTTAACTTTTGGAATTGATTTGATAATTAATTTAATTTAATAATTCAACTCTTTAAAAATTAAATTAAATTCTAATATAATAAAATAACCATTTGAAAATATTTTTAAAACAGATAAAAATACTTTTCCAAATTTATTAGAGATTTAAATTAATTTAATCTGAATTAAACAAATTTAATTAAAATTAAGGCTTAATAAAAACATTAAAAAAATAAAAGTGAGGGTGGGAAACGCACCAAACCCTTTTTGTGAGGCACGTGAGTAGACGTGCTGCTTAGCTACTGCTCTTTCTTCCTTTCTTTCTTTCCATGGCTATTTATTTGAAAGGCGTAAAAAAGTCTACGCTAACTGATGAGATGAGAAAAGTATTATGTGAGTACAAAAGTCAGCATCCCTCTTCAAGTCAAAAAGATTTACAACAGTGGATTCAACAAAAGTTTGATCTCTCTATTAGTCAATCAACAATATCAAATACTCTTAAAAGGTCAGCAGA
>JAOSBP010000007.1:6824902-6841066 GCA_027563825.1 Erythroxylum mucronatum | reverse complement strand
AATAGAAAGATTAGGGTTTTGATTCAATAGGATTAGGGGGTTTCAAGAACCTTGATTTCTTGGGGTTTCCGTATCAGATTGGGAGCATGAAATAATGCAAGTCACAATTGTGACAGAGTGATAGAGAGCAAATTCTAGCAAATTTCAACTTTTCTAGCTTGCTATTTTTTTTGTATTTTTTACATTTCGGGGCTAAATTAAGTGGAAAAATCCTAAAAGCCTCAAGAAGTATTTAATAATATGAAAACACAAAAACAGCAGCCACCAGATCAAAAGAAGATCAAGAGAAGACAAAAAGAGAACTTCAAAAAATTATAGATTTCCAGATCAAGACTGCAACTAATTTTTCTTTCTTTCCTTGTATTTATTTCATTGTATTGAATTTTTATTTGGATTTATAAGATGTTTAACATCCATATTAGGGATTACTATTGTATTATTTTGTTAAACTTTATTCTTGTTGAATTCAATACATCTATTAATGTTTGTGATAATTGTTATGTTTATACTCAGTAATAAATTGAGAGAGTGAATCAAGTTATTTGTGTTAAGGTTCACAACGAGAGTTGGTAGCTTAATAGACCTACAATTATAAGATTAATTAACAATAAAGAGAGATATTAATTATGAAATTATTTATCCTTAAAATTTCTTCAAAACTAATTAAATAAGTAGGAGTAGTTTTGTGAATTGAGAGATTACATTTTTATGATTATCGATTTCAATTAGGGTAACTTGATTAGATCTCAAGAGAGGGTAATCAAACCTTTAGGATATCTAATATTGACCACAAATCGAATCAACAAGATAAAGGGAAACAAAACAAGGATAGAACAATTCCTAAGTCTCAAACTTTCATCAAACTTATTTTTATTGGCAACTTAATTGTTTAGTTTTATTAGTTATTTTAATTTTTGTTAATTATTTCCATTCAAATGAATTTTAAGTACTTTAGACGAAGTTTTATTCAAGTTGTTTGATGTATATTAGTCCTTGTAGGAATGATACATTTGATACAATGAGATACGATTCGTATACTTATAGTGTTGAAAGTTTTATATTATAAACTTGTCAACAATTTATTGGCACTGTTGTCAGGAACTAATTTAGCATTTTATACAATTTGAATTCCTTTGATTTAAGGATTTAATACTTTTCTTGTGTGATTGCAGGTGCCTAAAAAATATTTTAAAAAAGTTTACAAGCAAAGTAGAAGACACATCAAATCTAGACATCACGAAGAAAGAAAAAGAGAATCGAAGAACTAAAGGCCAAGAAGCCATAGAAACAACAATGGAGGAGGAAAGAAACCAAGGAAAGTAGCAAAGGACCCTTATAGGCTTCATGAGGGCAGGGTCCAATGCCAATCATCTAGGAATTGCACAACCACCAATGTAAGCAAATACATTCGGGATCAAACCAGCACTAATGAACATGCTATAGACCAACGTACAATTTTATGGTTTGACCAATGAGAATCCCAATGCTCATTGGCCATGTTTTTAGGAATTTGTGATACATTTTGGTTTAATGGTTTGTCAAAAGATGTAGCCAAGATGAGGCTCTTCCCCTTTACACTCAAGGATAGAGCCCGGGTGTGGTTTAATTCACCGAACCTGACAAATGCCACAACATAGGAGCAAATGGTACAAGCCTTCTTAGCTAATTATTTCCTTTTGACAAAGATAGCGAGGATCATAAAAGAAATTACAAATTTCCATTAAAATGAAGAGAAGTATTTATATGAAACGTGAGAGTGATTTAAGGAGTTACAAAGGAACTGTCTACATCATAACTTGCCAAAGGAGTTTCTCTTGCAAATGTTTTATATAGGAATTAATTGACCCATGCGAGGCACTATTAATGCATCAATTAATGGTTCATTAATGAGGAAAACAGTTGAAGCGACACATAATCTGTTAGAAGATACGGTGAATAATAATTTTCTTTATACTTCAGACTAAAGTAAGCAGAAGTCAACCTCCTATGATCAGAAGGGAATGATTGTTGTAGATTTAGTGACAACAATATAGGCTGAAATCATTAACCTAACCAAGCAATAAAACAACTTAAAAGCCACCTCTTCCTTTCCACTCAAAGCAACTCATCACGGATGCGAGTATGCAGATAATAGAACCATATCACTACTAATTGTTTCTTAGTGAAAAATAACAATGTGGAGCAATTTAACTACATGGTATCATAATTTGGTCGAGGAGGTAACAATTCTTACTTAAACACATATAATCTTGGGTGGAAGAACCACCTGAATTTCTCTTGGTTCAACAATGTAGGGACTCAGTTAAGAAAACAAAAGAATGAGGGTCCTCCTCACGTTCCTCCTCTTCCATATCCACTAAAAATTTTATTCCCATAAAGAATTTAGAAGAATAAATTAGATTTATAATTTGCAAAATTTATGGAGAAGTTGAAGACATTGCAAATTAACTTGTCTTTTGTGGAGACATTGGAACAGATGTCCAAGTATGCAAAGTTTCTTAAAGATATACTATCAAACAAGCAAATTTGGGATGATAATCAAACTGTCTCCATAGCGGAAAGCTGTAGCGCCATAATTACTAACCACATGCCCTCAAAGTTGAAAGATCTAGGGAGTTTTATTATACCCAATGTAATTATTAATCTTATGCCTTTGTTAATTTTCAGGAAATTGCGGCTACGTGATGTGAAGCTAACTTCAATGCTTATTTAGTTAGTAGATTAATTGATAAAGAAACTGTTTGGCGTAGTGAAGGATGTGCTTATAAAAGTGGACAAGTTTGTTATTCCTGTAGATTTTATTGTGCTATACTTTAAAAGTATCAAAACTATCCACCCTTTTTGAACACTGAAAGAGCTTTGGTAGATGTCTATAAGGCAACTTCATCCTTCAAATTGACGATGAACAAGTAGAATTCAATACGAATAAGTTATTAAATAATCCGAAGGAGGGCAACTCGTTCATGAAAATTGATGTAGTTGAATCTTTAAAGGAGCAAGAGGAGTAGCCAGTTCTGGAAACTATTAATAAAGTATTGGAAGTCACTTTAAGTATGAATAGTTTCTGCCTCCCATAATACAAACTATTGGATTCAATTGAAGATTCAAGGAGTTCCATCATTCCCTATTTTATTGACAGTTTGTTATCGAAAATGACATTACTAAACTTATTTGGTTTTCTTAATTTGATTAATTATGACCTTCTTATTATCTTGCAATTGGTGGCTTATCTACAAGTTACTAAACTACCAAGTGGAGAAACAGGTAGAAGTAAGCCACTCATTATAGACCCATGTTAAGGGTAGAAGGTAGAGCCCATCAAGGCAATTTATTTTCAGGTTATTTTGTTAGTACTTTGTTATTTTTATTTTTATGTTTATTTTATAAGAAGTGAATTGATTGGTATTTATGGTCTTTATAGCATAAAGTGTCTCCAAATTCTATTGCCAACACAATCACTACCTCAATTACCATAAGTATTCTTGCTCTAACTTTGTCTTTATTGTTCTTTGTTTTTCTTTGTACTGTTTTGTTTCAAGTGTGGGCATGTATCTGCAATTGCATATCAATGATGTGTGAATTTTGCATTTCTATTGAGTTAGTTTTTTATTAGGTTAGCATTTTGTGAATATTTTGTTGCATGATGTGTGCATTGTGTGAATGTTTCAATGGAAAATTTTGAATGGAATTAGTTTACTTTTGAACATGGTCATTTAATTTGTAAAGGTATAGTAACTTATGAATTTTATGTTTTAAGTATCTTTGGATGAATATGCATGTTAATTAGGATATGACACCTATTCTTTACTTTATGAAATTTGTTATTATACATTTATATGACACCTATTCCTTACTTTATGAAATTTGTTAGTGTACATTTATAATTATAGGTCAATTGAATTGGTTAACATTATTAGTAACCTTTCATAAGAATGACTGACTAAAAAGAAATGAAGTAGGTTAAGAAATAAAAAATTGTGTTAAATAAATTCCTATTATACTGGTGCTTTTTCAAAAGAAATGGCTTAAGAATAGAGTTGGTAGCCAATTGAGAGTGTGATATAGTTGAGTAACTAGGGGCATTCATGAAAAAATGTTTGTCTTCGCGTCAAAACGCTGGAATTGCATTTTAACCAAGATAAATAAAAAATGTGACCTATTTGAGTAAGCAGAGGACATTAATGACAAGGAGTTTGTCTTTGCATCAAAAGACTAGGTTAACATTAAAGAAAACTTTAAAAAATGATGTTTCTATAAATAAATCCTACTGATCTTTTAAAATAGAAAAAATTTTCATGAAAGGATATTTAGTGATTATTGCCTTTTTGATTTATCACTAATTATAAATGTATGTTTACAACTGCATAGGTGTATGAAAAGGGTGTTAATATTTTGATTGATGTTAAAGTACTTACTTAAACATGAAAGGAATAGGTTAATATGTTGGCACAATTGAATGATTAAGTTTGTAGTTAAATTGATTATGTAAGAGTAGGTAGATGTCATTGTATCATTATTGTTTGTTGCATGAATGTGTTAATATGTGTTTTTGTGTTTGTGTTTGTGTTTGTTTTTGCTTTTGTTTTTGTTTTTCTCTTTTCTTGAGGACAAGCAAAATTTAAAGTATAGGGATGTTGATAGTTATAGATCATACTATGTTTTTCTAGGAGTAGTGTGTTTTTAAGTATTTCTTAGATGATTATCATGTGTATAGACTTATAATTGTGTTATTGTTAGTGTTTGTATGTATTCTAAGTGTTTGCATAGTTTAGAACATGAATTTAATTTTAAACTTTTGTTTTAGGACGTGTTTGATGTCTTTGTTTGTGTTAGAAATCAAGAAATTGAAGAAAAGAGAAGGATTGGAAATATGAAATAATGCATGCAAAAAGCAAATTCCAACTTTTCTAGCTCACGAGTTTTTTTGTGCTTTTGATTTTTCAAGGATATTTTTGGAATCAAATTAAGTGGGGAAACCCTAAAAGCCTCAAGAAGTATTTAAGAATAAGAAAAACACAAAAAATGCAGCACCCACTAGATAAAAAGAAGATTAAGAGGAGACATTAAGAGAGCTTCAAAGAATTCCAAATTTCCGTATCAAGACTCTAACTAGTCTTTCTTTCTTTTCCCTTTATTTATTTAATTGTCTTGAATATTTATTTGGATTTCTAGGAAGTTTAACATGATTATGGGTTTCTAAATCCATATTAGGGATTATTTTTGAATTATTTTGTTGAACGTTATTCTTGTTGGATTCAATACATCTATCAATTTTTGTGAAAATTGTTATGCTTATACTTGGTAACAAATCGAGAGAGTGAATCAAGTTATTTGTTTTAAGGAGCACAATGAGAGTTGGTAGCCTAATGCAATTATTAGATTAATTAACAATTGAAGAGAGATTTTAATCGCGAAATTAATTATCCTTAGGATTGCTTCAAATTTAATTGAATAAGTAGGAGTAGTTTTATGAATCGAGAGATTACAATTCTATCATTATCGATTTCAATTAGGGTTACTTGATTAGATCTCGAGAGAGGGTAATCACAACTTTAAAATATCTACAATCGACCATAAATTGAATGAACAAGATGATGGGAAAGCAAAATAAGGATAGAATAATTCCTAAGTCTCAAACTTTGATCAAACTTATTTTTATTGCCAGCTCAATTGTTTAATTGTTTAGTTTTATTAATTATTTTAATTTCCATTCAAATTAACTTTTAGTACCTTAGATAAAGTTTTATTCAAGTTTTTAGGTGTCTATTAGTCCTCGTGGAAAGATATCTTTGATACTACGAGATACGATTCGTATACATATAGTATTGAAAGTTTATATTACAACACTTGTTAACATTGGTTTCAGAAACGATTTGAGGGATACGACAAGAATATGATCAAGTTTTGAAATAAGATATAAATTGGATTTTTGCTTTATTATGATTTATGCATCAATCATTTTATAGAATTTAAGTGATCTTGGCTTTCTAGAAAACAAAACAAAAAAATTTGTAATTATTCCACTGAGCATGGGATCAGATCTTGGCTCGATTTCCCACCACAAACCTCCAACAAGTTTTAGTATTAGTTACACTTTATGCTATTAGTTCTCTTATTTTAGTCTTTATAAAGTGATTTGACACATCACTTCTCATCATTTAAGAGCTTTCGTTTCTTTTATACAATTTTTTTTAATTGTAACATTATTATGCAATGGATTAGGGCTTTTCATTGAATTGGATTATGTTAAAGTGTTAACTTCTTTCTGTATCCTTCCTTTTGATCCTTAGTATGATACTTTTTTAATGATTGTTGCTCAAAGGCTACTCCTCAACAATCATTTTGTAAAGTTGGAATTTTAATCTAAGTCTTGATCCTTTTATTAATACAATTCTCTAATTTCTATAAAAGAAAGGTAAAGATTTTATTTTGGTAGGGTCCTAGTAGAAGTTGCACTGTTGATTCATGTTTTAAACTAACTAATAATGACAGAGAATCTAATGGAAAGTATGAAAGTTGTTATATGTTCACCATTGTTTTCTAAGTTACATTTCCAATTATGATTAAGAGACCAATGGTTTCTAAATGTCTTCTCAAACTTGTAGATATTCTTAATCAAAAGATTCTCATGTTGGACATTTTGTCCTTCTCCATAATATTGGATAACAATTAATTGTATTTTTCGGTTTTTCAATAACTTATTGGTTAAATTACGTAATTTGATCTAGATGAAGGTAATCAAGTGGCCCAATAAATGATCTAAATTAATGGGTCAAAGTCTGGGAGAAAAATAGATCCCGATTAGTATGGACTGGACTCATATCGAGCTTGTGATGGGGAAGCTCGATATAGAAGCGATATATATAGGTTAAAGTCTCCTATAATTGCTCATATCATTCGTAAGCATACGGATCCTTTAACCTGTTAAGAGCACTTATGTTTTGAGAAAACTATAGAAAGACGTTAATCACATGTCAGTGATCACTTTCCATGAAGGTCCAGGGAGATTGAAGCCCGTTTTGGCCTCGAAAATAGCTTCGAAAAATCAGATGGAATCGAAATCAGGTATTTCACATTTCCTTCTCTTTTAACCCTTTCATGAATGATCCGAGATACATAATAAGGTTTATCATACGTGTTACATGTGATATCAAAGTGGTTACGTGATTGGAGTGCCTAAAACGAAAGTTTTTTTATTTTAATTCATTATGGTTTTCATCAGTTTTTTATTCGTTTTTTGTTTTTTTACATATATGATTACATAAAAATGGTATATATAAGACTAACTATGAAAAAAGGGTCGAAAACGAGTCAAAAAGAGCGAACAAATTGATCATGTGTCACCGAAGCGTACACTCTTTTTAGCTCATTTTTAACCTGTTTTTCATAGCTAGCCTCAAATATACCATGTGCCCGATGGTGCTATAGTACCGACGAATAGGCGGTACGAATGGCACATGCGTTGCACATGCCAATCACTTGCTGTCAAGTAGCTCCACACATTCCACGCGCCACACACAGCGCGGTCACCCATGAGCATGGAAGACACACGCACCCGCATCGGTTCTGAAATGTGAACGACAGGGATTCAGACACGTGACACGTGCCATATAGTAAATTCATGTGTGCGCGTGGTAGCACATGCTGTGCATGTGCCAGACGAATCTGGGACACTTACAACGCATACACGCCCCTTACCCAAGCGCAGGCTGACGCCTGCTGACGTTAGCTCACGATACTACGCTGATGTCAGCTCTACAGTATGCTGACATCAACACCAAAAAAAGACAAAAAGGAAAAATTACATAATTCTTGTAAGAGTGCCCCGGGTCCCTTTGGGTCAGTTTCTGGGCCGGAGAAACTTTTAAAGTGATATTTTCAATTTTCTGGATTCTTACATTGGTAATTGGATTCTAAAAAAGTTTTTAAAGCTTATTTTGAGTGTATTTTTTTGCTTCGAACTACTCATAAGGGAGACACTTAAGTTTTCGTGTCTCATGTGGTAGGTTTGGTATTCGGGAAAGTACGATGGTAAATCTCATTGAGATTTTTTTTAAAATAAAAGTCTCAGACAAAGTTTAAAGACAATGTTTTCAGTATCAGTATGTGATTATTTAATTATGAATCTAGTTTTTACAGTTAAAATCAATTTTCACATACATTATGCCATATAGAATGTGAGGATGACATAAAGATGTATCCCTTATGTTTGTGGCCTTTTTTCGTACTGGTAAGATTATAGTCACCATAGTGGCCTTTCAAGTCAGTATTTGGATTGTACCGCGTGTATGTTAAGGGATGTCTGTAGTCTCATGTTTGGTTATTCTGACCACAGATGTTAACCTTATATGAGATTTTGAGATATACATAAAGGCATTAAATGGAGGAAAGTCATTGCTTAAATGATCTATTCACTCACAGGTGGTAGTATCATGAGAGTTGATTGTTTGTACTTTGATCGAATTTATGTGAAGGTCTAATTTCATATATTTTGTATTCAGTCCACAAGTGTTTCATAATATATGCGATCGGATCCTCTGTATAGATATTATTATCATTGTTGTCCTACATTTAAACTGACTTTTACATTGTCTTTTTTATCTTGCAGTCACCTTTTCTATAAACAACAACGCTGTCACGATTGAGACCTTAAATGATTTCAATTTCAAGAAGTGGAAGAAGGATGTGGAGTTTGCACTGGAGATGGCCAACGTCAGTAAGGCGATGCACATCGAGAGACCTTCTCCACTTACGGATATTAGCTCAAAAGCTGATAAAGCAACTATGGTGATCTGAGAGCGGTCAAATAGGATGTGATATTTGACCATCAAGAGGTCGATCCCAGATCATTTGCTAAGTGGATTACTGGATACGATCATAGCAATGGAGTTTATAGATGACATTTTCCAGAGATACAAGGTGTCTTATCATGAAGAGCAGAGAACCTTGATTAAGGAACCATCCTCCATGAAGTATACAGGAGAAGGAGGTGTTCGAGATTATATTATCTGGATGGTTCACCTTCAGATTAGGCTGAAGGCACATGATGTACCAATTCCTGATAACCTCATAGTGCATCAGACATTAAATACTCTCGAGAGAGAGAGTTTGAGATGTTGGAAACCTCTTACATCTCTCAAGATGAGGCATGGGACATCAATGCCTTGATTTCCCAGTGTGCTGCAACAGAGGAGATGATTAAGAGTTCTCCTCATATAGCTATGTTTGTAGTTGACAAAGGTAAGGGAAAGGCCAAGCTCCAACAGCCTAAAGGTAAAGGTAAGAAACCCATGCCGTCTTCAAAGAATCAGACTGGACAGTCCAGCATTGCTAAAGGGCCACTTGACCTAAAGGGTATGAGGTGATTCTTCTGTAAGAAGAAGGGGCAAAGGAAGGCTGATTTGCAAGATGTACAAGCTGTGGAAGGTTAAGTAGGAATTGTCAGGTAACTCCTCCGCCTATATGATTCATGAATCCAATGTAGCTATAACCACATCAAGTTCTTGGTGGTTAGATTGTGGAGCTTCTAACCATGTTGCTTCCACAATGCAGGGGTTCAGATCCAGGAGAAACCTAACTAAAAGAGAGGAGAAGCTAATGGTCAGCAACAATGAGAAGGTGGATGTTTTGTATGTAGTAGATGTAGGTTTGAACCTCAATACGGGGTTTATATTGGTTTTACGAGACATATTTTTTATATTGTCTTTTAGATGAAACTTGATCTATGTATCGGTTTGGATAAAGAAGGTTATTGTTTTGTACTTGATACTTCAGTTGTAAATATTTTTATCAATACAAGAAATATCGAAACTGCCTTCTTATCTTACAAATTGTATAAAATGTGTCTTACTCCTAATGAAATGTATATCTCTTCTTATGTTTCCGAACCTATTGCTCGAAAGAGAGCCTTCATAAAGGAAACATCGTACATGTTGTAGCATAAACATCTTGGTCACATTTCCAAGGGGAGGGTTGAGAGATTGATAAATGATAACATTCTCCTAACTATGGACTTTAGTGACCTGGAAACATGTATCGATTGTTGCAGGGGTAAGTTGACCAAGATAAAGAAAAAAGATCAACTCGTGCTTTTAGTTTATTGGACCTCATACATGCAGACATTAGTGGTCCCTATACAGTTATGTTATGCCATGTTAGATATTTTCTGATGTTTATAGACAATTATTCCCACTATGGTTATGTGTTATTGCTTAAGGAAAAGTCTAAAGTTCTTGATAAGTTCAAGATCTTTAAGACTAAGGTTGAGAACCAATTAGGAAAATCAATAAAGATTGTCAGATCTGATAGGGGAGGGAAATACTATAGCAGACATGGAGTTGTAGCACAAGAAAATGGCCCATTTGCCAAGTATTTGGAATTAGTTGGAATAGTGGCTCAGTCCACTATGCTAGGTAATCCTGAGCAAAATGATATGGTCGAAAGGCACAATCGCACCCTAAAAGACATGATGAGATAAATGCAAAACAGGACAAACCTACTCGAATACCTTTAGGGCAAAGCCATTAAGACGACATTGTTTATCTTGAAAAGAGTCCCAAGTAAGTCAGTATCCAAGATGCCTTTTAAACTCTGGAAAGGATGGAAGCCAAGCCTTGCGCACATTCATGTATACGGCTGCCCTGCTGAGGTAAGGTTATATATTCCTTATGAAAGCAAATTGCAACTTCGCTCCACTCGTTGCTATTTAGTAGGTTATCCCAACCACTCTAAGGGCTAAAGATTTTACTGTAGAGAAGGAGGGGCCAGAATAGTGGAATGACAGATGGCTAAGTTTCTGGACTATGATGTCCATGATGAGGGGGGATCTACATATCCTTCAGGAGATAGCAGGACGGATATTGCGATTATTTTGTATCCACATCTCATACAGTCAGGTTCGGTGGATATATGTCTAAGTACCATGCCTATGCAAACACAAGAATCTATACCTGTTCAGGAAGAGGTTTCTGAGGTACAAGAACCTATGCAATTGCATAGATTCACCAGAGAGAGACGACCTATTATCTCACCAAACTACATAGTCTATTTGAGTGAGCAAGACTCTGACATAGGACATGTTATGGATCCAGTTACTTTTACAGAAGTCATTTCTAAACCCCATGCGAATATGTGGTGGGAAGCAATAAAGGATGGGATACAATGTATAAGGTATAATAAGGTATGGGAACTTTTTGATTTGCCTCAACATTACAGGCCTGTCAGTTGCAAGTGGCTGTTTAAGACCAAGAAGGACATATAGGGTCAAGTTGAGCAGTTTAAGACATGTTTGGTTGCCAGGGGATTCACTCAGAAAGAAGGAGTTGACTTCAATGTTACCTTCCCTCCTATATCTTCGAAGGATGCATTTAGAGTGGTGATGACAATGGTAGCTCATTATGACATAGAGCTACATCAGATGGACGTTAAAACAACTTTCCTAAGTAGTGATCTTTATGAGGAGGTCTATATGGACCAACCTGAAGGGTTTCAGGATCAAGATGCAACTGACAAAGTTTGTAAGTTGACTAAATCAATATACAGTCTGAAATAAGCTTCCAGACAATGGTATCTAAAGTTTGATGAGGTTGTGACTTAGTTTGGTTTTGTGGAAAACAAAGTTAAAAAATACATATCGTATAAGGTCAGGGGGAGCAAAGTTATCTTTCTATTACTGTAGGTGGATGATATCTTGCTCGTGTCAAATAATTTGACCATATTGCGTGAGGTAAAGCAACTTTTGCCAAACACCTTGATATGAAGGATTTAGGTGACGCATCTTTTATCCTCGGTATGCAGATTCACTTGGACAGACTCAACACTCATTGAGCCTCTCACAAAGATCATACATCGATCGAGTGCTACGAAGGTTTAATATGACTGATTGTAAACCTGTTGTAACACCTATCTCTCATGGTGAGAGATTATCTTTAGCATAATGTCCAAAGAATGAAGTTAAGAGAGAGGCTATGAGAAATGTCCTATACTTTAGTGCAGTTGGTACCCTGATGTATGCTCAGGTGTGCACTAGATCAGACATTGCATTTGATGTCAGACTGCTGGGTCAATTTCTGGTTAACCCAGGTGTGGACCACAGGAATGCAGTTAAGCGAGAGTTGTGATACTTAAAGGATACTAAGGATATACGTTGACATATAGGAAAGTCAAGATTTAAAAATCTCAGGGTATACAGACTCCGATTTTTCTATGTGTCCAGAAGGTTCGCAAATTCACTTCGGGGTACATTTTTATATTGGCAAATGGTGTAGTATCATGGAAGAGTGTCAAGCAGACACTGATAACTTCCTCGACCATGCATGTTATAAAGTTGTTACATAGGCGGTTTGGCTCAAAAACTTGATTTCTGAGTTGTTTGTAGTAGATTCGATAACTAGACCCATTCGGTTATATTGTGATAATCATCCTGCAGTGTTGTTCAGTAACAACAATAATAATATTACAAGGTCTAAGCATTTGGAGGTCAAGTACTTGACCATAAAGGAATTGATTTAGAAGGGTGACATTGAAGTGGAGCACATTAGGACTGAGGAGATGTTAGTTGATCTATTGACTAAAGGACTTCACCCACTAGTGTTTGTTAAACATGTATCCAGTATGGGCGTATTAAAGTCCTTAGACAGCAATAGTTAGGGATCATTGTATTTGCTCCTTAAAATTTTATATATTTTGATGTATTATGACATTATAATTATTTATTATTATGACATTCCCGATGATCTCTACAGCCCCTGGATTCAAGTCCAGCGGTGTCCTCCCCGTAACCCCAACGGCTCTAAGACGGGACGCGATCAACGCCGTCCTAACACCACCATACGATCCTCGAGGTCGCGATTCAACCCCCTCGTTGCCACAGACGCATCTCCTTCCACCCAGCACCCCGCTCCTGTGTCCTTGCACGCCCCAGAACCTTCTCGTCTCAATCGCGGCTTCACAAGTTCTAAGACGACGCCGCTCCACGCTAACGTGCGAGCTTCACGCGTGAATGGGCTTCCCATTCCAAGTGGGCCACGCGCCCATCCGGTTGGGCCTGGATCCACCCCTACTAGCCCGAGCCCATTCCCTCCCCCAACAGCTCCTTTGGCCCAAGGCCAGCCTCGCCTACCCCCCGGCCCAGCCCAGCTCCCTCCCCAAGCCCCTAACCATTCGGACAAGGGCCAAAAGCCCACTGATCCCTCCCATCCCACTCACAGAAGCCCACTGATCCCTCCTATCCCACCCACAACCATATCGCCATCACTTTGCCCTCTCATTCCGAGGTTATTTTCCACGACACCTCCGTTGTCATTCCTCCCCTTGACGCCACAACCCATACCGGAATGGAAGAGGACCCACCAAGTGACCTAGAGCGCACCTCACTCGGCACCACCATACACCTTCTTCCCCCATCTAAGCCCCCTGACCCTCCGGTAATTCCTTCGTCTGTCCCTGATGCCACTATTATCCTTGACTCCCCGATGAATGAAATAACAGCGGATACTGAGAGTTCACCTGATGAGGGACCAGGTTGTGATGGGGCCGGCACCCTTGCCTCTTAGCCCTCTCATTTTCTCTGTTGTTTTTATGTCCATCGTCCTCTGGAACTATCAAGGGGCTGGTGGCAAATCCTTCCAGCCTATTATTAAGAACTACATCCGCACTCACAAACCGATACTGGTAGTTTTGATGGAACCCCGCATCAGTGATGCTCGAGCCCAACAAGTTATCAAGAACTTGGGTTTCAACCAGTTCCGAGTGGAGGCCATAGGCTTCTCCAGCAGCATGTGGCTTTTATGAAATAAGGACACCCCTATTCAAATTCTGATAACCCATCGGCAATTCATTCATGTAAAGATCCAATGGACCTATACTCCGTTCATGTTCACTGCTATCTATGCCAGCCCGACCTACTCTCTTCAACATTTCTTGTGGGACCACTTACAGCACATGCCCAGTCTACAGCTCTCCCTTGGCTTTTGGGAGGCGATTTTAACGCCAAGTTGGACTGCGACGATCAACGGGGTGGCTCCAACCTCCGCTCAAGAGTGAGCCCTTCCTTTTGTGACTGCATCCACTGTTGTCAACTGCACGATCTTGGCTTTATTGGACCTAAATTCACCTGGCAACGCGGCCAACTTCGCGCCCGCCTTGATCGTTCTTTCTGCTCCAATCCATGGTTGTCGGAATTTCCCTACACAACTGTTCATCCCCTTCCCTTCCTGAAATCCGATCATCGCCCTCTCCTTGTCACCTTCGCACATCCTCCGTCCCCTCCTCCTTCCCCTCGGGCTTTCTGTTTTCAGTCTGCATAGTTGACCCATGCCCAATTTGGTCAAACTGTCAAGGACAATTGGCATCCCCATATTTCGAATATTACTACTAAGCTCGGCCATTTGGCTACACAGCTTCAACAGTGGAACTCTACCACTTTTGGGAACATTTTTCACTGCAAGAGGCGACTCATGGCTTGCCTTTGGGGCCTTCAAACCCACCTCGATGCTGGAGATTCTGTCTCTTTGCGCGACCTGGAGGCGTACCTTCAGCAGGAGCTTGAATAGGAACTTGTTCAGGAGGAACTGTTCTGGCACCAAAAATCGAGTTGCCAGTGGCTTGCACAGGGGGACAGAAACACTAAGTACTATCACGTGGTCACTACAGGACGCCGACGGTCCCTGTAATGTCACTCCCTCTGCGATGAACATGGGTACGAAAGTTTAGATCCCGGTGGCATTCAACGCGTAGCCCGCAACTTCTTTGCCTACACCATTAGCCAGTCCGCCCCGCCACCCCTTCTTCCTCCTGGTTTTCCCCCTCTCCCGCTCCAGGCCCGTACGGATCTGCTCGAACCTATCTCTCCTGACGAAGTCAAGACTGCTTTCTTTGATATGAATCCTCATAAGGCGCCGGGCTTCGACGATTTCACTGCGCTTTTCTTCCAATCCCAGTGGGAACACATTGGGCTCGATCTCGTCCTATTCATTCAAAAAACCTTTAGGCATGAAATTTGGGAGCAAGCCCTAAATCGTACTATCTTGGTCCTTATTCCTAAGACCCCCTCCCTGCAGTCGATTACGCAGTTCCGGTCTATTGCTTTGTGCATGGTCCTGTATAAGGCTATCACCAAAGTGATTGTCAATAGACTGAAAACTCACCTCGACAAACTTGTAGCCCCCACCTAACGCCATAACATCATCATCGCCTAGGAGGTTATTCATTCCATGCGGAGGAAAACCGATAAAATCGGGTTTACGGCGGTTAAGGTAGACTTGGAAAAAGCCTACGATTGGCTTTCTTGGGCTTTTATCCTCGATACGCTCATCGCTGTCGGACTCCTGGATTCCCTCATTAATCTTATCATGAAGTGTGTTTCCATAGTGACTATGCAGGTTAACTGGAATGGAGCCTTAGGTGACGTTTTTACCCCTACCCGAGGTCTCCGTCAAGGTGACCCTCTTTCCCCTTATCTGTTTGTGCTTTGTATGGTGTGCCTTGGCCATCTGATCACGCACTCCGTGGCCCGTGGGCGTTGGTTGCCTATTACTTTAAGTTGCCCAGGTCCCGCCATATCCCATCTGTTTTTTGCTGACGACCTCATCTTGTTCTCAGAAGCTTCTCTTAATCAAGTTTCCATTATTCAGGCCACCTTGGATTCTTTTTGTGCCGTGGTGGGACAGCGCATTAGCCAGGATAAATCCCGTGTCGAGCGTTGGGTTTCAAACAAACCCTGGATCTCGGTCGATACCTTGTAGTTCCCTTGCTTCACGAAAAAGTCACTAACAAGACTTACCAGTATTTGATCGACAAAGTCCAGCACCGCCTTTCAGGGTGGCAAGCCAACCGCTTGTCTTTTGCGGGCCGCCTCACTCTAATCCATTCAGTCATCTCTGCCTACTTATACGATGCAAACGGTTCGCCTTCGTCGGGGTTTATGCGATGCTTTGGAGGAGATTATGCATACCTTTTTATAGGGCTCCCCCCCCCCCTCGGACATAGGAAGCTTCACCTTGTTCATTGCTATCAAGTCTGCCAACTGAAGGAGTTGGTTGGATTAGGGATTCGGAACATTTGTGCCACCAATGACACTTTACTTACTAAATTAGGCTGGGCTCTGATCACTAAACCCAATGCTTTGTGGGTCCAAATTTTATCGGCCAAATATAAGTTTGATGT
>JAOSBP010000007.1:6776354-6794119 GCA_027563825.1 Erythroxylum mucronatum | reverse complement strand
CCTCCTTCTTCTGCTTGGCAAACCTGCTAGGAAAAGGAGGTTGTACACTGAACTTAGGCACGACAATGCAAGAATCATCCTCCTTTTTCTCTTGTGACTGCTTTCGAAGCTCAGTGAAGGAGGGTTGGACCTCGCGATTCTCGACGGTGGTGACAAAAGCTTCGTAGTCGCCTGGTAAGCCGTTAAGGGCAAGAACAACCAGATCCTCATCTGGGACAGAGGCTCCGATGGCTGCAAGATCCTGCGATATGGAGGACAGAGTGGTGAGATATTCTGAAATTGTCGCGTTACCTTTTCTGGTGGTGTGCAATCGGCAACGAAGGAGAGAACGTTGGGTTGTCGTCTTTTGTAAGAAGTGTGTTTCTAGTCAGGTCCACAGCTGGTGAGAGGTAGTACATCCGAGAGCCATGGAGGACACCACCGGAGACAGAGTAGCAATTAGCGCACAGTAAACCAGATCATCGTGTTTGTCCCAGTTAAGGGAGATAGTGTTGGCCGGTGGGGTATTGGTACCATCGATGTATCCTAGGAGATTGCAGGTATGTAAAATGGTTCGAACTTGATTGCTCCAAACAAGGTAGTTGGAGTTGTCCAATATTGTAGTGATGATGTTGCTAAGATTCTAAAGGGGAAAGGGTGGTTGTGTTTGTGTTTGTTCTGCGTGTTGTGTGGCCATTGGCATGTAATGAGATTGATGTGAATGGCAATTGTGTTGAATAATCTGTGTATGTTTGTGAAAAAAAATAAACAGTGGCTGACAAAGGGGAAAAAACTGGGAAAGAAATATAAGCTATGTATTTGTCGGAAGAGTTGGGGAAGAGGACTGGATTGTGGGCTTTGATACCATGAAAGATGAAGAAGAGAATTGATCTTGTATTGTATTGTATTGTGCTATATATTTCTATATGCGTTTTGTACAACTATTTATACAAGAATTGAAGGTATAAGAATGGAAACATAATTACAGCAGAAGATTCTAAGGCTAAATATAAGTAGCTGAAATCATGGATTTAATTGTTGTTGCTGAATCATAGGACATACGTTATCAGGTTTAGTGGATTGTGGTGGGTAACAATGGAGGCAGCATCTCAGTTTTGGGCGGTGTGTATGGTTTAGTCCAATGTCTGTTATGCATATGCCTGCTAGTAAATCTACGATCGGTTAACTTATCAACATACAACCTAGCCAACCCCATAGCTTGGATCAGAGATTGTGGCTTGTAAACCTAGATTTCGTTTCTAATATCATGTCTGAGACCTGAGACAAAACAACTTTCTAACACATGTTTAGGGGTATCTGGGATTTTATTGGCCAATTGTTCAAACTGTTGTTGGTAATCAGTAAGGGAAGAAGTTTGAATCAATTTACAGGGTTTACCAAAATGGTCTTTATATTCAGAGGGTCCAAAACACTTTTCCACGGCAAGTAAAAACTCATTCCATTCAACAATCAAATTGTTCTTATGCATCCATTCAAACCAATCTAAAGCAGGGCCATCGAGATGAGATGAAGCAATCAACAATCGTTGAGGAAACGCATAAGTCTTTGGCCCTCTCGTCACTGCTACGAAGAGCATCTACGGCGGCCGATTTTGACAGAACTACTGGATAACCAGTGACGATAGTATATTATACGTAGATGCGTAGGAGAGAAGCCTTTGAATTTTGAAGAACAATAGAACACGCAAACCTATGAGATAATATTGTTTAGTCTTAAGTGGGATTGAACAGACTGTAAAGTTTTGGGGGCTAGCTACTGCCTAAAACCTGCACATTCACTTACCTGGAAATTGATAACGTTGAAAGAATTACGTGAAGGCAAGAGTAGTTTTGACATTCGGAGTTAACGGAAATGACAGTGAACATCTTAAGGGGGAAAGAAGGAATATTCTAGGGCATATTGGCATATGATTGACAGGGCTTGGCATCGAAGACTACATGACGTCAGACTCAGTGGTATATTATAGAGCATATTAAGGAATCTTGTTCCGTCTTACACACTCTGCGTACTGAATTGATCAATGTATAGAAGAAGAAAGCAGAGGCAGAGCTGTAAGTCTCCTGCTTTCACATGTTCTGTGCGTGGGAATTAGCTGTTGTAGTCACCGATAAGGAGACAGATCTACACGAAGCCAGGTATGAACCAATCATTTGTGCATCAACTTGGTGATCTCTTTCTCATGAAAACTGCTATCCCCTTTCGTCTTGCTTCATGTTTTACTCATACTTAACATTACGGTACGCTACTCATTTGTTTAATAGCTTAAATCGTTACTTGGTTTGCAATCTCTGCTTGTTCTGAAGCTTTTGGGTTCTTCTTTTTCTTTTGATTGTTTTTCTCCATTGAAGAAAAGAAAAGAACCCTGAAATAGTTTATGCTTATTTGTTTTAAGAAGTTGGAAATGCGCTGTGTTTAGTTGGATGGAGGCCATTTAAGTTGGAAACTGCTTCCTTAATCCTAAAACTACTCATTCCTTTTCTTGGCTTCTTCCCATGTACTTGTATTGTCTGGACAGACAATGAAAAGGAAAACAATATTGTTAGACCTGATAGAAACAAAAATAGTACTCCTTCCTGTTCAAAATGAAAGTCAGTTTTGGAAGGATGCACAGTTATTAAAAAAACTAATGAAATATTTGATATACTCTTATCAATTACATGTTAAACTACCTTGAAAATATAATGTGTAATTAAGTTACGAGAGAAATTAATGTATAATTTTGGAAATAAAATTATAAACATACATAAAAATTCATAAATAACGCTTATTTTAAATAATTAAAACTCCTCTCAAACGACTTTTAATTTAAATAGGAGGGAGTAATAAAGAAGAAAGTGGAGTACAATGGAATGAGACATCCTTGGCTTCATTTTTAATCCAATTATACGGTATTCCTCTGGATCACCAGTCTATTAGGTATGTTAGTGTTACTGAATACAGTGTGCTCGGATTCAAAGGTTTCATGTTTGCTTTCACCATGGTTTCAACTTTTCCTATTGTCACCTCAAAGACAGTATGAACGTCGTGTCACTTTCACAAAGGCTCCAGACTTTCTGAACCTTTGTTCTTATTATTCTCTATTCTTCAACTAGTTAATCCCCTGAACACATCTCAAAAAGCAGCTAACGTACATTGATGAACCCTGCAAATGAAGCAAAATAAAATGTTGAAAGTCATTTCCGTCAGCAACTTACAGGGAATAAACTTGAATTACCTGCAAAAAGTGGGGTTCGTTGACTATCATCCTATGTAAGAGCAGGACCAACTTTGGCTGGTTTTAGAGTTTTTAGGCCTTTCCGCAAATAGTCAAACATCAATACAAACACCCCATAGAGGTATATCAGGTAGAGATGTACTTTTCCTGGTATGCTAGTGCCGGAATAGACATCGTCTCCAGCCTTCGTACTTAATATTCCACATGTCATCCCTCCTTCCAACCAGCCTAAGAACAATAAAGGAGAAGTTAGGCCGTGATCTCAAAAAGAAGAAGATATTAACAATATGTGCACATTCAAGTGAGTTATTTTCAACCCATCATCCCATGGCAGCAAGATATGTAGTTTAATAGGAGACCTTTTCAGTACCATATGGATTCTAATTAAGAAAACGCCTTAACAAATTCTTTATGCTACATAAACTATGTTGAAACACCTACCAAAAAGACTGGTATTCCTTCCTAGAAGGAAGGCAAGGAATGATACAATACCGGAAATCATAGCCTTTATGGAATTTCAGTCTTTTATGCCATCTCCTCATTTATATACTCCCTTTCATCCCTATCCCTTGATTTAATTTAAGGAAACCAATGAAATTCAGTGGGAAAGTAAATTCAATTTTAAGCTTCATAGTTTCTGCAATTATGTGGTCCAATCTTGAGGTTATGGTGGCAACAAGTCTCTGTGTTAGTGCCTAATAGATAGAGCTTTAGCATGTGCCGTTCTTACCTGGGTGTTTCTTGGGTAAATTAGTCCAATCATCAGGACTCATCTCTGCTTCCGATGCCTTGATCAAATCCAAGAGAGCTTGATTGACCTAAAATGTTGAAATTTTCCAAGAAAAAAATTTCATGACCACTATCGAGCACTTAGAAAAAATCTCGTAAGCATCAGCTGTAGGATGCACTGAGATGTAAAATGTTTGGCAGTAGCAGCAGTAATGGTGAATGTCGTCACCTAATTGTTGCTTTTCCTAAGCATTCAAAAAAGTTAAATCAACCATTCCTTGGTTTAGTTTCCAACTCTACAATATCTATATGGCTATATTTTTTCAAAAAGCCAATTTGGATCACAAGATCTTCAACTGTGGAAAGAAATATAATTTTATTTTTCTCACCCCATTACGGGGCACATTTTTTAGGATACCATAACACAGCAACCTATTTCAGTATAATTATGTATAGACAACAAGATACCTCTTTAGTCCTCTCATGACTCACTAGATGCCCACCATGTAGATCTACCATCTTAGCAACAGGCTGCAACTTTTCTGCAAGCCTTCTTGCATAGCACATTTGAGCAATTATATCGTACCTGTACAAAAACAGTGAATCACAAATCAATCTCACACAAATATAAACATTTATCTATATAAAGATACATCTATTGATTCATCTACCAGAAAACATCTGCCAAAATTCTCATTTTTGCAATGAAAAGGTTTTTCATGTACTGACCACCGCCAAAATTTAACAAAAGATTAAAGAAGATTTTTAAACTTATGGCTGGATTTTAAATATCAAACCTACATGATGGACGAACATGTTAACTGTCTCACATTGTACATCATAGTTTTTACTTTGTAGCATGTTTTTTTTTTTGATAAACAACTTTCTAACTATTGAAAAACTTCAAAATACAAAACTCTTCTTGATCCTACCGGTTGTGCATTGAAAAGCTGTGAAATTTGTCAGACAGAGCGAAGGTCATCTTTTATTATGAAAACAAATATTCTTGTATTATGTAATGTAAACCAGTTAATATGCATATATTCATGTATTAGAGCTGTGTTGACGATTAAGCTCAAGCTGTATTTCTCCATTTTCTCTCTACTTTAACAATTTAAATACATTATTTGGCAGATCTTATTCTACATGCGCTGAAGTTAAGCATAAACAATGGATTTTTATGATGACTTGGTAGCATTATTGTATCTTATGGCCGAATCTCATCTTTACCTCCCATGTATGACTGTCACAAGGAATCCAGCAGAACGTATCAGTTCAACTTCTGTTCTTGTCACCTTATGTGTCCAGCAAGCATTGATTTGACCATCAAAACCACTAGTGGACTGCATCCCACTTGATGATATACCTTTTACATATTCCTGTAACCAAAAATTACCAAGGTCTAGCTAAGACACTCCTAAGTATTATCGTCAATCAATTATATTACAAATTGCCAACAATAGCAAGTCCCAGCAGCTGGAAAAGGACATGACCCTAAGCTTAATATGACGTCATGCTGAATCAGAGGATTCCATTGTTACTAGCAGAAAATTAATAAATGACCTAGAAAACAAGGCTAATCCAAGTGAATGACGAATTGTCATTTCAAAGCCAGGGATGCTGGTTTTGAAAGTGCTAGACTGCTGGTTAAATGTTGTCTGTATTTGTTTATTTTCTTCCATCATTTTTTTGATCCATTGATTGTGTTAATGCATACATTCTCTTAAGAGCAAACATCTTTTAACAAGCACCAAAATTAAATTTCTCGGAATGAGTAACATGCTTCACTCACTTGATAGAGAATTGCTCTTCTTGTGGTTTTTCCAACATATTCCTCAAGATATTCCTGTATGCCCGAGATTGATAGAATTGTAATAAGTTCCTTGAATTCCATAAAAAATATACTCAAATTGTTATTTGATGCAGACAACAAAAAGGAGTACGTGAAGCTGCCTCCGCACACTATTTAATACATAAATGATACATGTATTTTATGCCTGCCCATGAAAGAAGTCCAAGTCCTAGTACATCTTTGAACCAAGCCAGCTGGAGCAGTTTTGTGAAAACAGAACCAAATTTAAGGTCTTGTGACAGCAATTTAGCACATGGTTGATGTGTCTAACATCCACTGAAACACAAGTAGAATGTAATCTTTATAGTCTATCAGAGTCAATATAAAATGCCTAATAGTTTTTTTTTTCCCCCAAATTTAAGGTCTTGTGACAGCAATAGCAAAAAGAAAAAAACCAGAACCATGCACTATTATATAAGATGCACATTTTTGTCTAGCTTATAAACTGGATATAATTGGCAATAAATGAATAAATATTCTCCATTTTCTCCTTGGGTCCTGGATACCTGCGTGTAGTGAGTGTCGAGGTCAACAGCTGCCCTTTGTTCAGGTGTCTTAGCCTTTAAAAAGCGAATTGCAACAGACAACGTTTGCCAATCAAACTGCAAAATGTATGTAACATCACCATCTTCCGATGATTTAAATGTAGTAATTTGGAATAACAACTCTTTAATATTTAACAGTTACAGCACACAGGCAAAAGGTACATAAAGTTATCAACTGAATGAGTAATAACGAGGTATTCCCTACAATGCAATATTTATTTTAGTAATGTCAAAACCAAAGGGCTCCTATCCATCAATTTTCTCTGTTCCTGCTATCATCATGCAAAAGCTTAGTATATTTCTCCTTTTTTCTTACTACTGCATGTGCATGCTACGAACGTACAGCAGCATTGCATTAAGACGTTTCCTGATGCCGGTCTACGGTACCTTAGGCAGTAACTGGTTGTCACGTGAGAAGAGGTGTCTTGTGTGTTGTAAGAATTGACAATCTTATACCTAAGCCCAACTGCCTTTATTGGCTGTACTGACCAGGAATTGGTACTTAAACTATCTTCAAGAATTGTATACCCCCATTAGGAGGTGTTTTGCACATGAATATATCAATGTTTCTATAAAGAGGAAAAAAGTTCCATTTTTCAGATAAAAAGGATGTAAAAGACAAGATAATGCCTCCGGTTCAATGCAAAACGGTGATAATAATAGGAAAAGCTTTGATAATCACCCATTAGATCTTTTCACTTTCAGTCTATGAACACAATTGATGCAGTAACAAGTAGTATAACTAAATGTTGCTACTATCTTCTTACCATATCAAAGCTACTTGGAGACTTGTAACCGTAATAGCTTCTTGCCTAGAATTCTTTTCATTTTATGCATGAATGTTAGCTATTCTGTATGGGAATTACCAAAAAAGGAATTCTTAAGGAATCTGAAGCAAAATCAAATGCATAAGACTCCACCTAGTTGTGACAGTTGTTGGGACAATATATACATAAAATGCGCATATATCTCTTACTCCATCCTACTAGATTCTAAGCAATGGTGGCCAATTTAGGCCATCTAAAGTATATGAAAGTAAAGCCAACAATTCTATTCGTTCATGACTATTTACATAGTCAAGTATAGTCTGTATAGACTCCAGCAACAATTTGGGAGGAGTATAGTTGCAAGCAGATAACAGAGAAGCCGCACAAGTGACAAGAAGGACAAAGTACCTTTGGAATGCATTCCAAGCCTCCACCAGTGACATTCAACAACGCCAAAGACAAAACCCTATCTGGCACCGTGGATGCTACCTTGCAAGCTATCATAGCTCCTGTTTAAGGAATAACAAGTTAAGTTAGCTTCAAAATGATATCGACCAAGAGTGAATTGCTGTAAAGTGACTTGCTCAAGGTCTGACTTACTTTGAGACTTTAGCACAAATCTAACAAATGTTAAAACTATCTAAACAAAGATCAATCAATAACCTCTCTAGATACTTAAGGCATCCGCCTTTAACAAGTAATTCTTTACATTACGAAAGGAAACTGAGTTTAATGGACTAACCCATTGAATGGCCAAATACGTGGGCTTTTTGCCACCCCAGATGATCCATTAAAGCAATAGCATCTTTAGCCATTGATTTTGTTCTGCACGCAACACAAACATGGAAGGCATTGGTTGGAACAATTGAGTGCTAAAAATACAGGCGAGTTTCCAGATAACATAACATAGTTGGATTAGCTTAAACCATAAGTTGTTATAGTGCTAAAAACAAGCAAGTTTCAAGATAAGATAACATAGTTGGATTAGCTTAGAGGAGCTTTTCCAGTTTCTTGCATTTTAAAGAAGCCAAACATGATTACAGTTTTACCTTCTCAAACCAAACAAAGCAAAATGATCGGAAACGTAATCCAAGACCAACGAGACAACGTGAAAACACTCGAAGAAAAAATAAATGTCAGACCCAGAATGTCAAACACAGGAAAAGAACACATCAAAACGCAAGAAGGGAATGCCGGTCAAAACTAACGTATATTTTAATTTGTCGGTGGGTACGGAGCTCCGACCCACACCGCGATTATCAAAAGCACAGACTTCGATCCCGTTGCCGCCTGAATTCCGATCGGGGCTCCTCAATTCATCATCATTAGGTACATCGGTGCCCGTCAGTCCTATTATCTGTGGACCCCATGAATCATGCGTCGCCGCCAATCCTGACCGTCCAAAAACAACCATTGAAGCCCAAACTATGCACCCAATAAAGAAATTCAAATACCAGGAAATTACCAATTATCATGAGAACCTTGATGGGCCCGCCGCCGTAGGTTCTGTAGAAAATTCTGATGCCATTGTTGGAAGCTCCGTCTGCACTGTCCTGGTATTTCGCGACCTCGCAAAAAGGCATGGTTTATTTCCAAGACACGAAGCTAATACCCAGAAACAGAGACGCAATTAGTCCGTATATGAGCTTTCCGGGTCCTATCGTCAGCTCACAAATAAATAAGAGAGGAAAAGAGACTCGAACAGAGGAGGAATGGACCACTCCTATCCCACGTAGGATTAGGAGGAAGAAGGAGCCGCAAGTATGTGATTTTGGGTCAACAGTCCACGAAGGATCAAGTCTTGGAGTTAGGGAGGTGCGATTGGTGTGTTACGTGGGATGGTGATAAAGTTGTTCTGGGACTGGGACACACAGGGTTAAGGTCTAGCGTTTAAAACATGCGACAACGCACGAGAAGATGTGGTCGGACCACGCGTATTTTATGATTTGGATGGGTTAGATTTCTTATCTGTTTATTATTTGTTTTGTAGCTATTAATTGGTATAGAAATCGACAAAAAAGCTTAATAGACCAATGGAACTTAAACTATTCCAACTTTTGGCAACAATATACGAATTATTGAGCGTTATGGTTGTGGATGTAACGGAGACAAACAATACAAGAAAATTTTTATACTGGAATATAAAATAAATTAGTCTTTAATAAAAATATTTTAAAAATAGTGATAAATTTATGAAAGTGTTATCAGAGTTTTAAAATCTTATCGTATGCGATGAGTTGTGTAATAAATGGACACTAATTTTTCAACCCTTCTTTTAACCATCAAACAAACCACCTCTCCTAATCCTAACTCAACTCCTCCCTTTCATTCTAAACTTTCTGCAACTGTTCCCTCTTCCCCTTCCTTTTCTACAACTATCCCTCACTCTACTACTGCTACTCCACTTAAGGGTTATATCTCAACTATTGGAGACACAGCTAGAGGACTTATAAAGACATGGAAACAGGTCGTTAGAGATAACCCTAACTCCTCTTTGGTGTTCAGCCCTCTAGTGGAGATTGATGATAGGCTAATGGTGGTTCCTAACTTAGATGTTTTGCAGACAGGAGAAGCTACTCTTGTTGGATTTTTCATGGACAAAAAGCTTGCTTTTTGAGAAACTGGAAAGAAAGAGATCTAATGGAGGTAATGTCAACTAAAGAGGATAATATAATCTTTACCTTTGCCTCCAAATCGGAAGCTCAAAAGGTAATAGAAGAGGGCCTATGGAATATCTTTCAACTTCCATTATTTCTCCAAAATTGGCAACGTGGAATGGAGTTAAAAAAATCAGAATAAAGAGCATACCCCTATGAGTGAACATTCACAATATCCCTTTGGAGTATTGGACTACAAAGGGGTTGAGTATGCTTGCGAGCTACTTGGGAAAATCTTTATGTATGGATGAAAATACTGCATTGAGAAAAAGAGTTGGATTTGCTCGATTATGTGTGAGTATGGATATCTCTAAGAAAATGAAGGATAGTATCCCTATTCTATGGTTGGCAGATGAAAACTCTCTTAAAGAAGACAAAGTCTTAGTGACTTACCAATGGAAACCGTCTCTTAAAGCTCAAAGCAAAAAATGGAAACTGACGGGTAGAATCTTCATTAAAGGTGACTATTGGGAAGTGATGAGTATGAAAAAGAATGAGTATGAAGAAATCAAAGAAATCGAGAAGGCAGAACAAGTAGCAAAAAACCAAGAGATGGTTCAGTCAGTTAATGTCTCCCCTAAAATAAGGGAGTGCATTCCGAAGGATAATAGCCCTGATTCTGTTAAGTTGAAAGGGGTTCAACAAAATTTATCAGAAGATTTCTGTAATTCGCCAATGAATAAAGGAGGAAATGTTCTAGAAACTAGTGGTACTATTCTAAATAAAGGAGTTTCGGTTGTTCAACAGAATGAACAAAGTCTATCAAAGGTTGATTTGCAAAATGGTAGTAATCAAGAGGAGCAGTTTGATCAGGTCACCTCTCGGAAAAGTATTAGGAGTAATAGGAAAAGCTCCAAAGGAAAAAACAAATTGCCTATGACTTTGATTGTATGGAATGTGAGTGGAATAAATAATTCTTCCAAGCTTAATACTCTAAGAGATTTTATGCTAAAGGAAAAGCTTTGGATTTTTTGTATATTAAAGACTAAAATCAGAGAAGTTAATTTGAATAAATTGGTTTATCTAGATAGCAACTGGCAGTTCATTATAAACCATCAAAGTCATGTATATGGAAGGATTATTATAGCTTATGATGGTGATTACTTGAAAGTACAGGTTCTGGAATCAAGTCAGCAGCATATTCACACTAAGCTTTATTTTAAAATGGAAAATTCTTGGGTTTTAGTTACTTTTGTTTATGGACTCAACACTGTGTTCCAAAGATCTGACCTCTGGAATTACCTAAAAAGGATTAAGACTTCGTTAAATCCCCTTTAAGTGGTTTGTGGGGATTTTAATACCACTTTGTTCAAATTAGAGGCTGAAGGTAATTATAACCTACTCAACTACTCCTCTAATATGTTTGATTGTATGCAGGAGGTGGAACTTATAGATCTAAAATCTGAAGGTCATTAGTTTACTTGGACAAATAAGCAATGTTCTATTTGGCCCATTAGGAAAAAATTGGATAGGGCTTTGGTAAATATGGAATGGCTACATACTTTTTCAAGAAGCTATGCGAAATTCCTAGACGTTGTATCTTAGACCATACTCCTATAAAGATTGATAAATTGCTCACTACCTCTAGATTCCATCATCTTTTCAGATTTAACAATTTTCTGATTAACATGAAGGGATTTCAAGAAGTAATAGCGAAGGGATTAGAGCATAGATGCTATGGGACTAAGCAGTACATATTTATCCAAAAGCCCAAGGCTATAAAATAGGAGCTAAAGATTCTTAATTGGAAAAGAGGTCTGAATCTTTCTAAGGAGATTGAAATAACTAGAGATAAACTCTCGTCTATTCAAAAATCATTGGTAGAGAATCCCTTGGATGGTGCTCTAGCCACAACAGAGAAGGAAGCTTTTAAGAATGACTTGGAAGTGGTGGATAATCAATGTTCTTTATTGAAGCAGGGAGCTAGAATTAATTAGATAAAAGATGGAAATAGATGTACTAAGTTCTTCTTCAATTCTATGTTAGCTCGAAAGAATGTCAACAAAATCATCTCTATTAAAACTAAAGCTAGTGTGGATGTTTTTGGACAAGATGATATAGCTAAAGAAGTCATAAATTTCTACAAAAATATACTAGGCTCAGAAGCTCCCCCATCTGAGTTAGTTTATGATCTTAGACAGTTTGTATCTACTAAAATTCCTGTTCATGAAGTTTCTTGGTTAATAAGACTTATTACTGATCAAAAAATTGAGAAGCTTGTCTTTAACAAGAATGGCTTTAAGGCTCCAACACCTAATGGCTTGAATGACTTTTTCTATCAGAAAACTTAGAATAGTTTGGGAGGATAGTCAAGAAGGCAGTGCATGAGTTCTTCCTAAAAGGCGGTTTACTAAAAGAAATAAACAAGACCTTTCTTTGTTTGGTCCCTAAAAAATCCAACTCAGATACTTTGAGTGATTATAGACATATTTCGTGTATGAATTTCCTCTACAAGATCATTGCCAAGATTTTGGCTAATAGGCTAAAGGAGGTTCTAACATTTCTCATTAGTGAGAATCAAGGACCATTTATGATTAGCAAAGATAAAGGGGACAATATCCTTATCGTGCAGGAGCTTTTAAAAGGTTATAATCTCAGGAAAAGTCCCCAGAATTGCATTATAAAAATTGATTAATTGAAAGTTTTCAACAGTGTGAATTGGGGTTTTTTGCTAAAAACTATAGAGATCATGAACTTTCCCCTAAGGTTCATAAAGTGGATTCAAGAATGCATTTCTACTGCTTCTTATGGGATATTGATAAATGGGAGTCCCACGGAGGTGTTTAAAGGTAAAAAAATGTCTTAAGCAAGGGGATCCTGTATCCCTTTACCTATTCTTAATTTGTATGGAGGTTCTCACTCAGTTACTGAAGCATAACACTTTAACAGACGCTAACTTTAGATTTCATTCCAAATGTAAGAAAGTTTCTCTAACTAGTTTATGTTTTGCAGATGACCTTATTCTCCTAAGCAAGGCTAATGTTTATTCAATCTCTCTTCTGATGAGAACCTCAATTTATTTAAGGAGATGTCAAGACTATGTGTTAACCTACACAAGATATGCTAATTATCCTATAAGATATGCTAATTATCCTAGAAATAATTTAGTATTGGCATGTGAAGCAATTTGGTAATAGTGTTAAGTTAGTTACATCCTTCATGGTTTCATGCAATAATAAAACCAATGATGAAATGATACAGCAACAATATGATATGAAAACACAAATATATGGCCATTTAAATGTACATATTCATACATTTAAGTTGATACCTAACAAATGCATTAGGCATAAGCATAAGGGGTAAATCATTCACAAGATGTGTATAAAGCACCAAGCCTTTGAATATAAGTGAATATATGCAATTATTAGTAAGAATACTTAAATCTTGCACATTGAGATAGGTTGGTGTAACTCCTTCAACATTCCACCCTCTTTTCATAATCACAGACAAAATTAGTTCCATTCTAAGAGTGAAATTTCGTCACGGGGAAGTTATAATGGTGGTGATGCTTCTTCCAATTCTTTTCTATCCGAGAATGGTGAATTTGAATTATGGCAGAAGCTATAATTCTCCTTTATTTTTATGCTTCCTTACAAATCTTTTCTAGTTTTGTTTTTTCTTCTTCCTCCTTCTCTTATTTCTTGGTGGTTTCTCTTAATTTTGCTTGCCCAAATGCTATCTCCCTCATTTCTCTTAGCTGTTACATTCTTATATCTTGGGTTTTTAACCATGTTATGCTCCTTTCATACATATGTATTACCTTTCATTTTTCATTGTTTTGCATATGATTTGGTTTATATTTCGTATATTTCTCAACATACATTTTGAATAGTCATTTTTGTTTCTTTTACTAAGTCATTTTAAGTCAAATATATTGTCTTTTTGTTTTTTTACTTTTTATTTTAACAAAATAATACTTTTGTTTTCTTATTTTCTTACTTTCCCTCTTTTAAAATTTTAACCCCCTAAATTTCTTTTATTTACGAATCTTCCAAAAATTGCTAAATTTTCTGAAGATAAAATTAATCTTAGAATAATTAAATGTACTCGTATCATAATTAAGATTAGAATAAAACAAACTTAATTCAAATTAATTGTATATATCTAAAAATAAAAAGAAAATGAATAAAATTAGAATAAATGAAAGTGATTAAGTAAGATTAATGTATTAGTTACCTTGTCAAATTTACCTAAAAGGAATAATAATATTTTTGTCTTTCTATTATATTTAGTTTCCTTATCTACACTACTTTTTCTTCAATTGAGTTCTCAAATGTCAATAATTTCCCTAAACATTTAGGTGGTCTTAGAATTACATTTACCGAAGTTCTAAGCAAGACACTAATGACTAAGAGACTATGGAACGTGTGCAGTGACAAGGAGGATTTATGGGTTAAATGGATACATTTGTATCACATAAAAGGGCACAACGTAAGGAATCTTAGCCTTAAATCTGGCATATATTGGATTCTTCGATAGATATTGAACACGAGAGAATGGATGCAAACGTCTGTGAAGCATAAAATCATTGATGGTAGCAAAGGAATCCTAATCTTTGAGGACCCTAAGCCATTCTAAAACTAAGGTCCAAGAGCTAATCTAAAATAAACATTGGTCTTGGCCATTTCACTATAATAAGGGTCTCTTACGTTGCGTATGGTTACTGTCTCTTATATGTAAAGACGAAACGAAACAAAAATTTGGAGACAGAACAGAACAAAAATTGGAGACGGTGAGGTGCTTGGTTGTGATGGACAAAACAGATAATAATAATAATAATAAGATAATTAATTTAGTATAATAATAATAATAATAATAATAAGTTTAATAATATAACTAAGAATAAAAAATTTGCTTATGTGAGAGAAGGGGTATTTCTGAAAATTGCTTATGTGTTTTGTTCCAGAGACGGAGACAAAATTTTTTATCCTTTTTAGTTTTGGAAGGAAAAAAATTTATGTTTTTGTCATTCGAAGTGGATATAGTTCCATGGACACCTAACAAGTCTGTAATTTACCACTAGATTTTACAAGAGCCCGTTGATGGAAATCTTAAGCCTGAAATTAACTCTCATGGTTCAACTTGGCAGTCCTCCTCATTCTTTTTTCCATGCCTCGCCATTAGAGGTCGATTCCCAATTAAGGACACCATCAATTTCAACATTCAAGCTTGTAGTATGAGCTGCGTTCACTCAATATGGAAGACATTAATCAATTCTTTAACCGTGAGTTCATTGCAACTTCAAATATTGGCATGGGAAAATCAGCTGGGCCTTAACATTAAAGATGCAGAACAAACATGATTCCAAGCTATTTAAGAGCAATGATCTATTAAAAATAAGAAGAGGAACAGTAGAACATGATATCATAATCATTGACATCTATATAACGGACAAGATCATCTGTCTAATTTTATGGTGTCTTATTCTGTCCCATGAATTTCAGCCATTCATTTATGCAGGTCTCATGTTTATTTATGCGGGACCCACGTGGAGCTTACATAAATAAATGACTGAGATTCATAGGACAGAATAAGACACCATAAAACTGGACAGAGGATCTGGACTCCTTAATGCCATTCCATGCATTTTATATACAAACAAGTTAATCATGACACAAATCTATAAACTATCCATAATTAACATTTTAATCAATATCACTAACAACGTAATATCACATTCATCCGAATATCATAGTCATGAATATCATAATCAGTCACGTACAGAACTGTGAGATGTTGAAGATGAATAAGCAACTGTAATTAATTAATATCACCGTGAGCTTTATTCAAAGATTGTCTCTCTTTTATATTTCGATTCCTTTTGAGGCGTTGCTTGGTTTAACAAAGTGTCCTTTGTCTCTTGACGTGTCAACCCATCACCAAAAAAAGACAAGAGCCTTGGGGTGATATTTATCAAAACTTGGAGAGGATTGTAAGAAAATATTGAAGAAAATAACAATTCTTAGTTTAACATAATTGACCCATGCTTATGTGCTAACTAATGTTCCAATATGGATTAAGTGTAGGAATCAACATAGTTTAGTCCAAAGTCGTGGCATAAATCATGTCTCGTTGCATAAAAATAACATGATACTCCTAATTTAAAGAGCCAAAACCATAATTTTGAGATATCTTCTCATATTAAGTTTTTCTAATATCTCAAGGAAAGCCATGTTTATTTTTTGTTCATGTTTTTCTCATCCCTAGTCCACAAGGCTAATTCTCCACACTTAGTTGAAGAAAAATGCAACCTTAGATGTATTAAAATGTGAGATTTGATTTGTTTTTATTATTCACTTTATGTATTAAGGATTAATTTTTCTATATGTTCATATGTATGATTGTATTAATTAATTTCTAAGAAAGCCTATTTGTACATTACTTTATTCAATATATTGGTAGGTTGGATATTAAACCCATAATTGTTTAATCCTTCTAATATTTGAAGCTAGGGTTTAATGAATTGTGTCATATAAGAGGATTCTTAAATCTTAGGGAGAATAATTTACTAATATGGATACAACTATGCAAGCTATATGTTATTCTATTTCATTGATCTTTTTAATTCTTAATGCCACTACTCGATTTAATCTCAGGCATTGTTCTTAAGGTTATTTAATAGTTAAGGTTAATTAGACTACGTATTCTTTCTATTTAACTATAATTAAGAAGAGATAATAATTGATTCTAACAATGAATAGTCAAAATATAAATTTATCTATCTTATATTAAGTATCAGTATATAACCGCCAAGGTGTGAGTGGACTAAAGTAAGGTTAGTTTTCAATTGATTTCATCATATATCAAATTTGCACTATTTCTTAAATATATATTTTTATATTGGTTTATTATAATCAAACCCTTTTATTTGTTATAACCAAAACATGGCTAGGTACTCTCTATGTAAATGACCCTTACTTCCATTACTTTATAAATGTAGAGAGTAAGGTATTAATTTTTTTATGCACACGAAAAACACCTAATTTTAGCTCTATTTTAAGAGAGTTATTCTAGCTATTTTTGTGTTTTTATTCTTGTTTCTTTTGCTTTTCCTTATTTGTTACTGATCTTTTATTTATTAACTTTCCATGCCTACTACTCAAATCTCTAATTAAGTTAATTCACATTTTAATCCAAAAATAGAAAGAACTTTGAGTAGGTTAAGAAAGGAAGCAAAATAAAAATCTCAAAAAGTTATAATTAAATATAGAAATTTGAAGGAGCTAGCAAACCTTAATTTAAGTCAATAACTCCTCTCTATAATATTCCCTACTTTAGAGATAAATACCAACTTTGAATTAAAGTTTAGAATGATTTATCACTATGGTTTTGTAGGTAAATATCCATATAATCACTTAATGGAATTCCATTTAGAGTGTATAAGTATAATGGGAGTGATAGAAGAACAAATCAATCTTAGAGCTTTCCCTTTCTCATTGAAAGATGTCGCAAAGAACTGTCTTTATTACTTACCTTTAATGAATATTGCCATACTGAATGAGATGGTAAGACTATTTTTGGAGAGGTGTTTTTCAGCAACGACTACTCAAAAGGAAATCTATAGGGTAAGGAAGCATAGTGAAGAGTACTTGTATGAGTATTAGGAGCATTTAAAGAAGTTATCTGTTAGCTGCCTTCATCATTAAATAAATGAACTACTTATTGAATACTTTTATAAGTTTCTTCTACTTAATGATATGAGTGTGTTTGATGCTACTTGTAGAGGAGCATTTGGTGATAAAACTTTAAAAGCAACCAATTCTTAACAATTTGGATTAAGGCTTTACTTAACTCCAAAGAATGTCAATGAGGTGAGCATTTCTCTTGTATAATAGATTTCAGGTCTTACCTCTCTTGTTTGCCAAATTATTATAAATGCATGTAGAAAATAAAGGTTTATAGAATTTATTTGATGATGGGGTGTTGGACCCCGAATTTTTAGTAGAAATTAGAAATATTAAAATGAAATGAAAAGAGTGTCTTTGTATATGAACTTTG
>JAOSBP010000007.1:6707459-6722687 GCA_027563825.1 Erythroxylum mucronatum | reverse complement strand
TAGTGTTAAGATCCTTGCACTCTTGTTCTGCCATTATTCTTCTATTATTATTCTCTGTTTTCCTGGGTTTACTATCACATTCCCTCATCCCACTTTAGCTACAAAACCTTGCTAATGTCTCTTGACCAAAGGAAACTCCTGAGCATCTTCTCAATAGTTTTGATTGAGCTCTTTGGGAATATTATTTGAGAAGACCTGTACACATGTACAAAGTTTAGAACAAAATTTATAAGTTGAATTCTACCAACAAAAGAGTGGCTCTTGTTGCACTAACTATTAGTTCTCTTTTTTATGCTTTCAATGAGATGCAAAAAGTCCCTATAAGTTGATCTTTTATGGGAAATAGTGATGTAGGACAAATAGAAGTACTACTAATTAAAATTCACAAAATTAATAAATATAGCTGATATTAGGTTATTGTAATATCAAGTTTCAGGTCTGGATTTCAGCTAGGAATGTTGAAATTTCATTTTTGATATATTTGATTGTTGGAATTTAGGCTTAGAATTTCATGGTTTAATATGGCTAGAATTTAGGTTTAAGATAGCTAAAATTGTGGTTAGGTTTACTGGAATTTATTGAGGAACACAAAGAATGGAGGGTAGAAATCTATGAATCACTCTTAGGGTCTAAGACTCACTCTTAAAAGTAAGCATCATATCTTCTAGTTGAAAACTCAAGTTTGAAGTAAAATTCAGGATTGTTATTTATGAAAGGCTAAGTATACACATATTTATATAGAAGTTATTAGAACCTTTATTCTAGCAAGAAGAGAGTTCCAAACAAATTTAAATTCTATCTAATAGAAATTTTACAAATTTAAGTCCTAAACAATTAGGATAACATATTTAACTCACTACTATTCCATATGTAATAGGGAATCATAATAATCTAAATTTCAGGCTTTATCTTTGTTGTCAACTCAATTTCTAATTCTCATCCTATTAAATTAAGGCTTGTGGTTAACTAATTTTTCCTCTTTTATTTCTTTTATAGACTTTAAGCTCTTTTGCATCAAATAGGTAACCCCAAATAAGTAAAAGGAAGTTGTTCGACTTGGAGGCTTGTCGGATTTGAGATCCAAAAGGTCAGATAAGAAGCAGATGATGAAATAAAGACCTAGCTCTTTCCTTGATTCATTACAAGATCAGATAACTCTTTGAAAGTTCTAATAGATGTGATTAAAGAACTAATGGAGTGAGAATCAACCCCTGAGAGTAGTAATAGGTTATCTGCAAATAATAGGCTATATATATTGAGTCTTTTGCTTTTTTTTTGGAATTTGAATTTCCTCTCCATTCTTGTCACATAACCAATAAGTATAGACTGAACATTAGTGCTTAATGTAAAGAGTTAAGGGGATGAAGGATTACCTTACCTTAATCTTTTAGCAACTTTTAATGACCTTTGTTGGTTTCCTATTCACTAGTTGCTATAACAGACCTTGGTAATGATTGTTCAATACAATTAGGAATTTTGGAGGAAAATCAAATGCATTCAAGATGTTGATGATGAATTTCTAGTTGATTGAGTCAAAAGCATTGTGAAAATCTATCTTGATTGTACAACTCCTAAATGAGTGTTCTTTATTATAATTCTTGAAGCTTAAGTTAGGAGGATATCATCTCCTATTTGTCTCCTTTCATTAAATGCTCCTTATGTTTGATCAGTGAGGGGCTTTATCACCACTTTAATTCTTGAATCCAAGAGCTTTGCAATGACTTTTTGATCTATATTCTTTCAAGGAGCAAGAGTATAGGCAGTTTTGGAATAAGAATTATGAAAGTCTTATTAATTTCTCTCAACATTTTGCCTTTATTAAAAATTCAAGAATAGCCTCTAACACACTACATGCGTGGCGAGGTGCCAAGGTTTCTAGAAGAAAAGAGCATTAAATTCATCAGGACTTGGTACCATATTATGTTTGAGCTCAAAGAGAGCCTTTTCCACTTCATCTTAAATCAATAATGAAAGAGTTAAGCATCCGCATAGAATATAAACAATTCGTAGCTGAACAAAGAGTGTTTGTGAAATAATCATATGTTTCTCAACAAATCAGCTTGGGAATGAACCAAGGAACCAGCTTCTTTTTGAATTGTTGCAATTCTATTGAGGTTCTTTGTTGAGAATTGACTTGTGAAAAAAAGATGGATTCCTTTCACCATCATTGAGCCATTGGATTCTTGATCTTTGTTTTATAATAGAATAGCTAACCTCCATAACTTGAGTGCAAACATGCAAAGCTTTATTTTCCTCTTCTTGTTTTCTAATAATAGTCAGGTATTAATAAAGTATTTGTTGGGCCTTAGCTAGTCTAGCTTTTGCATCTATCATACTTTGTGATTATTTCTATAATATGTTGATTAAGTAGATTTTAAGTTGCTCCTTAATCATATGCATCTTTCTCATATAAATGAAAGAGTGCAAGCCTTGAAACGAGTGATTTAAACATTTGATGATGGCCCTTTCAAAACCTTCATCATTCACCAAATAGTTGTTGAATACAAAGGATAAGATCTCTTTTGCCTTAAAATAAGGTTTAGGATCACAATTGGAGTGTGATTAGAGAAGAGGGGATTGTTAAAAACAACTTTGCTTTCAAGAAAGGGACTTGACCAGTAGCTATTGAACGTTGCCTTCTCAAGTTTTTTCTTTAAGAACTACCTACCCTGTTGCTTGTTACTTCAAGAGAAAAAATAGCCTGCCATTTTGAGGTCAGTAACTTCAATATTACTAAAACATATGCAAAAATCTTTTGAATGGTTCTAGAGATAAGCATCGCCTTCTACTTCCAAAGGATGTAAGGTGCTATTGAAATTACCTAACATAATCCAAGGATTTTCAATAGTCGCTTGGATTTCCCCCAATTTACTCCATAAGGATTTCCTTTGAAATGCAAAGTTAGGGCATAAACAAAAGTTATATGAATGCATAACTTCTCCTGTAAAAGCTCTAAATCTAAATGGATGAATTGATCAGAGATAGCTACTACAATTTTACCATTATAATGGGAACAATGGTTTGAGATGATAGACCATTTATTACTAAAAAACCAAGATCTTTGTAGTTCTCTTTCTTCAACTTCGTTTCCAAAAGACCGATCAAACCTGGTTTTAATCCCTATAAATAGTCTCGAGGAAGAAATTGTTTTTGGAGTTGAAGCCTTATAACATTCTAGGAGAGAAAAGTTATTGTGAAGACTGGTTTATAGTTGGTACCTTGTTCCTCCTTTTGAGTTTCCTTTTAATCGTGGATTTGAAATCTTTATCTAATTTAGTGATATTTTCAATAATTGGAGAGCTACGATTGAGAGCCTTAGATGTCTTAAAAATGGAGGAAACAAGGTTGTGATTGGTAGGCAAAATCATAGCTTGGTTTGGTTTGGTTTATTACTAAATGAATTCTAAGATTCCATAGTGTTTGGCTTTAAGGGATCTTTGTCTATCTCCTGAAGACCACTAGCATTTATGTTGCCTGTTGTTGATTCTATGTAGTTGGAGGCATTATAAGGAATAGGCTCTAATGACACATTCTCAACTTTTAACTTTTTGTTTCCCATCTTCTTCTCTTAGAATGTTTAACCACATTAGCTCATAGTAATAGCCATTTTGAAATTTCCTACCTACGGTCTTCCACATCTTGCCTTGGTGGTGAACCTGAGGTCTTTGTTGGTATGAAACTGAGACCTCATCTTTATAGATTTCATCAACTTCATTAAGTCTCAATATAGAAATCACTTCTGGAATTCCTTGATTAATGTGCACATTCACACATATTCTAGTGTAACTTACACTCTTCATGCTTGTAGCAGATTCATCCATTTCGATTGGTTTTCCTATGAAACTTGCAAGGTGATTGAGGCCAAAGGTGGTCCAATATTCAAGTAGGATATTATGGACATTAATCCAAAGAGGAACTTGTTTTTTCTTAAGTGCTTGAAGGTGAGTTCCTAATTTCCATTTCTGTACGAATGTGGTCATGTTGCTAAAGTGCAATGGCCATTATCTTGGACCTTTTGAGTATTCTCAAACTTGAAAAGGAAGAAATTATCCTCACTAACTAGGGCTTCTTCAAATCTATGTATTTCCAATGTTTATGAGCCCATGTATTTAAGGGTGGGAAAGTAGACCTTTTGTCTAAGAAAAAATCAATCAATGTTGAATCCTATTTGGATGCACCTTTTCTAAAAAGCTCCAAAGGATGGGCTACAATTATGTGCCCCGCTTCCATGGAAGGAGGACAATACTTAAGAAAAGTTACAAGAGAAGAATTGCTCAAGACCTACCTCCCAAAAGCACTCAGAGAATTAAAGACCTGAGCTTGTAGAGTCCTTACGAGGAAAAGTGGAAGAGGGAGCTGAGGGACTTGAAGTTACCTATAGATCAAGATCAGAGGAATGGGGTGAAATGTTGGGAGAGCTGAGAGGAGAATGCAGGGAAGTGGGGGCATTGGATGTGAGAGTTGAAGAAGCTAGTGCTTGGTTAGGAGAGGACGTCTGGTTAGATATAATGCTAAAGAAGGAAAAATGAGTAACTAGTGAGGAGAGTTTCAAAAAACTGTTACTAAAAACAAAAACTAAAAGAAGCGGGAAGATGATTGAGGGAGGGAAAGTGGAAAGGAGAAATAGATGAAAGAAGGAACAAAATGGAGAGGTATAGACTCCAAAGGGAGCAAAAAGACAAAAGGAAGATCTACAAACCAAGCGAGAAGTGAACGAATGGTCAGGCTAAAAGAGTGGCAAAAGAGGAAGGAGAAGGAATAATTGGATGCTAGAAATAAGGACAAGGTAATAAAAAAAAGAGACAAGAGAGGGAACAACAGTGAGACAAACAGAGAGGGATGCAATCTAAGGATCATTTGAGAAGCCATGAAAGTAGGTCCTAGAGAGCAGAATGGCCGGATGGGAAGGGGAACCTAGGGAGACAAAAGAGCTCTCCATCTTTGTAGTATATATGAAAGACTATGTAGGCTTTGTAATATATAACTGGAATCCAAAAACAAGGACAAGGTAAAAAAGAAAAGAAAGGGAACAATAGTGAAACAAACAAAAAGGGATTTAATCTAAGGATCAGCTAAGAAGCCATAAAAGCGGATCTTGGAGAGGAGAATGTCTGGATGGGAAAGTGAACCTAGAGAGAAGGTAGAGCTCTCCGTCTTTATAGTATATATGGAAGATTGTGCAAATTTTGTTCTTCTAAAATGTAGATGGGATTGACTGATTGGGGAGTTTGTGGTGGGGATACTTTTGTTTCATGAATGGCATTTTCATTTTAAGCTTTCGTTTAATTGATTCAGCTTTTAAAATTGTTAACTTCTTGTCTTGGTTTAAACTTGGCATGGCATAAAAAACTTAATAATCTTATTGTTTCAAGTTTAGTCTTTAATGAATATCCATGTTCTTTTTGTTCTTTTTCATGATCTGCATGTAAAAAAACCATTTGTCTTCCATAAGATAGAAACATACTTTATTGTATCGCAGTTGGATGAATAGCTATAGAATAAATTATTATTCTTTAGATCTCAAAAACATAAAGGGAAAAGGAAGAGACTATAGATTAGGTTTTTGAAAGAAAATGAGACTTAACTGAAACAATTTTAGAAGTTTAAGGTGTATTGTATTGGTCATATGGTAATTATATAAATGTAACAACCTTAGCTAGTTTCTAGTATAATATAAGCTAGAGTTGGTTATCGTTGTAGATACTTTACCAAAATTCATTGAAAAAATAAAGGTTCTTCTCGAAAAATCAGAGGGAGGTTACCCAAGAACTTGGTGTTAGTTTTGCTTAATATTCAGATTTTTTTTTTGGTAAATCAATTATAAGATTAAAAGAAAGAATAAGGTTATATACATGGCTTGGGAGAGTTTAGAAACTCATCTCAATGCTATTGCTATCAAAGGCTAAAGTACCTTTGCTACTAAGAGTTCCTCGAACAATGCTCCACAGATGGCAAATAAATCAACACTGGATACTAAGAGACATTGAATATTCAGATTGTTTATAGTATCAGAGCCACTTTTCCCTAAAATTCCTTAAGCATTGTTAGTATTTGTGGGAAAATTAGTTCCTAACTTCTAGGGATTTGAATATGGGAAAATCAGATCCTAATCTCTAGGGATTTTATTATGCTATTGTATAGGGATTTTATTGTGTATAGGATTTTATTTCCATCTACATATACTAGGATTACCTTGTATAAATAGAGATGTAGTAGTCTTACAAATTAATTCAATATACAACACATTATTGAGTTCACTTTTATCACAGCTCCTGATGGCTCTTTTTTTGACTAACATTGATACGAATGTGTTCATGTGATTGGGTTGGTGTATATGTTGGTGCATGTAAGGAATGAGTTGCAAGTGGCTAAACATTAATGAAGATTACAAACACTAACTCATGATGGTAGACAACTCTGAAACAATACTTCCAAAGTAGTACTTCACAAGAATAATTGTTTCTCAACTTACCTGTAAATAGTTTCTGAGCATATTTTGTGCATCTTGGGAGAGTATATCATGAAGAAGGCTGTAGACTTTCACAGCAGAAGCTAGAGCTGGTGCTGCAGACTCTTGAATTGGACCAAAAAGGTCTGCTAACCCAGAGGGGGAGTTCTCATCCAGGGATTTGTAGTTTTCAAAAACACATGCCAAGAGACTTTCAATTTGTGTCTCACTATCTATCAATAAACTTTTCTGCAACAGATTATAGTGTCTATTAGGATTTGGGTGCAAAAAAAAAAAAGAAAACAGAAAGCATTTGCTTCATTCTGAGGTTAAAAAGTACCACATTGTGATTTTAGCATTGAAGACAAATCATGCCAATCTACACCAGGTAAAACAACTAACACGAAAACAGAAGAAACTACTATTTTAGGAATAGCTTGACTGGAGAACCAGACTTCACAACACATATGAATGGCCACCATGCCCAATAATAAAAGCCAGAAACTATCTTATCTTAATGTTAATTATTTGGGGCATCAACATGCTTGCTTTTTTGTGCCTTAAACTAACATGCTTTACTAGGCAAAACTAAAAATCGCCAAGGCTACATTCACTTAGATAGGTTCTTGCTAAAACATTAAACTGGTTATCCTCTATTTACAGATAGGAAATTAGATATCATGTCATTTGAGAGGTTAACTATTACGTCTCTTGTCATTGATTATGTACATTGGAGTTGTAGTTTTCGTTTTCCTTTTATTGAGAAATGAAAGTCACAATTGCACAATTAACTATAAACATTGTTGGAGACCTTGCGTGGAAGTTAATTGTAATTATGAAGTTGCCTAACTGGTTCTTCTTAGAGCACCTAAAGCTTATTTTATAAAACAATCATCAATATTCTAGCTACTCTGACATCACAGGTAATAAGAGAATTGATTATGTAGGAAAGATATTATTCTGAAGAGAATAAAAAAAAAAGCATCGGAATGAGAGGGCCTACCTCCTGCCTCGTCAAAATTTTCTCTGTCCTGGCCTTTATGATGGGTATAAGTAACTCATTGATAAGGTCTAAGCAGTGCCTTGTTGGCATGGCAACATTCATGACGTATGAAAGATATCTGCGGATAGATGAATGAAAATTATTTAGGAAAGTTGGGAAAGGGAATACTGAAGCATCAGATTATGGCTGTAAGTACCTCAACTTTGTGTATGAATCAGAAACTCCATAGTAGTTGGCGAATTCAGTCAACAGCCACTTCCAAGGTCCACGCAATCTCAAGTTCCGCGAATGAAAATGTTGTGCACGCATAGAAGCTTCCAGTAGTAGATCATAGGCTAGTGTTTCAACGACAGGTCCACTCTAAGCAGTAGCACAAGCATTGAAAAATATGAGAGCCATGGATGGAGGTACGGAAAAAGCATACATACAGCCAAGATAAGCACTGGGAGATAATGAAGCATAAGTATAAGCACACCGACTAGCCTCATCACCCATGAAACATGCAATTATTAAGGGAAACGAAACTGATCTATAACATAATGTTTAAAGTTTAAAAATGAAACATGCAACTAGATGTTAATGCTAATGGAACCTTTTCTAACTTAATGTTTAAAGTTTAAAAATGAAACTGCATGCACAAGCCTTTCAGACACAAGACTCTGATCAGTTGATTTGACTTTGAAGAATCTGAACCTTTATATTGTTAGTCTCTTCACATGTTATATTGCCTCCAACAGAAAGCTGTATTTTCCCTACACATTCTTGATCATCATGGTACAATGTCCACCACCGGATTCTGTCACCCTATGGATAGAAAACGACAAATAGTCAGTAGAAAAGCCAGCGTCATCTCAATGGAGGCATGATTTCAACAGAACTTACTGGATTGTCATTTAAGGATGAAATTGGAATTGATGCTCGACCCTGGATCATTTTCTTTGTGTCTTGAACTTCTACCAAAAGAGCATCTCCTTCACTTTCTGGAAAACTAAATTAGTAGTGCGTGTGAGAATTTTGCCATCCATCCAAGTTATATCTAGATTCTATAAAAAATGGTATCACATTGTTCTCATCACAGTCTCCAACCCCTATCCCAAAAGATTTCTCTGTTTGTAGTTTGAATGACAAGTTTGCAATATCATTATATACACACAAGTTTAGTAACTATCATGTTTTTAAAATTTAGACCGGGATCCACTCCACATCTTTATTTACTCTTCTTTCGATTATCATAATGATGCTCTCAATTGAAATAACTTACAAGACATGGTAATCCCCACTTCCAGGATGTAAGCAAACAGTAGAACCTTGTTCACCCAGAGCATCTTCAGAAGCACTCTTGAGTTTGAACAAACATGAAAATTGCTCTGCAACCATGACAGTTTTACACCTTTACTTCTCAATCAACAGTAAGCATTGTGGAAGTATCTGAACTTTTCATATATCGATTACTGGGGTAAAACCAAAAACTAAACTTGCAAAGCCTTTTAAAGTTTGTAAGTTTTTGTTCCATTAAACACAAACCTTCCGAGGTCACAGCAAATGAAGCCAGTTTAAGAGAATTCATCCTGGTTTTCACCAAAGATGAAACATGCCTAACATACTCTTTCCCCACTTGCAGGTAGATTGCACTGCGCTGTGAGGCTGTACTTTTGAGTTTCTGCCTTGGAATGATTCGCACCTTTTTAACTGTCATTTTTAGAAAGAACATAATTAAATTAAAATGAAAGAGGAACAAGTTTTGATATTTATGAATTCAGGTTTTCAGCATAGCATCTTTTGCATCACCGATCAATTCCTTAACATGCATGAAGCAATGTAACTCAGACATGCTTTCGAATGATAGGATCAAGATGAAAGCCAGAATTCGAATATATCTATAGGAACATCGAGTAACTGATATTACCTTCCACTTTTATCTTTCCAACGACCTTCTTTACCTTCAATGGCAACATCTGTTCAGCATTCACTGTTGCTCTTGCTTGTATTGGTTGTACGCATTTTGGTTGCAATAAAAAATTATGTAGTCTGCATTTCGGAAATTGGTAGGAGAGAAAATCCATTCAGAATTGTAAACTTTCCATACAGGAAGTGAGATAGATATCTATAGAAGCTATTTAAAATTATGAAGAATGTAAGCATAAAAGGCATACCCGAAGGCTCTTCTAAGCACCAGGCACTCATCCTTGAGAAAATGAGGAGCCTCAGCGGATCCCCTAGCCCATGCATATAGAGCTAAGCGAATACAAGCATCATAAGCTATTAAAGTTTGCCAAGCGTATTGGCCACTGCAACAGGTAGTCTGGAACTATTAGAAAAGAACTTAAACACACCACACACTTGCATTTTATGTTTTAAAATTCGTCATGATTATGCTGAAGTTGTAACCGTATTGTCTTAAAACATGCATTTTAGTGCCTCTGATTAGAATTATTTTTAAGCAGAAACATCAACAAACAAGATATGGGCAGTCAATATTAGTAGTTTATAAAAACTGGCAACAGAGCTCTGAGCATTTCACTCCTTCCTTTACAAAACATAAGCAGCTTTAATAGCTTGTCTCACTTTGGAGTAGAAATAAACTTGGATTGTACCTTGTGTTATAGTCCAAGGTGTTCGTCTCCCAATATGGCATTTTCTCTTCCGTTTCTACCCTGTCAGAGGCAACTTCAAAACCCTTAGCTACAAGTTGTGCGGAAGGAACAGAATGAAACAGAAAAAGGTAAAAGTGTTCATAAGTGCAACCTCTCAACACATTCATCTTCCTGGGCAGATTGCGATGTCCCATCAACCAAGTGTTCTTTATTTCTGTTGGAGTCCTCCGAATCTCTGCCACTGAAAACTCCTTTCCTGATTTTCTCAAAATCTGTTTCAGCCGTAAAGCTCGGTCCTTCACTTCCAATATCCATCATCGGTGGTGCACTAGGAGTCCCCAATTCACCCGTATTTGTAGAGTTGGCGTGAGCACCCTACAAGAACAGCCAGCGAAAGTCACCACGGATAAAATCCAACCCAAAACACTGAACGATGTGAGGCTCACTGAAAAAAAGAAGAAGACTATTTATGTACAGCAAGAAGTACCATATGTGCGTTGTGCGGTTGAAATCGCTCCCGAACCGGGCAACTTCCAGCTGGAGCTGATTGATTTTGAGAAAGTTCAGTAACACCAAAATCACCATCTGTTGTAAACCTTCTAAAGTTGCCAGGCACCTTAATTTTCAAGTCCTCTTTCAAAAATCCTCTATTCAACTTTGTTTTCGGCCTTTGTACAACAATCTCCTCTTCATTCTCGTAACATTCCACGGCTGGTTTCTCCAAGTAATCTTCGTCAGTGAAACCTACTTTAACTTCCTCATCATCTTCTTCAGAGTAGTTCCCACCAATGTAATCTGAAACAGAGGCCACACTTTCATTGGCATCTTCGTCGAGTGAAGGAGCCACCAAGCTATGAGGTGTTAGCAGCCCGGTATGGAACTTGAGTGGAGGTAAAAGATGGGCAGAGCTAAAAGTATTGGAATTGTATAAAAGAGGAGATTTTGGACGTGAATCCATCGGAGATTTTGGGAACGAGTCATGTGGTGATAACTTGTCTGTTAATGGAGACAAAGGAGATCGAACGCGAGGCTCCTCTACCTCCGATCCCTGTAACCGAGCAACATAACGCATAATGTTCAAAGAAGCTTACTCAATTTCATTAGTAACTGATTCAAATCAACCCAGATCGACTACGGTAACCTTATAACTCTAGGAACTTAAAAAACCTTAGAAAGAAATGTTAAAAATCGTAGAAGGAGCAATTGGTAAGAAATGGATACCCTCTTGATCCAGTTGATTGCTGATTCATCCAAACCTTCGGTGAACATCTTTTTCTCTACACTCTGCGTTTCAGTGGGAAGAAGATAGAGAAAGCTTGCTTACTGAAGTCGGTGCATGACAGAGAGATAGATGAGAGCAGAAGCAGAACAGTAGAGGGGAGCGTTAGCTAGAAACTAGAAAGTGAAATGTATAGGATTTTCAAATGGTAACGGCTAGTTTGACCATGTTTTCGCTAAGGGCCCGTTTGGTTGAGGAGCCAGGGATAGAACGTAACATACTTCTATCGTTTGATTGAAGGTTTTATAATAGAATGGGATGGAAGCGGAGGATTTCATATTATGTTCCATTCCTAAACAGTAAAAAAAAGAAACCTCCGATTTAGATGGTTTAGGATGGAACGTAAACTAATAAATACATACTACTTAATATACCATAATAATTCTTTTTATCAATTATTTCTTCTAACCCTACCCAAACTCGTTTATTACTGTATACAAGCTTATCATTTCCAGACTTCTCTTTCCGTTCTCCGTGTTCTACCCCTTCTCATTCTTCACGGTGTGAATATGCCTAAATGAATAGTTCAATTTTTGATGTTGTGATTAATCGTAGATTTTGATTTGTTTGTGAATAAGTTGAGCTGAATGAAAGTCAAAATGAAGAGAAAATAATAGACATAAGTTAGAAATGTTGGATTTAGCAAAAGAGAGGAAGAAGAGACGAAAATCTACAGTTTCATATGAACCTGTAAAATACCATCTGTCACGATCGTGCTGACGATCGTGATAGAAGAACCCTCTGTGGAGTCGCACGATTGTGCAAAAGCATGATCGTGACCGAGAAGAGAAATTAGGAATTGCACGATCATGCTTGTGCACGATCGTGCTGTCATGATTTGTACATAAGCATGATCGTGACAAAGAGATTGTGTCTCGCAATGCACGAACATGCCTAATTTGTTTTTAATTGTTTGTATATATTTTTATATAAATAAAAATATAAATACATTATTTTTAAATATAAATAACATATAATAGAATAAAATAAATTTTAATATAATAAATAATTAATGATAATATTTTCATATAATTAATAATAAATTGTATATAATTAATTATAAAATAATAAAAATTTTATTAAAATCTTTATTACTTTAAAATAGAAAAATATATAAAAAGTAAAAGTCACAATCTTGATTTTTTAATTGGAAATGATTTATATTTTAAAATCATAGCTTTAAATCTCCTGTAACAACCATTTTAATAAAATGGGTATAATAGTCATTTATTATACATTACATTACATTACATTCCATCCATCTTTTAAACAATATTTCACTACATTATATTATGAATCGTTCCATCTCTTCCAAATAACTTTTCACTATATTACATTACATTTCATTATAAACCGTTCCATTACATTCTATTTCATTAATTAACATCCAACTAAACAAGGCCTAATAAAAACAAGAATTTTTATCCACATGATGTAATCTGATAAGGATAGACGTGATTTTAACACGATCTTAGGCAGTTCAAATTAAGTAAGATTCTGAATGTAACTTAGAAGGCAAGTTAGGATGCTTATATATAGCCCATTCGAACTTTGCTCTTCTCATAAATAAACTCTAATGTTCATATCGGTGTATAAAATATATCTTAACATTTTATAATATTTAAATTGAACTTTAATATTTGTTACTTGTTAGTTCCACCTCCAACTAGGTGTGTTTTGAGGATATAATCGTTTAACTAGAAGTGGGCTACGTTTTCAGTCAGCTTATAAAGCGGAGGAGACGCTGCTTCTTCTTGTTAAACTTCCCTATGGTCATCCATTAAAGTTGAAACAACATCATAGCAGCTTCAATAGTGCAAAGTTTCTCCATTTGAAAGTTCAATACTAAAGATGGTACCGAATAATCTCCGAACTGACTATGTTCATCTTTTCATTGACTATGTTCCACGATGAATTAAATAGAACATGGTCAAGGATGCTTATCTTATAACTACTGCAAATTACAGTTTCGAAAAACACCAAATGAAAATGAAAGGACTTGTATGAATGATAATCCTAAGATTGATATGTTTTAAGAGCATGCCTTCTTTGAGATACTAACGGAAGACTATAAAATAAGGATTAGGCAAACTACGAACTTGAACTTTGTATATATTTAAAAATGGAAAAAGTGCAAAATCGAAACTATTTATAAGTTACTGGTTGTTCAGTATTTGTATGGATAAGTCCTCAAGGGATCTAGTTGGGTTGTCATACTAAGATCCCTCGTTGCCATATTTGTATCACTGTACTCAGACCACTTCCATTAGCTGAATCATTGTAACATCCCCTATACGGAACTTACAACTATCTATATATACATAGAAACCAAATTCTTGTATACGCCTTCAAGGTATACAATTCTATTCAATGTTATACATATACGCATTACAAAACTCCCTAATGCTTAACACTATCATTTCATAATAGTAATACATCATTATATTTACATGGTAATCTAAAAGAAAACATACAATTTCTTTTCTTCATTACATGTGCAATCATCCGCAACTAAAAACATATTCCCAAAGTACTTTTTCTTTCATCTGTTGGCTTTGGTCTCTACAGATGTTCCTTGTACTTCACTCATATGACTTGGACCTACACAGATTAACAATTGTGCTAAGCTTGAAAGCTTAGTGGGGAAAATACTTAGTTTGGATGACCACCCACAACAGTCATCCACCAAGCACGTACATTCATGAACATTGCACAAATATAAATAGTGATGACATACTTAATCATATAAATAACGCAAACATACTTCAATATTTTCTTTATATACCATAAATTCACCTTCAAAACTCAAACATTGATATTCAACACTCAATAATACAAATTATCAGTACAAATGCAAATGCTCATTCATATACCGATTATTTATATTGTCAAGCTATATTTCTTATTTATATCTATTTACTTTACTTTCTGTGTTAAACCTGCACATTTTCTATGGGTGTGGATAACAGGTCCTGTGGATATCTGAAGATATTAAATTGTGGATACTCGAAGGTATCGAACTGTGGACATTGCTGGAGTCAAACTGCAGCAGCTGCACTGTAACACTATAGACATGCCTATCTATCCACAACCAAGACAATAGAGCATACACTATAATATTTCCTTTAACCATTTGCAAATTTCACAATTCATATATTAACAACTAATATGATATACATTTCAAGTTATAAAATCTATATCTGTATTCATACATGCAAGTCATAACTAATTACCATTAGAAGGGTGTCGAAATCATACTTGTATAATCATACAACACACATATGAGCAATACATACGCAATCAAACCAATTATGTACATGTAAGTTTTCTTTACAATGCATTATGCTCAATCTTAAATTTCAATGTTCAATCACCCAATTCACTTACAGTAAGTCCTATCTCATTTATTTCTAGGTGTTTGAAAAATTTCATACATATTCATAAAGGTTTGGATAAGATGCGGTAGAAATTGGAAACAAAAACAATGTCACGGTCATCACAAACACTCTCTCCATTCATACCATTACTTGTTCCTTAATATGCATATAGAAAAAGTCAGAACTGAGTTTTGAGGTCTTCTAGACATTTTTTCCATTATATCTATAGTTTCTATAACACCAAGCATCAAATCATTTGAACTTCTAAATCATGATATATAGGCAAAATATCACAAGCTACTCCAAAACAAGGGTGTAAACGATCTAGAAGGGGGGTTGAATAGATCTTTAAAGCTTTTCGTAGAGTTCTACAATAAAATCATGGAATTAATATACACAAAAATAATTTAATCAAATTAAATAAAGAGTATAGGGAAGAAAGGCAAACGTTGTTTTTATAGAGGTTCGGTGCTAAGACCTACGTCCTCTACCTAAGCTCCCACTTAGGATTTGGCAAACCACTTTAT
>JAOSBP010000007.1:6644635-6681976 GCA_027563825.1 Erythroxylum mucronatum | reverse complement strand
TTGTTGTGTCTAATTCTGTTGAATTTTGCTTGCATTCATACCTTGATTTTGGTTATAAATTCTTATGTTTTTAATCCAAATTTGTGGTGAATTGAGTGAAAATGGTGTGAATATTGCATGAATGTTAATTGGATTGTCTTATGAATGTTGCATGAAAATTAGAAGAATTTTTCATGAAAATGAGTGTGACACGTTAAGTGCATGTCACACAGATTAATTGCATGGTCACACGTTTTAATTGCATAGCTACACACTTAATTACATGGTCACACCTATGACCATGTAAGTCATGGGTGTGACACATGAATTATATGGCCACACCCGTGACCATGGCTGCAAGGGGGTGACAATGAGTCACACCTGTGACTCCATTCAATCTAATGTGTAATGTGTTAAAGGCTTTGACGACTCAGATAAAACTTTCCCTAAACCTAGACTCGGCCTATAAATAGAAGAGGGAAAGGCTAGATAGAAAAGAAAAGGGGGATCAAGGGTTAGAGGGGTAGGCTGGGAGAAAGAATAGATAGAGAGAAGGGAGGCGAAGAAACAGACTTTGGCTTAGAGAAGAAAGAATAGAAACATGGGGGAGGAAGAAAGAAACACAACAGAGAGGTAGAAGTTTGGGACAGAGGCAGAAATCGAGAGTTGAAGCTGAATCCCAATGAACTTGAGCAACCATTCAGTTGGGCGAGAAGAGAGCAGAGGTAGAAGGCCAGAGCCAACATTAGAGAGCTTGAGTTTGGCCGGATATTTACCACTAACTTCTGTGTCCGAGAGTCTTCATTTTGTTTGCTCCTCTTTATTTCAACTTCTACTGATATTTTTGAACTCATTTATCTTCTGCCTATTAGACTTTTTTTCTTTGTTATTGCTCTGCTGCTTGGTTAGTTCATCTTGAGTATTCATTTTGTTTATCTTTTTTATATTTTTCTGTTTACAGTAACATAAGATTGAAGTGTATAGAGATGATAAACTGTGTTTATGCTACGATGGGATGATTTCATTTTCTTGAGAATTAATGTATAAGTTAAAAGCATGTAATGTGGTTAGCATAAAAAGAAAAGATAATAAAGCTCAAGGGGGTTTATTAAAAGGAAACATAAAATCAATAGGTAGGTTATTTGGCTAATGTAACTTGTGAAACAAAAATGCCTATATCATTTTCATGTTAACACGTGTGATAGAAATGTGATCTTAAATAGAAAATCAAAGCAAAATTAGGATGTATATGTCATGAAGGTTACACATAAACAAAAGACAATAAAACTAATATGAATGTGTCAGTTTATAAAGACTAAAAATCTCCCTAACTCGTGTCCACCACTAATAACTACTCTTATAAAGATAATGTATATTAACTAATTACAAAAGTAAAAGTATATATTCAAGTTGCCTTATATTTTTCTACTCAATTTATTCTCTAATTTCGACTATATGGTCTTAAAAGTAATATAAAAAAGAGAAAATGTTGTTTGTTTGATTTTTAAAAAAGAAAATGTTGTTTGTTGATGATGTGGCAGATTTTGCTGTTTGACATCAACAATTGTCTTTCCCGGCAAATACATAAGTTTCTTTGTGAGGAACGTAAGAGAGATTCCACGACTTAGGAAGTTTTTGGCAGCTGGTGACGTAGTTATCTTCGATGGCCGCTCCGATCACATGTTGTTCCTTCTGCTGCTCCTTTGCATCAAAGACATTTAGCAATTCAACATCAGCCACTCACTCTGCCTTATCTTTTTCGCACCCCAAATTCAATGGCTTCATTTGGAGTTCACAAGACAGAACCTTTACCAGCTCTAGAATCTTTGCAAAGTTTGAGAAATTCCAAGGTGACCCTCCTCAAGAAAGTCCAGAATATGCCACCTCGCAGTTTCAAACACAGCAACAAACAAGTCCAGAAGATGACAGGTTCACAATCCTTTTCTATTGGCAATGGTGTGAAATTAGTTGGGAAATGACGTATACTTGATTCTCATTAGATATCGGTCAATTCCAGTACCGGGTCTCGTCATTTTTCATGGAATTATCAGTTAATTATCAGTTCATTCAAATAAATGTCCTGGATTTTATTCCTTGTAGATTAACCACCTTTTTTTCTGAACAAGATTATTTTGGTCATGTGGTCGTGATTCCATTTATAAGAAAATCATTCGTTCAACTTGATTAGTCCATTGAAGGCAGTCAAAAGTTTTCTGTGTATGCTATGTATGTCTTTAACATGTCTAAAAAACCCGAGTTGTAGAAATGATTTTGATTCTTGATATTATGTTACTTCGCCTATTATGTACTATGAGTATGGAAGAAAAGATTTTAATGGTATACATTTATGTCTATTTCAGCTGCCTGCCTTCTGACCTGGAGGGTGCAGTCAGGCAATCTAGCGAATCAAGTGGATTGTTTGTGTCTTCAGGAGGAATGAGAGCCATAGTAGGTGAAAATGGAAAAGGAAAAAAATAAATTTTTGTATACACAAAATAAACTACATTGTAATGCTCAAATTTATCTTTTGTAGGTCGAGCTCTTGATTCCTCAACTGCAGTTTCTAGATGATGAAGGTGCCCAAGCTGAACTGTGGAAACTGTCAAGGATTTTCTTAGACACACTTATTGAAGAAACAGGATGTCAGGTTCACTCTCACTCCAACTTTATATCTTAGTTTGCTAAGATCTAATTAACAGAACCAAGGTCCTTAATATAAGTGAATCCAAGCTTTGCGAGTTGATTTCTAAACAATGGTAAGACCAGACAAAATGAAAAGGAAAGAGTATTTAGAGACTATATGTTGGATAAATTGCTCCCTCCTTTACTTGTTTACTAAATGTGTTGTATTCTTGTCCCACATTGGTGGGTGTAAACAATTTTTTAGTCTTTATATATTGAAATCAGTGTTTGTCCAGACTTGAATAGTTTATTCCTTAGTACTTTGGTAAGAGGTTGGACCTAGGCCAAATCTGCACGTGCCACCCAGACTAAAGAGTTCAGTTTTTGAATGTTGCAAACCTTTTCCAGAAATGTTATGAACGTTTTCCGAATTTGTCTCCATGTTTTTTGCCTCACCCACGGATTCTCCTATAATTTCTGATTTGGTTCTGTATATTGAATCTAGCCGTTCTTTGCACTGATAAACTTATAAAAAACCTGATAACACTCTTTTCTCTGAGCGATTGTATTTTCTGTGAGTTCCAAGTCTTCAATCTCGATTGCACGAGCTTGTACACTAGTTGTGTTAACCTTGGAGAGCAAACAACATCATCAATTGCACCACGGTCATGCCGAAGTTTTCCTTTCAAAGCAGTGGCTATACCACTTCACAACTATTCACAATTTGAAAGCAAAACCATTTCACAATAGAAATCTACCATGGTTGTATCATTGAACAAAATATTACCTAAACTCTCTAATTTAAACCTTTGGATGGAACCAACTACAAATATTGGTCCCAAAAATTGCTTATTTTCTTTAAACAATCATAAGTAGATTATATGTTATTCACTGATCTTTCATCTGTTAAAGCCACAATCTCTAAAAACTCCTAACACACCCATTGAAGAAGAAGCTAGGATTAAACATTGAAAAGGATAATAAAATAGTTAGAGGACATTTGCTAAACCATATGACCAACTCTCTATCTAATCTCTTTGTGAATCAAAAACCTATTAAGGTTATTTGGGACGCTCTAGAGAAGTATAGGGCAGATGATGCTAGAAAAAAAATACAGTAGGTAAATGGTTGCAATTTCAAATGTGGAGGACAAGCCAATGATGAAGCAAGTTCACAAATATAAGAACCTTATGGATGATGTGGTAATTGAGGGCATGAAGATGTTTGAGACATTGCAAGAAAAAGTGTTGTTAAAGAAGTTTCCACCGTCTTAGAGCAATTATAGAAATCAATTGAAGTACAAGAAGAAAGACATGAATCTCTAGGAGCTCATTAGTAATATGAGAACTAAGGAGGCTAATCGCCTTAAAGATAAGCTCAATTTTGTTTCTTCTATTTCTGTTAAAGCTAACTTAGTTGAGTCTTCTGCTAGTACTTCTAACGATAGGGTCAAAGTCAATGGCAAGAAGAATTAAAAGAATGGGCAACAAAAAATGCAAAATCAATTCAAGAAAGGTGATGGAGGAATTTAGAAGAAGAAGCTGACTTGCTATGTCTACTAGGCCATAAGGCATATCAGTGCCATCTTTGTAAAGGCTAGCAACATCAAGATCAGAAGCCTATTGATCAGTTTACGCTCCAAGTCAGTCTTGCTGAAAAGGATGAAATTATAGCTCCTGTAGTTGTGGAGGCTAACCTGGTAGAGAACAAAACTGCCTGGGTGTTGGATACTGGTGCTTTGAAGCATCTTTGCGTCAATAAGGAGTTGCTCCACCACTTTGAGGATGTTGCAGATGGAGAATGCGTCTTCATTGGAAACTCTATAACTATTGGAGTACTTGGTAAAGGAAAGATCTTCGTTAAACTTACTTATGGGAAAACTTTAGCTTTGAATGATGTCTTGTGTGTCTCCTCCTAGTGTACGAACTTAGTTTCTATTAGCTTGGTTAATAGGGATGGATTGAAAATTGTTTTTGAGGTTGATAAGGTCGTAATTGCTAGAAATGGGGACTTTGTGGGAAAGGAGTACTTAGTTGATGGACTCTTCGTACTGAACATTGTTTCTCCTGCTTTCAATGCTAACTCTTCTATTGTGTTTGCTTATATTGCTAAATCTATTAATTTATAGCATGTTAAGCTAAGACATTTAATGTTGTTTCTATTAAGAGGCTTAGAAAGATGGATTTGGTAAATGTTGTGGATGATGACTTTTCTAAGTGCTCTGTGTGTGTAGAAGTAAAGTTTGCTAAATACTGTTTAAATATGTAACAACTGGATGCACAGAGTTGCTTGAGTTGATACGTACAGATTTAGCTTATTTTAAGAACTATGTTGTTAAAGGGAATGAAAAATATCATTAACTTTTATTGATGATTATTCGAGATACATCAAAGTTTACCTCCTAAGTTCTAAATATAAGGCTGAAGATTTTGTGTTGCAAATTGGGTATCTAACAATGATGAAGTTTGCTCTACTAGTGGTTATGTCTTTACTTTGAGTGGATCTGATATATCATGGAAATCTACAAAACAAACATGTATAATGCGCTCCACCATGAAATTTGAATTTGTTGCTCTTGAGTTGGTAAGTGAATAAATTCAATGGTTGAGGAACTTGCTAGCAGGTGTGCCATTGTGGGGAAACCAAATGTACCCGTTTTCCTACATTGGGATTAACAAGCAACCATTGTGATAGCAAAAATAGATGTACAATAACAAAGAAGACACATTTGCATTAGACATAGTGCAATCAAACAAATGAAAAAAAAATGAAGTAATTTTCTCGAAGTATATGAGATACGAGAGGAACATGATAGACCCTTTCACTAAAGGATCAAAAAGGAAAGTAATTTTCGAATCGTCGAGGGGGATAAGGCTTAAGCCCATGGATTGAGAGAGTATGGTGGATATCATATTATGGTCAAACAAAGCCATATGAGTCCTCAATGTGCACAACATTCTCATCCCTATGGTGTCTAGTTATTTTTTAGGTGAGGTTGAGCCTCAAGCTCTTAATGAATCCATAGCCCTGTCTTTTAGATGGTCCTGGAGAGACGGATTTGATAGATTCACCGCTTGATTTTTATAAGATTCATAGCCCATTGTGATGGTCATAATATGATGGACTTGATAGATACAATTTTGCAGAGGTTGAGTCATATTGGGTCTTAATGGTTTCATAACCCTTAATGGGGATTCTGTAGGGTGATAGACTTGGAAAAATCACTTACTTGTGTGTGAAGGTGAAGCCTCCTTCTATGAAAGAATTAGGTTGTCTTTCTAAAGCACTCGTGAATACTTAAGGTATGCATATGGCCATAAAGAGTGCTTGTTGTGATTTATCTTCTTTTTATTGCAGAATTTGCAGAAATTAAGGATATAATATGAATTGTGAGGGTCTCATCCTAAGTCTATAAAGTTCAAGAGAAATTCACTTTATTAACTAAGTTGTTGCCTCACATCACTAGGCATGAAATCAATCGAAAGAAATTGATGCTTAAGTATATAACCCTTTTTCAGCCCAGAAAATTCAAAGTTAGCAAGCCATTTAGTAGGGGATTGTTGGATAAATGGCCCTCTCCTTTACTTGTTTATCAAATGTATTGTATTCTTGTCCTACATTGGGGTATAAACAATTTTTTAGTATTTATATGTAAAGTGTTTAACAAGATTTGAGTAGCTTATCCCTTAGTACTTTGGTAAGAGGTTGGATCCAGGCCAAATTCTGGTGTGCCGGCTAGGCCGGCGCAGATGCTTGTTATTGATTCAGATTAGGCTGTTTACTATCTTTTATGAGTCGAACTTGTTTATTTTTCTACTGGAGAGTTATTCTTTGATCGAATCTTTGCACATTTCTATCTCTTTCAGATTTTAAATGTTGCAAACCCTCTCCAAAAACGTTACTGACGTTTTCCAAATTTTTCTTCACGTTTGTTGCCTCATACACGGATTCTCTTCTAACGTCTGACTTAGTTCTGTATATTGAATCTTTTCTAGCCAACGTCTGACTTAGTTCTGTATATTGAATCTTTTCTAGCCATTCTTTGCACAGACAAACTCCTAGAAAACCTGATAACACTTTTTTCTCCGGGCGATTGTATTTTCTGCGAGTTCCAAGTCTTTGGCCTCGAGTGCACGAGTTTGTAAATAGCGTTATCAATTGCACCACGGTCATGTCGATTTTTGCTTTCAGAGCAGTGGCTATACCATGGCACAACTATTCTATAAGTTTTATTCTCTATGTATTTTTAATTTAATACACTATACAACTACAAAATGAACAGTGAAGCTGTTAAAAACCTATGTGCCGCATCACTTTGCTTGTCCACTAATTCAGCTAATGCTTAGAGGGTCAAAGCCATATTCCCTGATGCTGGTGCTGCTGCGCTTCTAAAATACCAGTGGAGTGATGCTGCTTTTGGATTCTCCAGGTATTGTCCTTATAGAACAATTTTCCAATAGATGTTCAATTTCGCTGAACCAATTCTTTTCAAGTTGGATCGGTTACTTCACGTAACACTTTTATGCATTGCAATTCCAAGTGTTATAAAATGTACAAGTGGGTAGCAGTTATATATGCATTCAATTGTATGGTATATCTGTTGTAAGTAGTGAGTAGTATTTTGCATTGAAATATGTACTAAACTTATTTCCTCAATATTTTCACAGTCTAAGTGACCGGAAACCTGTTGAAAGTGAAGATGAGATTGTGGTCATGGTTGTCCCTGATTATCAGATGTTGGAATCTGTAAAGAGGATTGCATCTGATCTCTCAGGTGAACCGGTATCTAACTTACTTCCTGTTCATACTTCATCGCAAGTATTGCTCTTCATGAGGATTGTTGTCATAAGCATCTATGTCTTTTAACTTCTGAAATTGCACATGTATGATGATTTCAAGAAGGTATGATGATTTCAAGAAGGTTTCTTGGTGCGCAAATCAATTCAAAATCAATTGCATAATTTTGTCAAGGGAATATATATATGTCACATATTTAGTTTCAACGGCGCTCAGGCTTGCATTACATAAGAACAAATGGTCATACAAACTCTTGCCTAACCTGTACAAAGAATCAATGTACTCCAGTTTGCATTTCGAATAATTGTTTCGCTGATGGTACATCCGCCTCGTATATTCGTAGCCGAGGCCTCTCATCATGTGGAACCCACGTCTCATCAGTGAGGATGTCGGAGTCGGGATTAATGTTCGTAATTTGAGGCGCTACTTCCTAAGGTGAGGTGTTGTGTTATTTCTCTAATTAACTGAAGAACTTTGTCATACCACTGACAACTAACCAACTGTGTAATATGTTTTGAAGCACTTTCACCACAGTTTACTCAATGAGACCTCTACCAGAGGGAGCTGTCTTTAGGTGTTACCCAGGGTAAATTTTGCCTTTTCTTTTCTCTCCGTGTACTTGAACTGACTGCATTCAAGCATAAATGATCTCAGATAACTTAGCTCTGATTCCTCATTTCTCTCCTTGCCAGAGCGTGGAAGGTCTTTTATGATGACAGGGATAGACCTAACAGATATCTGCTTGCGAAAGAATTCAACAGACGTCCTGATGCTGAAGAACTGGAGGTTAGATTTTATCCTCATTCCATTCACTGAAGATAGCATTTATAACTGAAATGAAACTACTGATCCCCGCAGATAGTATTTGGAAATGTGCATGAGAAATCTGAGCAGGAACCAACTTTGTTCAACCAAGCAGCAGGCCTTTTTGCTTCATTGAACAGATTCATTAAAGTCATCTCTAAGTAGTCTTCAAATGCCCACCAAACTTTTTGGATTCTATATGTATATTTCAAGTTTTATGAGATACTAACGTTAGGACTTCTAATTGTTATGCAAAATGAGGCCAAAGATGCAAGATCGGGATTAGGGATGACAATGGGCCGGCCGGTCTTGCTAATTTTTTTTAAATTTAAATATATAAAATAGCGTTTTTTTTCATTGAGTCCGAACGTGAATTACTCGTACCTAAATCTATTTGAAGCCCAACTCTTCTAAATAAAATACTATTATTTTGCTTAAAAAATCGGGCCTTAGATCGATATAAGCCTGGTATAAGCCACGGTCCAAGCGATTGGGATACAAGTACAACAATAATTTACATTTCAAGAAGGGAAATAAATTTTAAAAGAACTTCTTAACATAGACATAGACATTGTAGGATAATTATGTAATACGTAGCATAGACTTTATTACGTATCTTGGATCTTGGATCTACATGAAAGGATTAAAAAACGAAGGTAATGCGAAATACTTAATTTTGGTTTTATCTTTGATTTAGATACCGATTTCGAGTTCCAAATGATCACGAATCTTCCAGAACCTTTTATGGAAAGTGCTCTTTGGGACATGGGCTAAGTTTTTCTACAGTTTTCTTAATACGTAAGCTCTCTTAACAGGTCATAAATTCCTTATGCTTACGATTGATCTGAGCGATTGCAAGAAACCTTAACCTTTATATAGCTTTCATATCAGACTTCTCCATCACAAGGTCGATATAGGTCTGATCCACACTAATTGAGATTCATTTTTTACTCAAACTTTGACCTATTAATCTAGATTATTTATTAGACTACTTTATTATCTTTATTTAGATTAAATTACGTAACTTAACCGATAATTTATTTAAAAACTAAAAAATACAATTAACAATTGTCCAATTTTACAGGAAAAGACAAAATTATCCACCAAATTATTAGTATTGGTTTGATTAAAATCCCCATTTCTCCTATTAGTATTAAACATAAACTGACCCAAACCTCTCTTTCAAGTCTTTCTCACGAGCCTTTAGTGCCTTACGCTATCTACTATGATTTCAATCTCCAAACTTATAATAAAGTCAATAGCCATGTCAGAGCTAATCTTCAGTGTTTGAATAGTAATACGAAAAGAAAAGTCTTTCTTATTTTGTATTAAACGATCAAATGTAGTAAGTAGTCACGTAACTGCCCGGGAAAGCGTGCCCGTCTTCATTTCGAGAACATCATGGATTCCTCTGCTCACCGGCGCCTCAAAGCCATCCACTCTCATCTCCTCCCCACCGCCGCCCTTGACCACTCCTCCACTCTCCGTCCTAGCCTCACCGCCTCAGACCACAGTAATCGTGTCACATTTTAATTGCTATCTATTGTAATGTCCTTAGTTTTTTGTTCATTTTTAAGGTGCTGTTGTTGTTGTTGCTGTTCCTGTTGCTGCTTGATTAGGCATCCTGAGCCGAACCTACAGTGTAGTTTTACCAGAGAAATTGCAAAATGGCAAGTGGAATGTGTACAGGTCTGCTCGCTCCCCGTTGAAGCTTATAAGTAGGTTCCCCGATCACCCGGAGATTGCTACTTTGCACGATAACTTTGTGTAAGATAACCTCTCTCTCTCTAAACTAATCACTTGAAATTATTGTTCTTTTCAATTCGTTACGTAAATGACTTAACTTTCTACAAGACTCTGATTTGTTTTTCATCTTTCCTCTATTGATATAACTTTTGGTTGTTTATCGATAGTCGTGCTGTTGAAACTTTTTCTGATTACAACTATTTGGGCACGCGGGTTCGACCTGATGGAAGGGTTGGAGAGTGAGTTTTTGATTGTACATTTTCATTTTATAGTTAATTGAACTTTGCGGATTATGTGACTTTTAGCTGTTCTTTTTCTTGATGGGTCTAAGATACACATGGATGACATATGGAGAAGCAGGCATTGCCAGGGAAGCAATAGGTTCTGGACTTCAAGTTAATGGTTTGCAAAATGTGTGTTCTGCTTCTTATTTATATCATCTTGTTCTTATAACCACTTAATACTGTACTTAATAGTTAAGTGCTTTAGTTAATTTAGTTATTACTCAACAGGGAGCCCGCATTGGACTGTATTTTATAAATAGACCAGAATGGCTGATTGTGGATCACGCATGTGCTGCATATTCGTATATCTCGGTCCCTTTATATGACACTCTCGGTGTGTATTTGACTGTTCGGTTGCAAATTTGCTGGACTTTCCAGCTAATATTGACATTACATAATTTGACATGCAGGTCCTGAGGCAGTTAAGTATGTTGTGAATCACGCTGATGTGCAGGCTATATTTTGTGTTCCAGAAACTCTGAACACCGTAAGTTAGGTTCCTCCTTTCACATTGCCCTACCTTTCATTTATACTTCAATAAAAACTTCTTATTTTCAGTGAGCTATATGACTGAAACTGACTGAGCTGCATGAATGAAACTGACATGCCTACTGCATGTTGATTTAGCTTTCAGATGAGTTGAGTTTTCTTTTTTTTTTCCCCCTCCCTTCGCTAGGTCCTTATCTCTTTTGTGGTGCAATTTGCTTATAATATTTCTGAAAATCATTTGTTCTAGATTTCTGAAATGTTTTTGTTGTATAAAGATTGATAAAACTGTGTTCTGAAAATGTGAATTGATACTTCTGCTTTTATTGTTGAAGTGGAAGCTCTTTGCGTGTGCTTTTTTTGTTAAGTGAAATGCTGATGATATTTATTATGGGTTATCCTCTTTATTTTGTACAGTTTTTTTGTCTTTGTGGAATTGTTTCACGTCTACTTACAAGTATAAATAAGACCATCACTTGTGATTTACCATACCTTATATATCCTCTTGAAACTTGCAGCTTTTGAGCTTTATATCTGAGATTCCATCTGCACGGCTGATAGTGGTGCGTACTTCCAGAATTGATTTTGAAAAGTCTTAGCCTTGAGTGAACTGAATAATTTTCTATTGTAGCAACAAGTTCTGTTTATATGTGATGGCAGGTTGTGGGGGGTGTGGATGAACACTTGCCATCGCTTCCTTCATCAAGAGTCAAACTTTTATCATATCAAAAACTGTTTGATGAGGTAAGTTTCCTTCTAATTTTTCCTTAGACATTCTTGTTGACAAGAAATAACTATGGATATTGTTTTTATATGTCTCCTTGTTCATTTGTTACTCAAGGCTTTGAAGATGGTAGGTTTAGAAATTTCTTTTTGGCTAATTGATGTACCCTCGCTTATGAATTAGTAGTTTTTAAGGCCTGAACATTTGAAAATGACTCACCATCAATATGAACTTTCAAAGTTTGAACCACTAAAAATTGGACTCTGCCAAATTGGTGGACTATGGAGACATGGTGATTAACAATTTTCTTGTTTTCATCCATTAAAAAAATATTAATTACTTGAAAAGTATGTTTACCCAAAATGAAATTTAGGGATTCATTACTTGGATCATATTTGCAATTTATTGTCAATACTCTAAAAAAACTCTGATTCTGCTTTTGACCACTCTGAACTCGTGGGTAGTTGTGACCAATTAAATGCTCAAGGACGTATCCTTCTTGTCACATTTATCCCATGTGGGGTCTAATGAACAACTGGTAGATGTCTTCACCAAAGGACTCTACAACAAACAATTTCATAATCTTGTTTGCAAGTTGGGCATGTGGGATATCTATGCACCAACTTGAGGGGGAGTGTTGACACGAATTATTAGAGTTGATTATTTCCGTGTATATATTTAGGAATTAATATCTTATTGGGAGATTTGATAGCTAGAATATCTCCAAAATATTTCTAGGCTTTTTGTATATATACCATAGAAATCCTCTGTACATACATCTCAATTCAATATAGAAAACGCTTCTGTTTTCTCTTCGAATTGTTTTCTTCAATTTGCATTTGAATAATTTACTAATGGGGAGTCCTTACATGGAGTTTAGTCATTCGCACCACACGGAACAAGAGAAATCCAGATTTCATTATTGCAGTGAAAGTCATAATTTGCTGATCCTTGTTCCATGTGGAGATGCTTTTATATTTCCTCCTGATGCCTGTTGTATTAGATACTTCCTACCATGAAAAAATGTCTTACCATCTAGTTTGACTGTTCAATATGCCCATCTTAATCCATAATTTGCAATTTAGAGCAGCAATTTTCAATTGGAAATACATTTATACTTGTAATGTTTCTATTCAAGTAAAAGATCGACCTATGTAAAATGGTTCTCTTTTAGGGCCGCAGCAATTTGCAGCCTTTTTCGCCGCCTAAGCCAAAGGATGTTGCAACAATATGCTACACCAGTGGTACCACTGGAACACCAAAGGTAGGACTGAGGGTGCTCAAGCTGCTCTTTTGAGTTTCTACAGTTAAAGATTTCATTGCATAATAGTTACCCTTTGATTTCTGTGGAAAGGGAGTTGTATTGACGCATGAAAACCTAATAGCAAGCGTTGCTGGTTTCACTTTGGCAGTCAAATTCATCCCCTCTGATATGTGAGTTATGATTTTTTTGTGAATTAGTTGGGGACGTTACTTTTAAGATCTGAGTTGTACTTTCAGTCAAACAAAATATTTTTATTATGGTGATGTTGATAGAAATTATGTTGGTGCAGTTATATATCCTATCTACCTTTGGCACACATTTATGAACGAACTAATCAGATTGCAACAGTTTACTGTGGCGTTGCTGTTGGCTTCTACCAGGGGGTATGTGGCTCAAATTTCATGTCTAGCAACTGCAAGCTTTTTGGTCATGTTAGTTGCAATGATGAATTGTGGCTGAAAGTGAGGATTTTGTCCTCTTTTTGCTCCAATTACATTGATCCAGTCCAGCCATGTGACATTTACATTGCAATCCTAGTGATGTATTTTAACTGTTTCCAATAAAGCATGTGACTTACGGTATTGAACTTCACCCTTTATAATATTGCATACAAGTTAACTTATTCGTGTTCTGGTTCTCTTTGAGATTACCCAATATCCGCATACTAATTAATATACCTGACCGGTCTTATCATACTTGAATATATAGAACTTTGCTGAGATTAGTTGGTGCATGAATCAAAAGAATCATTTACTAGTTGATCTCATGCATATCATATAGAACATATATTTTACAGGATCTCGTTTGCTAAGCTTCTAGAAAATAAACTGACTTCTTTAGTTTTGCACATTGAGGATCTTAATGGTGGTTTGAATGCATGCATTACAAGCAAGTTAGATGGTTAAACTTCTGCGCAGTTCTCAATAGGCGGTGTTTGTTTGCTTACATATGTGGGAAAAGCCTGAACAAGAATTCCCAGAAGCTATTTAACTGAATTATCATATTTGAATTGTTAAAAAATCACTTGCTGGGTTCCACTTAGGTCTCCTTACTTTTAGCCCTTCTTATTTGCAGGACAATCTGAAATTGATAGATGATTTGGCTGCTCTAAGGCCAACTATATTTTGCAGTGTTCCTCGGTTGTATAACCGAATATATGATGGGTAATTTTATGGTTGTAGCTCATTATAGCTCTTAGTCATTTGGGCATGCTAACTTAAGTGCATTGTTGTAGAATCATAAATGCTGTGAAGACATCTGGACCTCTAAGGGAGAGACTTTTTAGAGCAGCCTACAACTCAAAGAAGCAAGCAATATCCAGTGGTATGTGTGCCAATGAATGCAATTTAACATAAGAGTAGCCTTCCAATAGATCAACCACTATTGGAATGCCAAAAATATGTAATAATATTATAGAGCAGGATATGCTTTCTAATGACATGATGTTGAAGTTAGAAAACCTGCATTTTAGAAATCCTTGAATTTAGTATGTTGGAAGCTGCAGATGCTTGTTTTTACTTTTTATTTTCAATTGAACTGCTTCAGGTCGGAAGCCATCTCCTATTTGGGACAGATTGGTATTTAACAAGATAAGGGCGAAGCTTGGGGGTCGAGTTCGCTTTATGGGTTCTGGTGCTTCACCTCTTTCTCCTGATGTAATGGAGTTTCTAAGGGTGTAAGTTGATCTCTCTCTCTCTCTCTCTCTCTCTCTCTCCCTCTCTCTCTGATGCTTGTGGGTCTAAGAGGGAATGTGAGGGTAGGGTTGCTTATTCAAGCAATCCACTCATGTACTTATTCATTGTGAATGCTGCAGGTGCTTTGGCTGTCAGGTGCTTGAGGGATATGGAATGACTGAGACCTCTTGTGTCATAACCATTATGAATGAGGGTGACAATTTAGTTGGCCATGTTGGGTCTCCTAATGCTTCCTGTGGTTAGTAGTTGGATTTTCAGTTCACTATTTGTTTGCCTATGTACTGCGTATACTTATTGGCTGCATGTGCTTACGACTATAATATGTTTATCTTATACATTACATTGTAGTCATGGTGGCATCTAGAATCATATAGTGGCTTTTTTAGATAACTGTTTCTTTGATGGTTATTCATGACGGTAAGGGGTAAACAAATTGGGCATTCCTCAATTTTGTTTTGGAGACTCAGAGAAAGGAAGGTTAGAAGGAAAATAACTTAATGGTAAACCGCTTAGGATACTATTATTGAGTGAAATGTATAATTTATCTCCTTACAGGCTTCTGCTTGTCTCTAATTTCTATATTTAACGTTCTCTGTTTTAGAGGTCAAACTAGTGGATGTTCCTGAAATGAATTACTCATCTAAAGATCAGCCACATCCCCGTGGGGAAATATGTGTCAGAGGTCCTACAATCTTCCAAGGCTACTACAAAGATGAAATCCATACGTACTTAATCTGCAGGATATTGAATTATGTTGTTTTTATACGTTCTTAATATTTAGGGTACCTAAATGACATTTTAAATGGGCAGGAGAGAAGTAATTGATGATGATTGTTGGCTGCATAGTGGAGACATTGGCTTGTGGTTGCCTGGAGGACGCCTAAAGATCATTGATAGGTTAGGTTACCTTGATATTTCTTCTATTCTTGTAATCAAGAAAATAAATTTTCACTACTTCGTATACAAGAAAGAATAACTGAAGGATTCATGTTTGAATCCCGATACTTTTCCACTGCATGATAGTGAGACTGTTAGGTAATGAGATAACATGTTCAAAAGTGTATGTTTTTTTGGGATTTTTACAATTTAGTGCCAAATTTTTTAAAGTTTTCAATTTAACGGCTAAATTTTAAAAATTAGTATAAATCAAATCGAAATGTTGTTTTTTTTATGCGACTAATTGATATATATCCATGTGGCATTTAGTGGACACGCCACATCATCAAAAACATCCTTTTGACTTGATTTATGCAAGTTCTAAAAAGATTAGTCACTAAATTGAAAATTTTAAGAAGTTTGGTACTAAATTTAAAAAATCCCAAAAGATTAAACACTTAAATTTGTTATCCCATTAGGTAGTGGTGAGCCATCAGGTTTACTACATCTCATACAATGTCAAGACTTTTGATTTTGTTCTTGACTTATTTTATTTTTTTGTTTTCCCCTTACTTTGAACTAAATTCTGATGTAAAGTATCCTTTAAGATACCTTTTCTGTTGTATGGCTTATAGAATACAGTTTTTTATTGTTGTATTCCTCACCCCCTATTATATTTCATTCTGTTTGTGTGTGAAAGATTAACACCTTCCTGAAATTCTGTTGTCAACTTTTTACAGGAAAAAGAATATTTTCAAGTTGGCCCAGGGAGAATATGTTGCACCAGAGAAGGTTGAGAATGTATATACAAAGTCCAGATTTGTCTCTCAGTGTTTTATATATGGTAAGATTAAGTCGATGGTATGCTGTACTCAATGTCTCTGTTGGTAGTATTTACTAACTGCTTAAGCTTTTGCAGGTAATAGTTTCAATTCCTCTTTGGTGGCCATAGTTGCAGTAGATCCAGATGTGTTGAGGGATCAGGCTGCATCCCAGGGGATCAGGGTGAGTGGTTATCTGTACTTCTGGTGGATGGTAAAAATTTTCTTTTATTTAATTTCCGAGTACGGATGATTATAGGTCTTAGGCCTTTAGATTTTTTCCTTTGGTAGCATTCATTTCTGTCAAACAGATGAAGCCAGATCAAATCTGTTTTGTTGTCAAAAGGATAACAAAGAGTGAAATCAGCACTCTATAGGCCCCATTGCTGGAAAGGCTTGGCTTCAAAACCTTATGAACAGTTTATAGGTTTATAGAATAAACTGATTGAAATTTATATCAAATTTTTACAATTTGATCACAGTTCTGAAATCCTCTCCATGGATGATCACTGATTCTTTTACCAAACTTCTAAATGGATTTATGCTTCTCAAGCATCGGATGTTGGATATGTCAATAACATTTTCCTTTTTCTGCCATCATTTCTATAGTTGCCCTCAACCTGTGCAATTTTCTCAACAAAGTTGTCAACAACCTATGCATTTCAGCCATCTCTGATAGCTAATCATAACCAGACCTTTCCCGGATGATTTTGTCCAACATGTGGGGAATAATTGGGGACCTCATTAAATACCTAAGTATAGCCACTATAGTAGGCTGTGGTTTCCATGAGTCATTTGCTAAAGTGAGCAGTGAGTACGCCATATCATTGCCTATTAGTCACCTTCCAAAAACATTTTGAATTAATTTCCTTTGGTTTTCTTGGATCTCTTAACAGGCTTCTATCATTTCTTCCATAAATTGAAATAATAAGTAGCCATGAAATGTCATTTCGTTATTTTTTTGATGATCCAAATTTCCTTTGTGCAGTATAATAGTTTAGGACAACTCTGCCATGATCCAAGAGCAAGAGCTGTAGTTCTTGCTGATATGGATGAAATTGGAAGGGAAGCACAGGTAACTTTAGTACTAATAATGGGCTGGAACTCTTCAGCGTCTATGTTAAAATAATATATAATCCATCTTTGGGTCTCACCCATCATCTTAAGCTGTTGGGTAGAGTGGTTTATTGACAGTGTAAGTAAATCATTAATTTTAATGTTGATGATCCAAACAGCTGAGAGGTTTTGAATTTGCAAAAGCTGTAACACTGGTGCCCGAGCCATTTACTGTGGAGAATGGCCTACTGACTCCAACATTTAAGGTGACGTTGTACACATTTTTCTTTTGGTAAATTCATAGAAATATTGGAGTGCATTCTTCATAAATTAAAAGAGAACCTTTTCTCTTTGCCAACCAAAAAAATAAAAAATAAAAATAAGAATAAAGAGAATAAAAGTTTAGAATGTCAAATTTCCCAAGGGCATTCAATTCTGAAATCAAAATGCCAAACATTATCAGGGTAAGGTAAAAGTTCTCACTCGATTCTGATTTGAACATCTTGCAGATTAAGAGGCCCCAAGCAAAGGAATACTTTGCTGATGCAATATCAACTATGTATAGCGAGCTTTCAGCTTTTGATTCAACTCAAAGGAAGACGTGATGAGTAAGCTATCATAAAGAGAAGTGATTTGTCAATTTGACTAACTCGGCGCAGGAATTCAATAAAGCCAATATGACACCAGAGCTAAGGATTGTTTAGAGAATAGGTTTATGGCTGTGGTTGTAACATCTCCACATTCACGTAGATTTCCTTGTATCTTAATTTTACTGAACACCTCAGGAAGTATACAGCATTCAACTCTACTCTCTGTATGGTTCCTAGGTGTTGCTGTTATCTGAGCTTGAAAACGCTTCTTATAGTTATGCTTCTTGTACAAGGGGAGGTGATGATCCCCCAGGACTAGAATTTAGTTTCCATTTTGATCAATCTTAACTGGGTTTACCGGTAAAAGTTCTCTTTGCTACGGAATTGATCCTTTATAGCTTATTACAGTAGACTGCTTCGAATTGACTTTGATTTGGTAAAATAGTGGAACCACCTCTAATTGCTTTGGTGCAATTAATCTGGTAAAAGCTTCTCGTTTAAGCCACTTACCGTTGCTGGTGAGCATTTTGTACCCAGTGAATGTCAATGAATTGAACAATCAAAATTCTCAATGCAGATACCAATGGAATTTTAACATAAGGAAAGGGTGCGGAAGATGTTTTAGAGCAAAATTGAGTAACAATAGCAATAGAAGAACAAAAAGCAGAAATGAAGGTAAGCCATGAAACTTGCATGTCTTATTATATGTTACATGTTTAAAATACATGAAACAGAGAATCTGCATAATGGTTCTCGATAACGATTACATGAAATGGAAATGAAAAGGCATGCTTAATTACTGCTTGGTTGCTCGTGTGTTGTTCCATAGCCATTGCCTAGCGGAGCCATCCAGTAATGGTGAAACCTGTCAAAAGCTCTCAAGTCAATCCCTAAAATGGAAGGTGCTTTTTAAGCTTGCACTAACAATCAAAAAGGTAATGTGGCAATGTACTTCATTTCCATTGCGGGCAAAAATGAAAGAAAAGAAAACCAAATATCAGCATTACATTCCCATGTCCAGTGCATTTATATCTTACGTCATTTTCATCACTCAGTAGTTAACAATTGAGAATCAGGGCAACTACAAGCTCAAGAGTATTTTACCTTTTCCCACACTTGTGAATGGTAATCATTGAGCCAATCTGTCTCTTTTGCAGAGAGTAAAGATTGTTCTATCAACTTAATCTGCAGTAGAAGGATTGATAGGTTTCAAAAAAATCTTTAATTAGAACAAATTTTAAAGGAAAGAGGCAAAAAAGAAAGAGCAAATAACCCAAGTGTTGGAAATTAATCCCACACAAATACTAACTGAGAACATTCAATTTCTCATCAACCAAATTTCAGTCCACGACCTAGGAACTGTTTGTCAGGCTAGTATATCCATAGAAACATGCTATTTCCTGGATTTATTAGTCAAAACATAGACTGCATGAGCTTTGGATCTTAAGTTTCAAGCTAGTATTAGAATACCTGAATGGGCACAAATGTCAACTTTTCAAAACCCAGATATTCCATTCCACCAAAGCGGTTTGGAGTGTCGACCTCTTTTACAACAAGGAGATTCTGCAACAAGAGTTGACTAATTTTTATAACAAACAATTGGAAACCAGTAATAGGCAAGGTAAAATTGTTTACACCAGCAAACAATTAACACAAAGCCTACCCTCCATGCAATCCAAGTCATTTTCGATTGGGAACAGGGAAGCTTTAAAAAAAAGTATATAGAATAAACACCCTGCCACAGGGGAAAACAGCAGAAACATTTTGCCTTTTGTTATCTTTTTCCGGGGAGACGGTATTTAGAGTTGGATATTCATGTTGGTATGATAATGACACAGTTCAACAAAAAACTAATCCCTAAAATTTGTTTATCAAGTGAGCAAGCCACAATATTCTTGAGAAAACTAAGGCTAGTTACTTTGGACCATTTCATTCTCCACCAGGCCCTACTGTTAGCAATCATCATAATAAATAACAGAAAAAAGCTTATCACAAGATCCAATATTCATCTTATGTCACAACAGAAACAGGTCCAAAAAACTACAAATACTGGGTTGAAAATCAAAGAGAACTTGCTTTCCAATGTAGCGACAGAAAAATCAAATAGAGTTGTGTCCTTAAAATGCCAGTAAAGTGCATTCATATTCTTCTATATCGCCACATTCTTCAGATCAAAAGGTAGAAATAACAAGCTGTAATTAGTTAAACAGATTCAGAATAATAAGTTACGCAACATAATTATATTGACCCAAGGTTTAAACTTTAATAGACCGTAGTAAATAACTGCATAGCCATGATACCTCAATCCGAATGCCAAAGGCATGGTCTTCGTAATACCCAGGTTCATTGCTTACTATCATCCCTTTCAGCAAGGGTGTCATATTTCCAAACCTGAAACTAATACTTTGAGGACCTTCATGAACATTCAGTGCAGCTCCTACACCATGTCCAGTCCCTAACAGATTGAAGGAAAAGGAGAAAATGACATGAAGCTATATCTTCTCAAGTCATAAACTTATAACCTGTTAAGACTTTGTAGCCAACAGATTGGCAGGACCAGTACCATGTCGATAATCAAGTCCTATCTTCCAAAGAGAAGAGCGTGCAAATGCATCCAAGACAAAACCAGGAGTATTTCCAGGGAACACTGCTTGATCTAGAGCTATGTGACCCTGTAATTCAACATTTCATTGAATCAAGTGAAAAATCAAAATTATCAGCTTTAAAATTGCTCTAAGTTTAACAAACCACTGAAATTAATTGCATAGACCGCATTGGTAAAGGCTACAAATTATCTCCTATACAGTAGTTTTTTTTTCAATGATATGAAGGAAGCCTGAACCTGTAAAACTCGAGTAAAGCATTCCTTTTCTCTTGCAGTAGGTTCACCAAAGTGCACTGTCCTGGTTATGTCAGTAGTTCCATCAACATATTGTGCTCCACTATCCAGCAGGAAAATTTTTCCTGGATCTACAACACTACAGGTCTCCGGTTCAGGTTTGTAGTGTATAATGGCACCATTAGCACCAGAACCTGTGATTTCATCCCAAACAGTGAGACCTAAGGTGAGGGAAACCATCTGAATTAACTGTAGTTGCAACAGAAAAGAGATGTACATACCACTTATTGTATCAAAGCTAGTATCAACAAAACCAGCTTGATCTGAACGGAATTCAAGAAGTTTGTCTGCAACATCTACCTCTGTTAATTTCACACCATTGTTAATCTCCTGTTCAAGCCAGTCCCAAAACCTTGCTAAAGCCGCCGCATCCCTTAACATTGAATACAATAAGTAAGCATAATATTAGAGAGTTCTTAGGATACATCAACATTTAGTTCACACGTGGGACATTTTTAAGATAGTCTCCACACAAGTAGCCAAAGCCAGAAAACTTTCTAACTTAAAAAGAAAACAAAAAAAAACTTGCATGTCTATATGGACCATTATCTTTTGCTTGCTTACTTTTCTCATAAACCTCATGGAAGAACTGTTGTCATTCACAACAGGACACTCAGAGATAGCTTTACATGATTTCTTACAGTCAAGCTCCCCCACAGCATAATATATTCAACCAGTTAAACCCTAACGAAAGATTTCCAAGCACCTTTCTCTTTAGAACAACAAGTGATAAAGATTATCAAAGAGGATGAAAGGAGATCTAGAAATAGATGTTAGAAATCAGAAAATTTCCTACAACATGTAGATACTATGAACTAAAATGATCATATATTAGCGGCAACAATTTATTGCACAAATTCTAAGGTCAAGGGCACCTTGCAACTATTGCAAGTTACATCAAGATCATGTTCCGAGGAAAAGAGGTAATTACCTCAAGTGACAATTGCGCATGCCTTCTAACTCGGAAGAGTTTTTCACTGCTTTTGCCAGAGAGACAGGTGATGGTTTAAAGACACCAGTAGGTCCCCATGATTTACCATCGAATGTGTTAGAACCATTAGTCTTTCCCACATTGTTACTTCCAAGGTTCTCTAGATGTTTACTGCAAGCAGATTTGTAGGTATTGACTATAGCAGCATTAACAGATGATGTGTCCAACCAAAGTTCAGCTCCTTCTGCAGCCAAACTGAAAGAAAAAGAATGTCTCAAAAAGTATATAGGATGTGTAAAACGTTTGTCAAGTTCACACACTGGTTTATATATGTTAACAAGAAAGTGTATTCAGAACATTTAATATAGCAAGGCATATTTTCATCCTAATGGTACACAACAGTTTTACAAAGAATTTAGCCAGTGATAAACCATAAGGCTATATGAAACTTACCTTTCTATCTCAGAAAGGATTGCATCATATGGTCTTAACTCAACACCAGCATTCTTCAAATGATTGAACACTTCGGGTGGGATTTTCGAGTTATCAACAAAAAGTTTTGCTCCATTGATCTCGACAATAAGATATGCATAAATAACAGGTGAATGTGGAACATCACCCCCTCTCTACACCAGAAACATATATATCAAGTTTGCTAATAAGAAGTAAGAAAGTAATTTTGAATTGCTTGCAAGTTAGATTCTCCAACTGGGAATATGAAGTAAAAATCCAGATTAGAGAAGTGCTATTAAAATTTATTAAAAAGTCCAATCAAAATTCAAGTAAATCGGTCTAGCATTACCAAATTCAGCAGCCAGGCAATTTCATCAAGTGTAGAGATAACAATTGCAGATGAACCAGCATCAAGAAGCTCAGACTTCAGTGAAGACAATTTTGATGCTGCGTCTAGACCTGCATACTTTAGGCTATGAACCCTACTTGGATTGTTTGGAGGCTTTGGCCTGGATTTCTTCCATATCTCATCCACAAGATTTGGATTGTACAAGTAAACCAACTCCAAATTGTTCTTGGCTATAGATTCCTTCAACTCTTCAGCCGCATCAAAAGAAAAAAGGAACTGCTCCCTTCATATGTCAGAGACAAAGTGGCATCAGGCAAAGCAAAGTTGAAAAATGATCAAGTATAGGCTCACATGAAACTGATGCTTCAAGACACAGGGATAGTAACACTAAAACAGAAAAACAAAAAGAAAACAGGAAAACAAAATGAATCAAAGTAGCACAGATTGGAAAAGAGAAAAACTAAAAATTCGATGAACTGAAGATGTAAAAGGAAAGAGACTTAAACTGCAAATTTTGAAGAAAAACACAAGGATGAAGCTTCTGAGAAAACATCAAGATTGAATGAATGAAAATTTTGGTGCATGTTTGCAAAAATTAGTACTGATACATGTGCAAATGTTAAATGTGCTAAGCTAATCAAGGTCACCAATAAAGACACAAAAATCTTCTCTACATCAGTAGACCAACAAGAATTAAGGTTCATTCAACTTAAGGAATCTAGAATTTTCTCACAGGATCGATGCCAACTTTGGCTCCAGGAGGTAAAACGTCATTTAGCCATTCACTTGTTGTAGGAACTCCAGTGTTGCCAGCTCGCATGAGATTCCAATGAGAATTCAACTGCTTTTCAGCCTAAGCACATGAGAAAAGATAAATGACTTCCATCTTTTACCTCCAATTTTATGGTGTCAAACCTTAAACTCCCTTACAAATTACAATTCAAATAAAAGTTAAAAAAACTTTGATCCTGCTAAATAGATTTGACAATGCAGGCACCACGCGCTTGACTAAAGCATGAAATAATGAACTTGCAGCATTTTCTTTCCCAACCTGGAGAAAATATCGACCGTCTGTCCAGAGAGCTGCTTTCTCCTTTGTGACAACAGCAGTTCCAGCACTGCCAGTAAAGCCCGAAATGTATGCCCTTCGCATATAGCATTCAGCAATAAATTCACTCTGAAGCCACAAAGAAGCGATTAATGATAAATGGTTCAAGGAAATGAAATTTTGTTAGTAGTATAATGTTGGGTCAGAGTCAGACTATTTGCAGACTCCGAACCCTTTTCCATGCTCTGAGTTAAAACACCAAAATGGCGAGCTGTTCATTTTGTTCAAACAACATTAGAGCAATTTGAACTTCCAAAAGTTCATAAACCACATCAGAAATGCTATAAGGAATAACCAATACAGACCATCAAAACCCGGTGGAGGTCAAGCATAAGAAAACATAAACCATATCAGAAATGCTATATGGGATAACCGATATAGACCATCAAAACCCAGTGGAGCTCAAGCTGAAGAAAACATAGAACATCAAAAGAACAAAGTAAAAGACCGTCAGTATCATGCATAAAACTCAAGAACTGTACCTGGTGAGAATCCTGAGAGGGCACGATATAGGCGTCGATGCCAATTCCAGGGCTGGAGAAGAGCTCACGCAAAGCACGAAGCTTCTCGTCTGGTTCCGAACTGGCCGTGAGATTTCTACGAAGCTGGGAAGATGGTTTGGCGGATATAGAACTACAGCTTCTAATAAAAAGATGGGTTCTTGGTGAATTGACATAAAACTTGGGGCTGACTCTTAAATTTGGTAAACGACAGCCATAGAGTGAGAAAGAGAGAAGACGAGAGTAACATGAGGCGGAGGACTCTATTAGAGACGCTGACAGAGAGAGTGGACGCATCAGAGGTGATGCGCTTGAGGGCATAGACATAGTGAGGGAGAGGCAAACACAAACTCAAAACCGAACAGGAGATAAGGTTTTGTGCTTGTTTTTTACGAAGTTATTATTTTAATATAAAAATAATATAAAAAAAAGTGCTTTACTCTCGTCTCATTTCATTATCATCAGCTACATTTTCTTCTTCATTTCAACTGTACTCTATTGAATTTTGCGGAAAGCGGCATGGCAGTCATCACTGAAGAGCCAGAACCTCAATCTACACTAAAGAAACCAACTTTACCACCTGAAGTCTCAGAGACACAAAAGAAGAACCCATTCATTTTCTGGTTTTACTTCACACTTTTGGTGTCTTTCATCACTCTCTTAACTGTCACCCTCTCCTCTCTCACCTCATCTTCTCAAGACCCCAAGTCCTTCTTTCTCTCCCTTTCTGCTCCTCTTCGTCAGCACTACTCTAGGGGACGTATTATCAAGGTCCAGATTGCCAAGAACCAAAAACACACTGAGATTTTTGCTCTGGAGAGCGGTAACAAACCTTCTGTGACTGAGAAGGTGCTGATCGTGCATGGGTTGGGTCTAAGTTCGTTTTCTTTTGGGAAAGTTATTGACTTTCTGGGTTCTAGAGGGGTCCATGGGGTTGTTTTTGATTTGCCTGGAAATGGCTTCTCTGACAAAACAATGGAAGTGGTTGAAGAGAGAAGCAGTGGGGTTTTTGAGAAGTTGTTGGATGTATACGGTCTCATTAAGGAAAAAGGTATCTTCTGGGCTTTTGATAATGTCATTGAAACTGGGCAAATTCCTTATGAAGAGATCCAATCTCATTTTGATCGCGGAAAGAATGTTGTTAAATCTATTGCTTTGGGAGCTGAAGAGATGGGAAGAATTTTAGGTCAAGTGATTAGTACAATGGGGTTAGCCCCTGTACACCTTGTTTTGCACGATTCTGGTTTGGGAATGGTGTCAAATTGGATTTTGGAGAACTCAGAATCTGTTAGGAGCGTGAGTCTGGTTGATACTAGTACGAAACCAGCTTTACCTTTGTGGGTTTTGGAGATTCCACTAGTCAGAGAGGTTGTCTTGGGGTCAACTCTGGCATTTAAAAGATTAATAGGCTTGTGCTGTTCAAAGGGGATCAGTGGCATGGATTTGGATGCTCATAGAGTAATTCTGAAAGGAAAAAATGGGAGGGAAGCTCTTGTGAGCACATTAAAGAAGTTGAATTCTAGCTTCAATGTGGTAGAATGGGGTAAGTCAGATGTTATTAGGAAGCTGCCGATGCAAGTGATTTGGTCCAGTGGTTGGTCTAAAGAGTGGAGCAAAGAAGGGCTTAAGCTCGTTGAGGCACTACAAAGGGGAAAACTTGTAACACACTCTAGTGGGCGGTGGCCTCAGGTGAGAACCTTTATCCTCCGAATGTTTCTTGTATTTTCATTTTTAATGTGTGCATGATTATAAGCAGGTTTGCAAATTGTTAGTGAATGAGTTATTTGCTGTGATTGATGCTTGGTGAATCATTGTTGAAAACTTTAAACAATCGAAGTCTTTTCATCTAGATGTTTAATTTTTATATCAGAAACATTCACAAATATGCTTACAAGATATTGTGACCAGTATTACCAGCTAGTTCAGCTGGAAGGTGATAATTTGTTTAGTTCTATGTGGTATCTATTAGAGATTCCTCTCAACTATACCAAAATATTAGAGTTTCATTGCTTCTTACTTGTACTTCAAAGAGAACTGACATGATAACTTTATGCAGCACATTTGTTGCTTTTTTAACTATTTAAAATAGTGATATGCTTGTATGAGTGAGTTTGCATTCAGGGTCCAAGTCTTTTCATAGGGTTATTTATCTTTAATCATATCCTCCTAATTGGTTGGCATGAGCACACGTTGTAATTTTACCTCTATATTTGCTGCATTTTAATGGAAGAAATAGGGTAAGGATGATAAAAACAAAAGGATACGGGCTTGATCTCTACTTCTGTATTATTGTGGACCTTTTCAGCCGAAATCTTTGGTCTGGATTACAAGTGCAGAGTAAGGCTTCTTCGTCTTCTTGTTTCTTTTTTTTTTCAGTTAGAGATCATTATTGGTATAGGGAGTTTTGTGTTTGTCAATGACCATTTTATCAGTATTTGAAAACCTTATATGATATTGGAATCTATCATTTACTTTCTTTCCGACATGTTTTCTTAAATGTTCCTTTGGTCTTCTGAGCCATCGGTTTAAAGGTTTTGCTTTTGCTTTATCGATCAGTTCCTCATTCTTTTTATTTCATCTAGAGAATGTAGCAGTGGTAACTTCCTCTCCTGAAGTCAGCAGAGGGAGCAGAGAAGGGACCAATCTGCATCACTTATTTTTATCAAATCTATCTTCTTTCAGATTGATATCAGTCGTGACCCGAAATATAGTCTGCTTGCGGCCAGTAAAACTTTCTTATCTCTAGACTATGAACACAGAAGTCCCTGAGTGTCATTGTTCTTCTTCCTAGTTTCCCTCCTCGTGTTCACTGCATAACATGAAATTTAGGCAAAATATCCCTTCCATTTCTCCATTATATATGGAACACTTCATAGTATATTGTTGGTTGAAACGCGTAGGGGGAAAAGAAAAAAGAGAATGGAATGACTTGTTATTGATTAAGTTCTAACCCCTCAGTTTATTACTAGGCAATACAGGTTAACCCTAGTATTCCAGAATAGTATTATTCTAATATAAGGTACTTCTAACATAGAATCCTTAACATAATTATTCTGAATATAAAAGTTGATTCCGTGCAATTTTTTTCTATTGACTACATGTCATTTTGTAGTGCTTGTGATAACATTATTTGGTGATTGCAGGAAGATGCTGCAGATGAGCTAGCAGAGAGAATTTCTAGTTTTGTATCCTCTTTGCCAAAGTCTGTTAGGCAAGTTGATGAAGAATCTATACCAGAGCAAATCCAAAAAATTCCTGATGAAACTAAAGAGAATATGAATGTCAATCATGACCATCACCATCACCACCACCACCATGATCATTCACATGGTCACACAGCTGACTACATGAATGCATATGGCCTGGGCCCTGGTTGGGGCAGTTGAACTTGAACCTGCACCTCTTTTGAAAACCTGGGTTGATACTGATAGTCAATGTGGCGTTTTGAACATGAACGTGGTAATAGACTTGTTTTGATGTATCATTGTTGTGAAATTTGAATGGATTATAGAAAAAGCTTGCAATACTGTTTCTCCATAGCACTTGGAACTAGTCAAATTATCTGTAATTCTATTGTTATTTTAAACCAACTTGCATTATCTCATTGGCTTCCAAGTGTTCTTTAATGAGAAAAGAACACACAAAATTAGGAGACAGGGCAGCAACTGTGGAGCTACAGCCCCTGGGGCCGTAGAATTAGTCAAATTACACCATGCCAATGATTCGTTGTTAGGAGGCGGTTCTTGATAGCTAACCATGTTATGAAAGCTGCTATGGGGCTGATGGTATTATGCCATAAAAGGGAGTACCACGGGACTACCATTGCATTAGTAGTCAAGAGACTATGGCATGACTTGTTAGAGAAACCACCATCTGCTGTAACATTCCAAGTAATATGATCCTCCTTGGCTGTATTAGAGAGGTTCGGGAAGTGGACCATAAGTGTTGTGGATCCTCGAAAAATAACTTTCTATTCACCGTTGTTCAACAGAGAAGATACTTTGAGATGTAGGGGTAGTCTGTTATGCAATCTCTAAAATTCTGGAGAGGAAATAAGTGGACTGATGTCCATCCGATTATCAAACCGCACATTTGTTTTTTCTCCATTGTCGATTATGTGTTGGATATGCTGATAAATGGTAAGACATAGCTGCATCATCTGTTGCAGTATCAAGGAGCCTTGACGAGAGAAATCTACCTGCCAAAAGTTGGAGTTGGGCAACTATATTTCATGGATCCACTTTGTCCATAAGGCGGTATGATCAATGTATAACTTCCATATCATTTACACATTGCAATCCCAAGATCACCTTCTTGTTTTGGCATCGTAACCTCTTGCCAATTCACTCTCGCTTTTCTAGAATTTCCTACCTATCCCATCGAAAGAAAGGTTTTCATGTTTTTTTCCAACTCCTCGATGACTTTTCGAGGTAAGGCAATATGAGCAGCCCAATGAGTGAAAGTCAAACTGCATAAGAGAGGAAGGGTATTGCCAAGCCATAACCAAGGACTTCATTCTTTCTATAATCCAAAGACAATACCAAAGAGAATTCATTTGACATCCTATGCAGTAAATGGAGAAATGAGTAGCTTTTTGATGCCTCGATTTATATTCCATTCAAAAAGCTGAGACATACTAAGACTTTGCAAGGAAGAGTCGGCTGTCACCATGAGATTGAGGAAGTATGCCGTGGCGATTAACTTATCGATTTCTGAGTAAGAGTTTCATTGCGTTCTTCACTTGTTTAAGCTTCGGCATGAATGGAAGTGATTTGCATCCATCTATGTTCCAACAAGATCTGACCTGTTCATGAAATCCTTCCATATTTTTGTGATAGCATTAAAGAATCAGAAAGGCTTTACCAATTGGTTATTGTCTGTCAACCTCTGTATATGTATAAAGGAGTGACCAGATATCAATCTTTCCCCAAAGTGAACATTGTTATGAAACTCAGGTTAATTTTTACTAATAATTACAAATTCACCTTGAGCACTATTGTCTAAGTGAATAGAGTGTGAGTGATTGTACTGAAAAATCACACTAGGTAAATTCTCAGAAAGGACTGGAGGAATCATAGACGGTCCCACTTAAAACCTAATCTCTTAAACAGAATTTTCTTAGACATGTAATTTAATAGCATAATAATTCACTACAACTATACCCGACAATAGCTATTAAATAAACAAATAAAGAACACCAGAATTTAACGAGGTTAAGCTAATTATGCCTACTTCCTCGAACACTACTAAATTAACATTTTACTATTTTCAGGAAATAATACAAGTGAAATACTACAAAAAGAGAGAAGAAATCTTTGTCTTAAGGAAAGATAAGCAATTTTTGGGATGTTTAAGATAGGTAAAGGAGTCTTCTTTTTATAACTTAAGAAGATTCCTCGATCTTTATATTTCTTCAATATGGGAATATGTCATAACGTTAATAATTCTTCACCTTGACATATTTTGCATCTTCAAATCTCTCGCAAAATTTATTCATAATAGTGTCTTCAAATGTGCTTTAAAGTGCCCATTTTCAATTTTTACTAATACAGGTTCAGATTACTTGTTCTCACTGCTCTATTCCTGGCTAGTTCTATGAGCATCTATCCATCTATTTTTTATGAGTCTCATTTATCGAATGAATGGATGTTAATGGAAAATAGTAATAAGAACAAGTGATAACACCATATGCCTCCTCACTATATTTCCTCGTCAATGCAGCTCCTGCAAATATATTTATTGCAATTCAAATTGAAGGAGACAATTCATTATTAGACGTTTACATTGCCAACCAATCGTTTACACCATAATGGACAATTCTTTTGTAGAATATTGTATCTCTCATGTCTCGTGTACATTCTTATCATCATATAGGACAAGATTTATGATTCCATTCTTTTAAATATTTTCTAGGTGAAAAATACTTGATACGAAAAATATTCCAATAACTAAAAGTTTAAAACAACTAGGAAGAAATAGGTGTAACTGTACATTTGCTTTTTCACCACGTGAAAAAGTAAAAGAATCTTAAGAATGGTCTTTTCCCAAGTTCCATCAATCACGAATATATCATAGAGCTCATACAAGTCAACAAGGTTGGGTTAGGCTCTCAGATTACTAGCCCTGCAAAAAAATATTAAAGTATCATTTGAATAATCACTAGTTCAATATAAAAACTGTTGGCTTCTAAAAATTAATTAGGATGGGAAGGATTTTCGGGGCACACAGGAAAATTATGACACAAATTAGGCCAATCTGGCGCAATAACAACTCTTGGTTGTTATAAATCAATGACTAACCAAAGTCGGATTAGAAGTATGTATCACTCAGTAGGTAGCTCCAGATATCGGAGCTACAACCCTCAACGCCTGTCCATCGGCTTACACGGGCACAAATGCTCTCACCTTTTTGGAACCTTTGAAAACTCAGAAACTCGAGGCTTAGACATACGATCAGCTGCCGACTTTGGTTTTGATCGTCGTGGTTTCTCTTGAGTTGTCTGAGGATGTATGTACTATCTAATCAAAGGATAATTGAATTTAAATACCTTTGAGTAGTCAACTTCTTCTGGATACTTTTGATACATAGGAGACGAATATGTTGGCTGAGTATTTGGTAGGGGTGAGCATTCGGGTAATTCGGGCCGAAATTTCACTGTTCAGGCCTGGCCCGAATTACCCGAATTTTTTTTCATCTTACCCGACCCAAACCCAAACTTTTTTTTACCCGAACTTACCCGACCCGAATTACCCGAAGTTTTGTTCGGCTTTACCCGAATTACCCGAAGTTGTTTTTTTATATAATTTTTTTTTAAAAAAAACCCAAAATTTTGCATTTTTATAACCTAATTCGGGTAATTGGGCCGGCCCGAAATTTTTTAGAATTACCTGACCCTGGCCCGAAAATAATTCGGGTAATACCCGAATTACCCGAATTACCCGAAATTTGAAATTTTTTTACCCGAATTAATTCGAGCCGGGCCGAGTAATCGGGTCGGCTCGAATAATGCTCACCCCTAATATTTGGAAACTCCAAAGAGGATGAGCCATAGATTATCCTTGATTGTGTAGAATGCATATCAACTTCCATTTGTTGCACAATTCCTTGTATCTTTTGTATCTCACGAACTTTAAAATCGAAATTTGGCCTCATATAATGGGTAGAGATGTATTGTCGAAGTTCAGCATCAAGACGCTAAATCTGGGCTTTATAAGACCGATACATCGTTTGTATCTGTTCTGAAACAAAATCGACTTTCTTATATGTAACAATGTTTTGTTGACTAATTCCATCCAGCTTGGAATCAATCCTTCTCAGAACTTTGTTCTGTGCTACTACGTTAGATGTTTTCCATTTGAGAACTTCATCAGATGGATTCGATGCAAGTGATCCTTGTGAAGTAATTCCTGACGCTTTGATGTAAGGTTTATAGACAACCCGCTGTGTCTCATCAATACTCCGTGACATTTGAGGAAAGTCATCCTCGTATGGCCTCAGGGACCCCGAAGGGCACACAGGGAAACTATGACACAAACTAGGCCAAAGTGGCACAACAACAACTCTTGGTTGTTACAAATCAGTGACTAACCAAAGTCGGATTAGAAGTATGTATCACTCAGTAGGCAGCTCCAGATATCGGAGCTACAACCCTCAATGCCTGTCCATCGGCTTACACGGGCACAAATGCTCTCTCCTTTTAGGAACCCTACCTCACTCACATACTCTTACTCTTCATTCCCCGTTAATTTACTCTTCATTCTGACATATTTGCTTCAGATGCTTGACAGCTTTGGTTTGTTTCTTGTTCCAAGATGGTGGATTCTTTTTCAAGAGCTTTGATAAGCTCGAAGTATAAGCAGCCACATGTGGTATGAAATCTCAAATGTAATTAACAATTCCAAGGAATTGTTGAATCTGCTTAACAGTGAGATATTCATATGGAAATTGCATACCCAAGAATTCAATTTCTATAGTGCCAATAATGCTTTTCGAAGCCGAAAGCATAATGCCATACTGTTGAGTGAGATCCAAAAATCTTTGCAAAAGGGTCGTATGTTCCTCATGGTTCTTTGAGAACAGTAAGATATCGTCAATGTAGATCAATGCACTGTTGAGGATAAACTCATAAATCCTTGTAATGGATTTCTGAAATAGTGATGGAGCAACTTTAAGTCCAAATGACATCACAGGCCATTGGTACAGAGCATTGGGCATGCAAAATACAGTCTTATAACATTCTTTAGGGTGAATACCCAATTGCCAAAATCCTACTTTCAGATCAAACTTTGAGAATATAACAGCTTCCTTGAGAAAGAGTACCTGTGTACTAATTTTAAGCAAAGGAAACTTGTCATCCTGCAGGAATGCATTCAGAGGTTTGTAGTCAATGACTAATCTTTTCTTTCCACGTTTCTGCTCTGAACGTTTATTGACATAGAACGCTTGACAAGCCCAATCCGACTTTGTGGGCTCGATAAGTCCTTGCTTAAAAAGAATTGCACACTCATCAAGTGTGAGCTTCAGATCATCAGGGTTCATCCTTGGATGTGTGGCTTTCGTAGGATTAATATCCTCATTCTTTTTAAATGGTAGACTTATGAAAAATTCAGCATTTTTCCACAGAGGATATGGGTGGGTAAACTGTGCATGAGACTCTAGACAATAGCTCAACAGTTTATCTCGAAGTCCAGTGTAATGTGCAGGAACCTGGGTTAGTTCAAACACATTTTTTATATCAGTGTATGGACTGAAAAGGTTTCGATACCTGAGGCCTGTGGGTAGGATCTGTATAGGTGATGCTTTACTATAGGTATCCATACCAATCAGAGTGTCTGGGTCTGGTAAATTGCTTCCAAGAATTTTTGTCCAAACTGTACACTGAGGAAAGAAGCGAATATCGATCCGCCTTCTTGTTATCAACCCAATCTTGAATGTGTTACCATCAGTAGCAGTAAAATACTCATCATGAGAAGTTCATACGTCAGATGATAAGATGTTGGGCTTCATGATCGCATGACTAGATCCAGTATCCATAAATCCAATAGCCTTGATGGGCTTATCGTATTTATCTTGTTGAAACAACTGGATATGAACATAAGGTCGTTGTACTGGGGTACGATCTATCTTTAGACAAGTCTACTGTAGCATGTAGAGTGAATTATTGTCTGTAGGGATAGATGACTGAGATGATTCTTCATCAGAAGATGATACTGAGATAGCAAACTTGGTATCATTGTCCTCTTGAGATTGTTCCTCAATTAGTTCCTCAAAGTCGTTATCAGAATGAATTGGTAGAATAGGTTTGATCTGCTATAACAACTTGAGATCTTTCTTTGTTGCATGAGGACAAGAACGAGCAAAGTGTCCTGGTTGTCCACAGAGAAAACATTGAGTTGGCTTTTGTCAATGTGACAACTTTTTGAAGAACCGCATGAATCTGCGTTTAGTACTGTCGTTCTTCCTTTTGAAGGTTTGCTTCCAAGGCTTCATGCCTTCGTTCTTGCTGTGGATCTTTCTCCGTTGGTAGACTTGAGAAGAATGAACTTTCTTATTGCTATGACACTCACAAGACTTTTTATCTTTGCATTTGATTTGGAGATAAGGCTTTTTGCAAGCCTGTTTGAGAATTGGACCGCCTTTAATGATATTCTTGAACAAGGTATGCTGATCACATAACTTATCAAGAGAAGCTAATGCAAGCTGATAGATTTCTCCAAGAGATATTATTGACATGTCTCGTTGTAGAGAAACTATGGTCCTTTGTAGTTCTATCTGTAGTTCATCTGGAAGGGATGATATAAAAGTATATCAAAGATTAAAATCATTCCATCCATTCAAAAGATAATACCTTTCCGTCATGCGCTTGTAATGCTTTTGAATATCACACTTATTAAGAGAATAACATTTCATTGCGAAGTACTCCTAACGGATTTGTTGTCAATCAACTGGAAGTTACCAATGAATTTTTTGTGAAGTATACCGAGCAATGCTCCATCAGTTGATACTTGTATGTACTGAAGTCGTTGATAATCAAATATACTTTGCCACCATTCTCGCAAAAGTACCAGTGAATCCGGATGTGAATTCAGACAAAATATCTGGCAAGTGATAATTTGGTCTGGTCATTTGTAGATCAATCCATGCACCGAATTCATATAGCCTATCCCTCCATTTTTTCGGGGGTAGATCATCGAAGGTAAACTAAAGTCCTAAAGTAGGCTTGGTTGCAGTAGTAGCCTGTGCAGCTGGCTAAGCTGGTGCTGTTTGAGGTGCAGGCTTAGGTCTGAAGGGCTCAGTCCCAACAGATTCTGCTTCACTGATTTCAAGTTATTCAGTATATTGAGACATAGTTATCAGAACATTGGATAACTCTGAAAGATCAGCAAAGTGTGCTGAATCGTCAGATGATGGTTCTGAAACAGGTTCAGATGATGACTCAGGGATTAATTCAGACAAGACTTCTGAGTTTTCAGATGGTGTTATAGAAACTTCAGATGTATTGCTTTCTGCTTCAGTTTTCTTTGATTGAGAATTGGAATTGTCTGCAAGAGATTTAGTTGTTAGGGTAGCTATGTACTCTGTTTAGCTTTATCCTTCATCACATGGGAAGTGGAAGGTTGAACTGGTGGTAGAGACTCTTGTGGTGTACGTATCTGTACTGGCTTACTCCACTGTTTAGCAGGTTCAAAAGGTGTATAAGAAGATGACGCTTTTGGAACCTTTGAAGACTCAGAAACTCGAGGCTTAGACATACGATCAACTATCGAATTTGGTTTTGATCGTCATGGTTTCTCTTGAGATGTTTGGGGATGTATGTACTGTCTAATCAAAGGATAATTGAATTTAAATACCTTTGAGTAGTCAACTTCTTCTGGATACTTTTGATACATAAGAGACTAATATGTTGGCTGAGAATTTGGAAACTCCGAAGAAGATGAGCCATAGATTGTCCTTGATTGTGCAGAATGCATATCAGCTTCCATTTGTTGCACAATTCCTTGTATCTTTTGCATCTCACGAACTTTAAAGTCGAAATCTGTCCCCATATAATGGGCAGAGATGTATTGTCGAAGTTTAGCATCAAGATGCTGAATCTGGGCTTTATAAGACCGATAAATCGTTTGTATCTGTTCCGAAACATAATCGACTTTCTTATGTGTTGCAATGTTTTGTTGACTAATTCCATCCAGCTTGGAATCAATCCTTCTCAGAACTTTGTTCTATGATACTGCGTTAGATGTTTGCCAGTTGAGAACTTCATTAGATTGATTTGATGCAAATGTTCCTTGTGAAGTAATTCCTGTTAGCCTTCGTTGCTACAGAGAGTTTTCCACATACACTTTGTAGTTAGCTTTGGAAACATACCAAACTTTCTCATCTTGTCAGAGCGGGTAATATTGACTCTTGTAGTTCATTTGAAGTGAGTAAGGAGAGAGCCTATAAGAAATTATGGAAACACTGTCTTCTGACCCTGTACATTTGTCTTCAGCTTTGTCTATGTCTTCTTTACCATCTAGTGTGAAGCGTGTATTATCAAACAAAATCGAAAATCTAGTAGAAATTACTCATGTGCCTGTAGAAAATCATGTTTATGAGTCTTCTTTACCTTTGTTGAGTCCATACAGTATACATTCTCGTGACCGTTCTTGGACGAGAAGTATTCGTAATATTTTGCCTACTTCTAGACCTCGTGTGAAAGAAATCATCTAAAGTTCCAAATTGGAATAGTGTGGTCTCAGATTTATAACTGCAGAATAGTACGTAGAGCTTGAAATCCCTAAGGAGCTGATCACCTTATGGAGGGAACAAAATCATACACATCTTCATGTTGGAGCTATACGACTTGTTCTTACCTTTCATGGAAGAAAAGGTATTCTTGCTACAGCTAGGATATCCCTTCTTGACACGGCCTACACAACGTACCAAAATGCCCTTGTTGGTACCTTGCTGACAACGCTCAACAACGGAAGTATCATCTTGACCATAACACCTGATTTCAACATTAGGTTAGATGATCATACCTTGTCTGAACGTCTATAAGTTCAGATTCAGATCACAGAAGCAGATCAAGATCCTACAGCCATCATGGCTACTCTACATCACCAAATGATCTACCGTAGATGCTTTGAACATGAACTTTTCAAACTCTACTTCAAATGCACTTTACATGGTTGCTGATCGATCCAATGATCAGACTACTATCCTCCAGATCCCGAAGCAGTTGCCTTCACATGAGCTTGAAAAGTTGATGCCAACAGAATGGATTACCAATTACCAGAAGGTATTCCACGTGCCTCATCGATACTCTTTTCATACGATGACTCCTCCGATTCTGAAGACTTTGAGAGATGGTATTGTTAAGTCCATCTATGCACGGCCCAGCCATAACACATCTGGTCCTTCAACATCAAGAGCAATCTTTATGGTCCAGCCCATTGATCAACCTATTCTATCATCTTGGGCTACAGAGAGTTTTCCACATACGTTTTGTGGTTAGCTTCGGAAACATACCAAACTTTCGCATCTTGTCAGAGCGGGTAATATTGACTCTTGTCGTTCATTTGAAGTGAGTAAGGAAAGAGCCTATAAGAAATTATGGAAACATTGTCTTTCGGCCCTGTACATTTATCTTCAGCTTTGTCTATGTCTTCTTTACCATCTAGTGTGAAGTGTGTATTATCAAACAAAATCGAAAATCTAGTAGAAATTACTCATGTACCTGTAGAAAATCGTGTTTGTGAGTCTTCTTTACCTTTGTTGAGTCCATACAGTATATATTCTCGTGACTGTTCTTAGATGAGAAATATTCGTAGTATTTTGTCTACTTCCAGACCTCGTGTGAAAGAAATCATCTAGAGTTCTAGATTGGAATAGTGTGGTCTCAGATCTACAACTACAGAACAATACATAAAGCTTGAAGTCCCTAAGGAGCTAATCACCTTATAGAGGGAACAAAATCATATACATCTTCATGTTGGAGCTATAAGACTTGCTCTTACCTTACACGGAAGAAAAGGTATTCCTGCTACAGCCAGGATATCCCTTCTTGACACAGCCTACACAACGTACCAAAATGCCCTTGTTGGTACCTTGTTGACAATGCTCAACAACGGAAGTGTCATCTTGACCATAGCACCTGATTTCAACATTAGGTTGAATGATCTTACCTTGTCTGAACGTCTACTAATTCAGATCCAGATCACTGGAGCAAATCAAGATCCTACAGCCATCATGGCTACTCTGTAGGAAAATCCCGGGACGAACATCATATGTTCAGGTAGCGGAAAACAAAAATTTTTATTCCCGGGACTTTCCCGAAACCCAGGATCCAGGTGTCGGTATGAAGACATCAACCTAAA
>JAOSBP010000007.1:6629736-6644535 GCA_027563825.1 Erythroxylum mucronatum | reverse complement strand
TTATGATTTGGGGTTTGATCTGGCATGTTCTTAGAATAGAAAGATTGGGGTTTTGATTCAATAGGATTAGGGGGTTTCAAGAACCTTGATTTCTTGGGGTTTCCGTATCATAAGTCTTCAAAGGTTCCAAAAGCGTCATCTTCTTATACACCTTTTGAACCTACTAAACAGTGGAGCAAGCCAGTATAGATACGTACACCACCAGAGTCTCCACCACCAGTTCAACCTTCCACTTTCCATGTGATGAAGGATAAAGCTAAACAGATGGAGTACATAGCTACTTTAAACTCAAAATCTCTTGCAGATAATTCCAATTTTTAATAAGAGAAAATTGAAGCAGAAAGCAATACATTTGAAATTTCTGCAACACCATTTGAAAACTCAGAAGTCTTGTCTGAGTTAATCCCTGAGTCATCATTTGAACCTGTTTCAAAACCATCGTCTGACGATTCAGCACAGTTTGTTGATCTTTCACAATAATCTAATGTTGTGATGACTATGCCTCAATATTATGAAGCTTGAACAATGTACCATCTATATATGTTTCTACGCTTTTCGGTTCAGGCAAGCAAACAACTGATAGTTTGGTACGAGTATTAACTAGTCTGTATTTCACCTTTATCAAAAAAGGTCCTGACCGATTTGCTGCAACTTGCTCGACCGTAGCTAATACCTATAAAAAATAATGTTTCTTATCATCCCTACTTGTGCCTGACAAAAATTCAATGCTTCAATCAAACGTAGGGATCTGACATATAACTGCAACGTGTCTCAGCATGAAACAACCACTAGCACGCAAATTGCTAGCACAACAGCAGACTACTCTGAATTAACGAGATTAAGGATCGAAAGAAGGTAGAATGCCTAAGAAAACAATCGATATAAGTAAGCTCAAAACTTAACCAGCCAACATATTCACAAGGCAAAGTGGATTTGTAACTAATTTTATCTTACAACCCCGCACAATGACTTCTACCATGTTATATTTAGTGGCTAAAGGGCTTTTCCATCACAACATACAAATTCTTACAATAGGGCTATAAACTTTAAATGCAAATTGATACATCACTTTTCTGTTGGTAAGACATCTCGCGCAACTACTACTTAAAATTTGAATTGACGACCCCACAAGTAAATTGCATCCCATCTTCAATTAGAACTCTTCCTTGTAGCATAGACACGATAAGCTGCCAGACCAACAATAGCTACTGCAGCTCCAACTACACCATTCAAACAAAGTGGGCATGGTTGGTAAAATAAGAACATGGTAGAAAACGGTTCAAAAATGAATTAGGCTACAGAACAAGCAGCACAAATAGAAAATATAGCAATGTACCTGAAACAAACATCAGTGAGCGATTGATGAGCCGATGATATTGCTTGCGACTTTTCCCTTCTTCAGTTTCAGGAATGTTTAAATGTGGTTGTTCTGCTGCATAAACAATTCTACGGAATACATTGTTCGAATCACCCAATTTTGAGCTGGTGGGAATAGGTGCCTCTAATCCCATGTCTTGTGTAACCTAACAAAAACACAAAGTATGGTGAAAATCTTGTCATTTTGGTTTCAGACTAGCTCCAATGGAAGACTTAATAACACCTTAAAAACCCAAAGGCAGACATCTTCCACAAGCCTTTGCATCAACAACAAATGCGAAGAAAATCACTCTGATTCTGATTTGAGGTAAATACAATATACTAATGTCACTGACACTATCAGATCTTGCAGAATAATAAAGTAGAAAATGCAACCATCACACGTAATAGAAAATCAGAACCAATGCTTCTGACGTCCAAACATCAGTTTTGCATCTTTTTTTTTTGTATATCAAACCCCAAGAATTAATCACATCAAAACTCGTTGTGATATTGCTTTTTTTCAGAAGCCTCAAGTAGTCTAAATGCACTTGGAGATTCTTTCCACTGCAAATTAGTAAAAAGCACCCTTTCCAATATCATATCTATAATTGAAATATGCTATTGATCAATTTTGCAAGATAGAAGTTAGAATTTACATGTAATTATAACATGCACATAATTAGTGTTCTAATAAAATATGGTCAAAATTTATTATTAAATCACAGGGACCTTTATCATTAATTTCAGTATCACAAAGGACGGTTTGGGAAATAAAAATAACTCCAGAGGCTTCATTGACAAAAACTAAATAAAAGCATAGACAAATATGTTAACAAAACCCTGGCCCAGCTCTTCAGAGGATGAGTTGTCTGTTCTATTAAATAACATTTCAGCAAAGAAAATGAATACCTTGGTAGTCTCCTGTATTGCTAGAGGGAACGAATCTAGATCATCTTTGGCTGCTACAACTAAGCAAGGAACCTCAAAGCCTGTATCCTCAGCATGACCAGCAACTTCCACAAGCAAGTTAGTTGTTCTCTTCCATGATGACTCATCAGAGCTGCAACAACATGTAAAACATTTGAATAAATTATGATTTTGTTCCAGTCCTCAGGTGGACACTAAGCCCTAGAGAGAAGGGTTAGGAGCCTAGAAGCAAGCCTAGGACTCCCTGGGTCCAGGGATGACATGCATAACGTTCCCCGAATCAATGGATAAGTATACTGTCCAAGAACAAAGATCATTATTAATACACGAGAACATGAATCCATTGCAGACAACTGAACAAATGCTAAGATCCTAAGACAATTCACCAACTTATAATTAAATCCTGCAAAGCCTAGCTTGTACCTGTCATATACAAATACTGCTACATCGCATGGTGCCAAAGATTCTTTACTCGATAAGAGTTTCTTAATACCACCTTCAGAAATTTCCTTTAACACAAGGGTTTTCTTAATTCCCTATACAAGAAATTGTCCATATTCAGTTTCACAGATAATTAAGCTAAACAAATGACCATAAATGTCAAGAATACATTTGAAAGAAATCGAAAAAGAAGACAGACGAGAAAATTGAAACGTATGGGAAGGGAAGACTAGGAACTAGTCAAGGACTGTATTCCTAATCACAAATAATCTTCTCCACATGAACAGAGATGAATATATCCTGTGATATTTACATTAAAAAAATTTAAAGCAAACTAGCATTTGGACTTACTCCAGGTAGATCAACAACATTAGTAGCATAAGACTCTTCAGCAGATGATGGACAACTTTCAGAATATGATCTGCATTCACAAACGTTAACATTAAAGTTTCCTAAACTTAGTTAACAAAAATATAGAGCATGATGCAAGGATATTCAGCAATGAGAATAATGAGCATCAATGACAGACCTTCCAATAAAAGAATTCAACAATGCAGATTTTCCAGCATTCTTAGGTCCAAATACAAAGCATTGGAGAACATTTCTTTCTGACTGCTGCTTCTTACGATCTAAACGTCTTCTCCTCATTATACGGATGGTAGAAGCTGGATCTCCAGGATAGTTAAGGTAGATTAGATTTTCCACAGCATGAGATGGATCAAGAAGTGCCATAAGCGCCCACTATAACATATAGCACACAAAGTAACTGTTAAGATAGAAATATGCCAACCATTAAATGTTGCTAACGAAAATTGAAACTATAATCAATCCGTTATACATCCCACCTGATTCCTCAAAAGGATGCAGGTTGAGATAATGGTGTCTTAACAGACATAGAAGACAGAATAAGTTTGAGAAACAAAGTTGAACCACAAACTTCGTACCATTGGCATAAAATTGATTCAAGGGACATTAGTGCAAAAGCATAAGAGAAGTAAGGAAACAAGAAGGAAAATTTGGTATAGTCAGTGACAAGGATTACAGGCTTGTTTCTTTCCAAAAAAAAAAAAGAATTACAGGCTTGCTTAAGAGAGAGACAGGAGATGACTGCAAAAGAACATTGAATATTAATACCTTTGACAAAAATGCACCGATAGATAGTCCACCCAATGCAGTTTTCTCCGCAGTATCTTTATATGGAGCTTCATCCCAAGGACTGAAATTATCACAAGTTGAAGACAAAACAATGGACGAAAGTCAAAAGACAGTAAAGAAAAAAAACCTTCATCCAGGAGATGGAGTGGCACATCCATAGCAAATTCCTTGGATGTGTCTCACACATTACAATAGCTAAATAAACTAAGAATCCAGATAAGAGACAAAAAACAATGAAACACCAAACTCAACCTTCGAAATTGAAACAGGATTAGAGAAAACATGACAGTGAACCACACCCATAGAAAAGAGGTATCACTTAATGACTGCTATTGAAAGACTATGCATACCCCATAGGAAACCAAAATACCTCTCTGGTGCAGTTGAAAAAACATCTTCAAGTTCAGCAGGGCGAAGGTTGTTATCCTGTCCAAGAAAAAAGCACATGGTCAAATTCCTTAATTCCAGAATAACGCAGTTGGAAATGTGAGCAATATTTGTAGGATGTGATAACACAACGGAAAATCTAAGTGGAAAAGATTTACTTAATGACTACCCCTCATAGCAGATAGACATACATAATCACCATCATATATTTCATAGGTTGCTCGCAAGAACTCAATAGCTTCATTTGCAAGCTCCGTACTCTGCATAAATGGAAACAAATGTTAGAAAATTAAATATCACTTGCTGGGAAAAACAGATGAATATCAAAATTATACATGCAAGGTCTTGCAGCCTGTGATGTTTAAATTTTTTTATTTAAAGAAATGGGCTAATTTCAGAACAACCCATTATGATATTGTGGTTTTCCAAAAAAATCACTAAGAGGCACATGTAATTCAATAATTAGTCAAATATGCCCTTTCTGTAATATTTTATTGTTTTGTTCCACAAGTCGTTGATAAGATATTGTAATTTCATATAAACTATAACCACTTATCAATTCTTCCTTGACATAATTAATTAAATTTACAATTTTATTTTACACAATATTGAGAATATACCTATTTGATTAATTAACAAATCACTAGGACCTCTTTGATGTAATTCAAATTATGTAAATCTTTTTGACACAGTGAGACCACAAGAGTGCTTGGCATAGTTAATCTAAAAGAAATCAGAAAAGATCTCTATGCATAAAACAAATAGGATAATAATCTAAATCCAGCCAAAGCTATGCTCTTTACGACCCAGAATAAGCAAAATCTGGAATTGGAGGCAAAATCCTGCAAGTTTAAGTAAAGTTTATCACTTCCTTAAAATGTCTTTGTAATGAAATCTTATAAAGGATATTTATCTTTGTGGGACCAAATATGTACAATGAACTGACAATTCTAATAAATCAACAAAGATGGGCACGACCAAAATAGAAGTAAAAACAAGATTGACATTGTCCATTTCTAGTATTCAATGTCATGAACAAAACTTAGATGCAAATGCCAACAATTAGGAAATTATTCCCAGCATAAGCCACAAGCAACAATCAACAAGATATTACCTGATCAGGTGCACGTTTGAATTTTGGAATTAGTTCATCAGCAAGTTTTATGTCATTGTTGTATCCAAATTTCCGCAAGACAGTCCATGTAGTCTCAAGACGCCCTTTTTCTATGAAAAGTGCATGAAGAAAGAGGAATCCTGTCAATGTGAGGCCACGTTCATTTACTCCTCTATCAGTTTCTCCTCCACCAGGCAACTTTTCTTCCACCACCCTCTTGACACCCACTATTTCAGAAGGTTGTAGTGGAGAATTAAAACATTTGACCTAATTAATAGAACAATTATCAGATCAACAGAAAACGGCAAGAACAGACATGTAACCTTTTTCTTGGTTGTTGTCCAACCAAAAAACACTGCTACATCAAAGTCTTCGACAAAGCCACTAGATATAAACCCGAATTTGTTATGCTAAGGTTATATGTACTCAAGTTTTAAGAGAGCTAATACTTGGCTCAACAGAAGATACATATTGCACAGAAAACAAAACTGAAACTGGGTAGCAACCACTGGTCTCCAAAAGATCCATGGCACCCAAAAACTGAAAGGCAGACAATAAGAGAGAAGAGGAAGAACAAGTAATATCAAAATAATTTGGAACAGAAATATAACCTGAAACTCATTTAATTCAGCGTCACTAAGGGCACCATCCCTGTCTAGATCACAGAGAATAAATATCCGCTTCAATGCCCTCACACACCTAGGCTTCAAAGTTTGAGATTCTTGATCAAACAGTGGACCAGTTGGGTGCAGTACTGCCTTCTGTGCATAATAGAAAACCTCAGGAATCTGCACAGTGAAAACAAATTAAATGATCAAACATTACATAGGACCCTAATACACCGAATGAAAGATCCAACCCAATCATTCACTTTAAGTAATTACATGGAAAAAAAATTGAAAAACCATGAAAAAAATGACATTTACATGAAACTTGAGCAGACAGATTATACAGCGGTAGGGTGTAAATGCAGTGAAAGCAATGGCAAACGTATTTGTTAAGCAAATCACTGAACACTATCAAAACAAGATGTCAATATCAACTTCCCATATCCCTAGATGGTAAATAAAAGAAAAAGAAATACAGTAAGGCATTTCCCAAGTGTACCTGAATGTGTCTAAAAGCTGAACACTCTATACAAGTTTCTATCTCACGAAATTGTTGCATTATGGGTGACATCACCTGCTCCAAGTTCACCTGTTGGTTCTCATCTCTTAGATCTAGTTTACAGCCCACAACTATAACCGGCACCTTCACCTGCTCATGATTCATACATAGCAGTTAGGATGATACATCTATCCCAATGCGAGTGAAGCCAGTGTGCGACAATTTACCCACAAGATCATTTTATTATTCCATTTTTCACACAAAAATACCACTTCAGAAGGACTATTATGGGAAATATTCACAAGGATAGACAAACCACAAACAATTATATGTTTATTTGTGAAACTAACTAAGGAAGAATTAACTACATAAGGAATTCTATGAAAAGTAAAATAAACAAGCAAAAGCACAGCCCATATCTCAATCAAATTGATGCTCTCAATCAAGGGGACAGCATAAAAGATCTTTGCAGATAATAAAGACCTCCAGTCGGCGAAGGTCTGGAAGCCAGAATGTACTCAAACGATCAAGTGTCTCGGGTCTGTCACAAGCATATGTAAGAACAACAGCGTCAGCTCGCTTTAGTTCTTCAGCTACTCTAACAGCATCCTCCACCCTAAATCACAGGAACAGAACATTCACGTTGTCTACTGCGACACTCCAAAAAGACATCTACCACTTTCTATATTCCAAACATCAAAGTTTTGAATCAATTCAAACAGTCGAATGCAGAACATAGCACCGAATAACAGCTGTTATTATCAAAATTCCTTCAAAAGCTTAAGTATGAATATACACCTCGAGGGAGTATCGATAATAGTGACAGGCACGCGATCAGGGTAGAAATCCTCTGGCAGCCGGGTAGGAGGTAGCACTGGAGGGACATTCGTTGGGTATGTGTCTGCGGCAGCAGTGACTATCAAGCTCGACTTCCCAGTGCCTCGGTCTCCAGCAACCACGATCCGCACCCCGCTTTTACCTCCGGAACTTGCAGCTTTCGCCATCTAAACAGCCACTGACATGCACAAAAGTAGAAAACCCTAACCAATCAATATTTCTTTCTCGATCAGCATTTGTGTATTTGAGGCCAGTGGCATTCAGTGTAGAAACGCTGGTTTGTGGGGGAAAATTAGGAACACAGGAGTGAACCATACTAAATCCCTACTAAAAAATAGAGTTGTTAACTCCTCAATTAGAATATAAAAATAAAAAAATTAATTTACTTTCTGGCGACACTTTTGGATAACGAATTACATAAAAATACAGAGATTGAGAACGTGTTAATGATGATGAAGTTTTCAGCGGCGCGAAAAAGATGCAGGAGGAGTTTTAAACTGAGAGAGAGCACACCAGTAATGAAGAGGATACCGGAGATGGAGGATTATACCGTATGGTTTTGGTCAGGGAGTAAAGGAGGTCAAAGGAGTACTGGAAACTGGGGGCCGCACAGGTTGTTGCGGCGGCGGCGGCGGCGGCGGCTGATGCAAACTACGAGAAGATACGATGTAATAACTGGAAGAAGTGGAAAGAGAGCGTCAAGAGACTAGACAGTTTCCCTTTTCTTTTTATGTTTTGAATTAAGTTATAAAAGGCTGAAAAGCAAATTTTTACCGGACGGACACATAATTTTGCCAAAGCTGCAAGGCAGTACAACATTTGCAGCTACAAAAAAATTAGTTACATCTCCGAATGTCAATGCAAGTCGATCCTAGTGTAAGTTTATATCATAAATTCTAATGACATTGACCAGCTCCGTCAGGAATTGTTTACAACTTGTGAAAATCCCACATGTGCAGTACCAATAGGATAAGGCTATATAATAATACCATATTTGTGATCTTTCTTGACATGTTGTAAGTTCAAACTCTAACATTTCTCAAGCGTTGCTTTCCAAGCTCACATACACTACAAGAAAAGTGTTAATTACCGACAAAAAATTACCGACAGTAAAAAAATCGTAGCTAATTACCGACGGAAATAATATATCCGTCAGAAAAGTTGTCTAGAAAATAAAAAAGCACAAAAAATTAATGGAAAATTATCGACGGAAGTGTGTGTCATCTTCCATCGTGAAGGCTAGAACTTTTTTATTTATAACAAAACGACGTCGTTTTAAAACTAACCACACAACGTCGTTTTGTTATACTTAAAAAGGTTCAAGCCTTCAACAACAAAACGGCGTCATTTGTGTTAAACAATAAAACTAACCACACAACGTCGTTTTGTTATACTTAAAAAGGTTCAAGCCTTCAACAACAAAACGGCGTCGTTTGTGTTAAACTTCAAAACGTTTTGCTTCAGGAACAAAACGATGTCGTTGGTTTAAGTTGGCATACTTTAAAACGTTCTGCTTTCAGCAACAAAACGACGTCATTTGGTTTTAAACCATACGACATCGTTTTGTTTAAGAAGGTAGAACGTTTTGTTATGTATACCAAAACGACGTCGTTTGGTTTAAAACCAAAAGACATCGTTTTGGTTTCCTTAAAATCGAACCAGAGCCCCCTTCCCCCCTCCCCCCACCTGCGCGTTGTTTCCTCTTCCCCCTCCAGATCTGCTTCGTTGCGTCGTTTGTCGTCTGCGTGTTCTCCGTGGAGCTGCTGCGACTCCAACCATTGTCGTCATCTTATCCGGCAGTTTTCGTCAAGGTATTTTCATCTTCTCTCTATCTTGAATGACTTTTGTGTTATGATAATGAATTTTTTCCTTTACCGTGTTGAATAACTTTGGATTGTCTACATGAATTTTTTCCTTTACCGTCTTTTCTCTATCTTGAATGTCTGATGAAAATTCACTATATTGAACAAAATGAAGAGATCAAAACAAATATATTATCTCGTATTTTTTTTAAAATGCATATAATCAAGTAGTTTCCAAATTTTATTTCACAAAAATGCCATAAATTCAAATTCAAACAAAATTATACACAATACAATACAAATGAGAGTTGAAAAAACCCATTTCAGTCTTTAATTTCATTAATGATCAATTTAAAAAAATAATCAAGGATATGAAAACTTAAAAAGTCCCTAATTCTGAAACCTTAACTCACCAAAAAATGTATGCTTAAGATAACAAAGTACTAATGAAATGGTACCATATTAATAACTAAGAATGCACTTAATGACTAAAAGGTGGGATTCCTAAGACATGATTGAAATCAACAAACATGCATAGACTAAATGTAATATTGAGCCTACTTACAGTAATACAAAGCAAACTACTAATCAACCTTAATAAATTTTTACATAATCCGACTTGCCTTTTCATCTTCGTTCAATTTTATTGTGATACTCATAGGTGTCCCCAGTGATTTGGCTTAATCCATTTTGAAGCATTTGAGTAGTTCTTTAGTGTACTTCACTTGATTGATAAAGATACCTTGATTTCCATTTCTAAGAAAGAAGTTAAGCACTCCTATTATACTAGTCTCAAATTCTCTACTCATATAACTGGAAAATTATATAAATATACTCTCAGTAGTGGAACCAAAAAAAATGTCATCGACATAAACTTGAACAACTAAATATCATACTTGTGCATTTTAACAAAGAGTGTAGCATCAACCTTAACTTTAGAGAAACTATTTTCTAAAAGATATGTACTTAACCTATCATACCAATATTTAGTAACTTGTTTCAAACCATATAAGGCTTAGAAAGTTTGTAAACATTGTTGGGTTTGTTATATTTTTTTGAAGTTGATTAATATACACTTCTTCTTAAATAGAACTATTAAAAAAACACTTTTAACATCCATTTGAAACAATTGAAAGTTTTTACAAGATGCAGATGCAATTAATAGTCTAATAGATTTTAACCTAGCTAGTAGTTCCTCTTGATTATACCTTTTTACCACTAATCTAACTTTATTTCTCATAATGGTACTCGATTCATCTTACTTATTTTTAAAATCCCAATTGATACTTATGATTTGGTGATATCTAGGTCTAGATACTAAATTCTATCCCTTATTGCTATCAAATTGGTTTGACTCCTCATTTATAGCAAAAACCCAACTTCCATCATTAAAAGCTTCTTCTATAGTCTTATGTTCAATTTAAAAAATGAAAATAGGATGAGATAAGTATATAAAATGAGATCTAATGATTACTTCTTATTGATCATTACCTCGAATTTGATCTAGAGGATTGTTCTTCTTGAAATTATAATCTCTTTGTAGCTTCTCATCCTTCTTGTTTCCCTCACTTGGTTTGACAATATGCTTATGTAAGGTGTGTTGATGATCACTCTTATTTTCTTCAAGGGCTAATTTCTCGAATTCCTTAGATATACCTATATAGCATCTTTAAGATCATTCTTTGACATAATAGGAGATTCATTAAAGATAACATGCATAAACTCTTCATCAATAAGACTTTTTTCTATTAAACACCCTATATGCTTTGCTTGTTAAGGAATAGCAACAACAAAAATCCTTCATCCACTCTAATACCACTTGTTAGTCCTAAATCTTGGACTTCCTCACTAATTCTTGTGCCCAGGAATTTCCTAAATAATCTAGTTGACTTCTAGAATTCCTAACAACTAAGACCTAAATAATCTTATTCTCGAGGTACGTAAAAATTTAGAAAGGGTTATTTTCTTATATAAATGAATGAAATTGATTAAATTGAGTTATTGTTGATTAGAATTGAGAATATCTTAAACATAAGATGTTGGACCCCGAGCCTTTCTGTAAGCTAGGGCTATTAAACGAGGAACTATTGGCAATTAGCTATGTGTAAAGCAAAGAAAAAGTTATGGAATTGAGAAGAAATGGAAAGGGATTGATTGAATTAAAAGTCATAGGATTTGGTTAAGGGTCATGAGTTGGATAATTTTCTGAACGTGGTTCAGTATTTTGCAAAATTCGGGAGCTGTAGAGATCTGATTGAGTTGATTCTTGAGGCAAAATAAAATTGAGACATGGGGCTACAAATCATGTGAAGGGATCGAATTCCAATTTAGTCCCTAAGATTGTCAATTTCTGGATTGAAGTTGGGTTAATGTTCAGTCTCGGATTAGTAAGAGCTGAACGAGTATTTTGGCCATAACTCCTTCGTTTCTAAACCGATTGGAGCGTTTTTGGTGTTGTTGGAAGACATAGAGGAACATTTTTCAAGAAGAAAGTTTTACCAAATTATGTCGTTTAGCTGCCCAAAATTAAGAAGCAAGATGGCTGTTTTTAGGGCAAAGTGCAGGGGCAAATATGGAAGACCACTTAAAGAGTAAAGGTTGTAGGCTTAAATGAAGGAGCATAAGAGTCTTTTGCTGTCATTTAATGACAGAGCATGAAGGCTGTCGTTTTGTCTAAGTGAAACACGACAATAATGAGAAATAAAAGAAGAAAGAAACGAAGAGAGGGAGAAGAGATGAGAGAAGCGTCGGATGAAGAAGAAGAAGACATAGCTTAGGGGTTCGATTTTTTTTCTCCAAGGTTCTAACAGATTTTCGATAAAATAGATTGTTGTTAAAGATGATATTGAGATATAGGATGATTAAAGTGAAGTGAGTTTTGATTAAGGATAAAATTTCCAGATGGGAATTTGAGTTTGAGAGTAAATGAAGTCAATTGGAGTTTGAAATCACTTTGATTAATGAGTACCAAAATGAAGAATTTTAATAAAGATTGAATTGTATTCGATTGAATAAAGAAATAAAAGGAATGAATAAGAATGAAAAAAAATTGCACGGTTTTTGGCTTAGGTTGTCTTAAGGGTTTTCAACGCAACGGTTGTCTCTAAGTTTTTCTTCGCGGATGTCGGATAGATTTGTTTCAGTTCAATTTGCTTTCTTTAATTCCGAGCCCATCGATTCGTTTGCTTCAGTTTGTCGTATCGGTTTGATTCGATATCTTCGTTTTAATTTCTTCTGCTTCGTTCGGTTTGCGATCCGTTTATTTCGCTTTGTTTATGATCCGTTTGTTTCATTTCTGCCACTTTACGTCCGATTCAGATTCCTTCGTTTTCGTTTTTCCGATTCTGTTTTTCGGTTGGGGTCCGGTCCCGAGATTGAGTCCTAACATTAATATTTAGGTAGTCATAATCTATTGCTAAATGTTAATCTTAATCTATAGATATAATTAACGTAATTAGAAAATTAAAGATAAATTAAAAGATTTTAATTTATCTAATCTCATATATAGTTTACGGTTACAATTTATATCCATTATTAACAGTTTTATAAACTTAATAGGTCACACACATACAATGGTTCAAGAGAGAAAAAGTAATTTGATCAATTTGGACTTAGTTGTAAAGTTTGAGAATCTTTAATATCAAATATAAGGTATTTAATAAATAAGAACCAATATTATATATTAGATCTTATTTAGACTAATTGGAGTTTAATTATAGTTAATTATAATTCTAATTAAATTTTAATTAAAATTAGGAATATATTTTAGTTAAATTATTAAAAGGCCGAAGCATATTATAAATAGGCATAAGATCTTTAAGAGCCAAAATTCCTTTCTTTCTCCTCTCTACACTATTTGTAGAATTATCAATATATTTTTATGGATATCATTAGAAATTGGATGCTTATGCAACTATAATAGTTAAGATAAAACTGTTTTAGAAATCGATTTAAAGGAAGTTATGAAAAAAGATAATCAAGCTTCATATTAAGGTATGATTTATAATTCATACTTTATTAAGTTTATGCATTAATCATGTTATAGATTAAAGTGATCTTGTCATTTATGAAATTATTTAAAAAAACTAAATTTATTCTACTATATGTTAGATATGGTCCCTCCCTAATTTTTCAATACTAAATACGTTAGAAATAAAATTAATGTCAATCATCCGTTCGATCGTTTGCCTTCATTCTTGGAATCAATAAAAAAAGTAGTAGTTATGGGATTCTAAATAGTTATTACATCATATGTAAGACTTCTCATCCTCGTAGCTAAGCTTAACTTTGGTTATAGGTATTATACTTAACCAAACTAAGTGAATATAATTGAAAGCACGAGGGAAGCAGATTCTCCAAGCATGTTTGTTGTTAAAAAGTTTAAAAGAAGATAATCAAAGTCTCTTGTTGTAAACTCAATTCAGAAAAGATATCTTTATTCAACATAAGCAGTTGGCTTATATAAGCCTTACAAAGAGATAAACTGAAAAACAAACAATCCATGATTTACGGATCCTAATATCATGGTAACTAGCTAAAGAAATGGTCAGACTCTACCCACGTGTCCCACTAAAGAAATGGTCAGACTCTACCCACGTGTCCTAGATAATAGGATTTATTAACTGAATAAACTTTTGACAACTTCAACTACAACCCCAACAATTCCTCCCCTAAACTGATTTGCAGTAATGCTTTTAGTTTAGTCACGGTACCAAACACAAACCCATTGACTCACGCAGCTTCAAGAACACATCTAGCTTTAGTGGTTTTGTCATAATGTCTGCAACTTGTTCTTGTGTGACACAATGCTTCAGCTCAACATCGCCATCTTTGGTTAAATCACGCAAGAAATGAAACCTTACATCAATGTGTTTGTTGCGTCCATGCATGACTGGATTCTTGGATAGCTTAATAGTAGATCTGTTGTCACATAGCATAATAGTACACTTACCTTGACGATGACCAAGCTTCTCCAATACTCTCCTCATCCACACCATTTGACAAGCACAAAAGGCCGCTGCCACAAACTCTGCTTCAGTTGTAGACAAAGCAACTACAGGCTGTTTTTTTAAGGACCAGGACACCGCTCCTTTACTAAGTAGAAATACATAACCAGAAGTACTTTTCCTGTCATCTACATCTCCTGCATAATCACTGTCTATATATGCCATCAACTCTCCATTACCTTCTTTTCGATAAAAGACTCCTAAATCTACAGTACCTTTCAAGTATCTTAGCACCCTTTTTGCAGCTTGCAAATGTAACCCAATTGGACTTGCCATGAACTTGCTAATGAGAGACACCACACACATCAAATCTGGCCTTGTTACAGTTAGATACATAAGACTTCCAACCAATTTTTTGTACATGGTAACATTCACCTTGGATCCTTCTTCATCCTTCATTTGTCTAACACCAGGAACAATGGGATTCTTCACACTATTACTCTTCTCCATCCCAAACCTTTCCAAAACATCTTTTCCATACTTTCTTTAACTAATATAAATGCCTTCAGGATTTTGTAAAACCTCCACACTGAGAAAATATTTCATCTTTTCCAAATCAGTCATATCAAATTCAAGTTTCATAGAATTTTTGAACTTAACAAACATATTCTCATCATTACCAGTAAAAATTAGATCATCAACATATAAGCTAACAATCAAAATT
>JAOSBP010000007.1:6612864-6624216 GCA_027563825.1 Erythroxylum mucronatum | reverse complement strand
GAAGAAGGCTTGGCTTAGGCGGAGGAGACGTTGGCTTGGCTTAGGCAGGAGAAGTTAGTTTTAGTTAAAACGTCGACATTTTAATTTTGGCACAGAATAGGTACAGAATTAGTGGGACAGAGGATCTGATTCCCACTGTCAAAAGGGTTGACATCTCTGTCCCCATTTTGGTGTACTTACCCTGTCCCATTCAATTAAAGCCATCTATTTATGTGAGTCCCACATAAATAAATGGCTTGGATCAAATGGGACAGAATAGGTACACAAAAATGGGTACAGATGCCTTCTCCCACATTAGCTGCCACTGGATGCCACCAATTGTGCTGGCAATAACTATTCCTTCTCCAAATAGTAGCATTCAACTACACTGAAGACTTATTAAATAAAAACATCATAAGCAAAAAATACGCAAAACTTCCCAAAAATTTAGTGGTGTCAAACCACATGCTACCATTCTGCCGTTCCAAAAATTTAGTGGTGTCAAACCCATGCTACCATTCTGCCGTTGTCTTAGTAACTGATGGATTTTGGTTTCCAAAATCCACATAATTTCTTTTTTTTTTGGGAAAACAGAAATTAAATTAATCCATAAAAGTTTTAAAAGAAAAATGTTTTACAACAGACTCTCAAGAAGTGAAACATATGATTTTGCCAAGCTACGAAGCATTGTCAGATTTGTAAATACAGAAACTAGTTATGTCTCCAAATGTCAATACAAGTTGACCATAGTGCAAGCTTTTCAGAAAAGATAATGATATGAATTCTAATGGCATTAACTAGGTCTGTCATGAATTATTCATGGCTTATTTCTTTATTGTGAAAAATGGGTCTCTTTCTTTCATCCTATATGTATAGTACCAAGTAGGATAAGGTTATGTAATACACTATTTGTGATCTTTCTTAACATGTAAGTTTAAACTCCATCTTGTGATCTGTTGGCTCTTATATGATGGATTATTGATTGTACATTTATGAAGTACTATTTTCCAAGCTCCACCTGTGTATTTGCATTGGAAAAAAGGTATGAAGTGCTCTTCAATTAACTTCTACAAAGGTACATCAGTTTTTCAAGCAGTTAGCCTTATTTAATATGTTGATAGTGTGTAGTTTCTCCTTTATAGCGCTTCATAACGTTGTAGCGGCTCTAGGAAGATTATATTTGCACCACACCACTTTGTATCATAAGACATTTTGAGATTCTACTAAAAGAAGTTTTATGCATGATGTATTATTGTATATTCCATTAGCAATAGGACACTAGCAATTTTTGTCTTCCAAATTTTCCCTTAATTCCACTTTATTGATCTCTATCTACATATTGCTGTCATTTATTCTCATAAAGATCTCATTCTTAACCATCATTGATTTGATAGGTTTTGATTGTCTAGAATGATGTCTTTTAACACAATTAGCTTAACCTTACTTTTAAGAGAACCATCAAATATCCAATTGTCATGCCAGAATATTATGTTCATCCCATTTCCTACTACCTTCCTGATATGAATTCTAATGAAGCTTCTCCATTTAAGAATCTCACTTAATGTAGCTTATGCATTCCTAGTTGTGAGATCAATTTCCAAAATGCTCTTAACTTTGATGTAGTATTTATGCACCTACTTGCACTATAAAGACCTATGATCATTAATTAATCTTCATAATCTCTTGATAATCATGCAGTTATTCAATAGTGTTAAAATAATGATGTTTAAACCTCTTTGCTTTATAGATTTATAGGTTTCAGACCATTTATGTCAACTTTATAACCTCCTTCCTTTGAACTAGACCAGAGAAATTTCCTTAGAATTTTATCAATGGGTTTATTCACAACACTTGGAATAGCAAGATGTGTTGCCCAATGTATATTGATTAAACGTAACACAATTGTAATTAGTTAAGTTTTTTCAGCTATAGATAAAGCTTTCGTTCTCTAACTTGTGATTTTTGCTTGTATTTTGTCCACAAAAGGTTTAAAAATTCCATGGCTCAATCTAGAAGTAGTCATTGGAATTCTAAGATAAGTTAAAGGTAAAGACTTTTCTCTAAAACCAGTGATATGCTCAGCCATGCTTCTCTGATTCTCTACACTTCTAAAAATGTGAAAATAGCATTTTTTTCAGTATTAACATGGAGTCCAAATAGTTTAGTGAATATTCTAATAGCCTTTATAACAATTGGGAGTGAAGTTTTTGCCCACCCTAGCTAAGATAATTAAGTCATCCGTAAAGATGAGGTTGGTAATTCAAATTTCCTACTTTTACAATGAAATTTGAAATGGTTGGTTCTCTTTACAATTCTTCTCAAAAGCCTATTGAATACCTCCATAACAATGGAAATTAACTATCGTGAAGAAGGGTTGGCTTATCTAATGCCTTTGGAACTTTTGAAGAATTTTGTTTGATTTTTATTTATGAGGACTCTAAAAGATGGAGTGGTGAAGCATAATGATATCCATTCAATGAAACATTCTTGAAACTCCAAAGCCGTCATGAATTTACCTAAAAAAGACCAATTAATATTATCATAAGCTTTCTTTAAACCAATCTTCAATATACAGTTTTACCTCTTTTCCTTTTGAAATAACCCTTTGTAAATTATTACAATAAAAGAATATTATCACTCATCTCTTTACTAGGAATCTAGACCCCTTAAGTATTGTCTATATGGTTTATCAAGATCACCTTTAATCTTTTGGTCAAGATTTAGAAATAATCTTGTTAATTGAATTTTAAAAAGATATCAGCCTTAAATCACCAAAACATTTTTGTTCTCCTCCTTTAGGAGTGACTGTTATGAAACTGCCATTGATCAATTTGAGAATCCTTTTCTTTTGAAAAAAAAATCTAACACTGCATCTAGTACTATATCTTTGATGATAGGCTAGGATTTAGTGAAGAACATCATGTTAAATCCACCTAGTCTTATAGTTTTATGAGGATTCAAACCATTGATAGTTAGCTCAATTTTTGCTCTAGTCATAGGTATAGAGAGTATATCAGCTTCATAAGAACTAATACAACTGCATGTGATACTTTTTAAAAATTTCGTTAAAGATTGAACATTGGTGGGGGCATTCATAAAACTGGAGAAGTAATTAAAGGCTTCTAACTTCAACAAGTCTTAATTGGAAATGGTGTTATTATTACACATTAGTTTATTGATCAAGTTTACAGCTTTCCTTGAGATTATAGATCTATGAAAGAAGGTTGATCCTCTCCTCCTTTCAATAAAACAATTCTATATATTTGCCTCATCAATGACTGATCAAAGGAGAGAGCTTTAGAGAAGTTATACAAAGCTTGCTTTTCATTTTCAATAAGCATATGCATTGAGGCTTTTTATACAAAGATAAGATTAAAGCAATTCTAGTAGTAGCAACAAGATGGTGTAAATTTCCTACATTCTCCTTATGCTAAATTTTAAGATTCTACTTAATTAAATGCATTTTCTAATTGTATTTATACTGCTTAGAACCATTCACTTTAGCTCTAATTCCTTATGTAATGCATCATCAAAACCTGAAACATCAATTAGAAAATTTTTAAACTTGCAAGGGTGGCTGATTATCTTAAAATTTGTTGAATTAATGGTAGGTGAATGATCTGGAAAAAAAAGAGTTATGAAAAAAGGTGAAGCTATTGGGGAAATGTTGAAACCAATCAATATTTGTAGGAGATATATCAAATTTCTTCCCGATAAGATCATTTCCTTACTGATTATTACTTCATGAACAGAAATTTCCACCTGAGGCTACATTAGTTACCTCATAATTTGATAAGCACAACATTAAATCCTGACTAGGAATCTTATTGGCATATACCCCTTCTACTTCTTCATATGTAATAACTGCACTAAAGTCTCCAGTGAGTAACTAGGGCTTATTTGTGTGACTAGAGATCCTTATAATATCATTCTAGAGTTGATGCCTTTGATAGCCATTACTATGAGCATATATAAAGGAGATTTGACAATCAATCTTAAAGGATTTATAGATAACATCAATATGAATCATCTAGTCTATAATGCATAATAGAGAAGCTTCAACATTGTTATTATTGTAGAGAACTAGAATTCTAGCCACTCACTTCTTATTAGCTTCATAATGTCAAATTTACCATCTCTAAATATGGTTTCCATAAGAGCTAAAAGATCAGGTTTATTTTCACTAATGAAGTCTTTGATAAGTGACTTTTTAGAAGGAGCATTAGCTCCTCTAATGTTCTAGGTTGCAATATTCATATTTTGTAGTAATGAGTAGGTGGTTTTTTTTCCTACTCAATTTCATCCTCTGCATTTTTTAAAATTCTTTCTCAGATGTATTCTTCTCAATCTTTTGGTTCAAAGTTTATAGCTTATCATTCTTTAATATTAAAGTTTCCAGTAATTCTTCTTCTCCATTTAGTCTCTCCATATTATTATGAATTTTTGCTAATTTATTAGGAACTAATGTTATAAATCCTTCTATCTGTTTTGAAGGTTTGATTTGTATTTCCTCCCTTAAACTTGTGTTATTATTATGCTCAATATCTTCTCATATATCAGTTTCCTCAAATTCAACATACAAACCTATTTTAAACCTCATATTGAATTCACTTCTTCCTAAGTCCTTCAAATTACTTTTCTAAGCATAAAAGACTCTTAAGTTGTCTTTCATGGTTTCAATTTGCACATTTAGTCTTACAATTGGTATAGAATCAATTAAGATAATGAGCTAACCAGTACATAGAATCTTGTAAAATTGATTCTTAAAACCTCAGTCGTTGCTTAATCTATGCAAATTAACTTTTTAATGTAGCTTGTAAGATAACTTAATCCATTTTTTGTCCAATATTGTAAAGGTACCTCAATCAAATATTTTTAATCAAGTTACATAATTCAAGATGGCTTTGATACCACTATTGGGAAATTGGGGCTGGAACTAATCTCATACACAATAGAATAATAGGGAAACCTTTTTATGTGATTTTATAAAAGTTAAGATCACTTTAAATATATAGCATGATTAACACGTTAAATATAATAAAACATAAATCTTAATTTGTACCTTCAATCTTAATTTGTACCTTGTTGTGAAGCTTAATCATTTTCTTGTTATTTCATTCGAACTATTTTTGAAATTAGCTCATCAACCATTGTAGTCTTATAAGTGTCCTAATCAATTAAACTTTAATTATAATTTAAAATAATTCTAACTAAATAATATTTATGCCCAAATAAGATCTAGTATCTCATATTAATTCTTATTTATAAAATATGTCATAGTTTTCGTTAAGTTTTTCAAACTTTACATTCAAGTCCAACTTAATTAAATGACCCTTTCTCTCTTCAACCCGTGTTTTATGTGTGATCCATTAGGTCTCAAATATGTTGGCAATGGATATAAAATATAACCATAAATCATATTTAAGATTAGATAAATTAAAATCCTCTAATTTTTATTTAATTATCTAATTATATAATTTATATCCTTTAATCAAAATTATTGTTTAACAATGCATCATAACCACCTGATACTTAGGAATGTCAATGTGGTTTTTACTAATCTTTTCGTGCATAATTTGTCATTATAATTCAATCCTTTCATCATAATATATTATGATTAGAGATGAAACATAGAATTAATTTCTACTCTATTTGAGTCCAATCATATTAGTTCTCCACTATTAATAATTGATTCAATTAATTGCATTTGAAAATTTCAAATTGTCATTCCACCTTAGCCAAAGATTTCTCGAATCAATACTAGTTAAGAACAATAAAACATACTCCCTAATTATTTTAGGGTGATGAATTTTATATAAATCACCCAACTACCTCTATATAGTTCATGCCATATTCAATAACCACCGACTAAGCTACCTTTGACTAAAATAGTTCATAAATATTATCAACACATATCAATCCTCATATGAGATAATTTGGTGATCTCAAGTCAAAAGATCACTAAGGCAATCTTCACAAAGAGAACTTTCATAAACATACAAGTAATGTTCCAAATGGAATTCTCATATGGAGTCATTTCAGTGAAATTATTCTCTAATAAGCACCTATACATTTGTTTAAATATATTCATACTTTAGTCTATAAGATTAACTACTACCTTTATAAAGAAGAAACATAACGTGTGCTAGCTTTTTATGCTCTATTAATATCCAGTCTTAACAAAATAATGACTAGGATCAATTTAAAAATAATACATAAATATAATATGAATCTCATTATAATTTTATTTATAATGTATATTTATCCATGGAATTTAACATATACATATGAATATGTATAAGACAAAGATTGTCTTTAAATAATTATATTTCTAAACTACAACCAACTAATTAGCTATAGGGTATAAGCCAACACTTTTACTCTTAAATTAAGATCTTAGATGATTAATATAAATTTTTTTCAACAACTGTGAAAATGGATACACTTAGAAATGCCTCATTAGTATATAAGAGGCTTCTAAAGGAATATCTAAGACTTTTTGATAATTGGTAAACTTGTTGGATCTAAGGGAATCTACTTGAAGTTAAACTCACTTTGCATACTTTTGCAAGCAAATGAAAAATTGAATCAACATAATTGGAAGAACTAGATTTAGAAGGAAACCAATACAAAACTCTATCTTATACTCTAAAAATAGTATCAATTTCAAACTAAAAATTTATATTGCTTTTCAAAATTAAGTACCTTAATGTCTCTTTTATTACTTGTCGGAAAATTTTTAACATAAGAACTTTAGAGTTAAACTAATTTAAAGCCTTTTTATGAGAGGATGTTGAGGTTACCCTCCAAATGGAAGCCAATTCATCACTCATGTCCTTAAAGATCTCCTTAGAAATAATCAGATCTCCTATCCACTTAAAGGTTCACAATATAAAGTTATGGAAGTTCCTGTGTAGATTTTGAAAATTTCTACTCTTCTTACTCTCCTAAATGGCATAAACTCCACAATTAAGCATCAAAATTAAAGTGGTTAAGTCACTTTATATATATAATCTTATGTCCATCCCAAATAATTAATTAAAATCAACTTTGAGAAATGCAATGAATTTTGCACGTTCTCCAAGCTTGGCACCATAACATGATTGAAGTTGAATTTCAGTAGAAGATTCTCACAATTCTATAGGTTTAGAGGTAAAGCTTATATGTTGGGTTAATCAATAAATTACCCCTTAGTCTATCCATATTTTGTAATATATTTTTTGTTGCTAACTAAAGTAGGAAAGAAGCATTATGGGAGTTATTCTTAAACATCATAAGGTTGCTGTAGGTTACTCCTTCAAAAAGGGCCTAAAATAATTTAATGTATGATTTTTTTTTGAAGCATCTTGAGCTGATTCCTATACACCTAATCTTATCTTCGTAATTTGTTCTTGGTTTGTAATATGGACAATATTTATAATCAAATTGAAACATCTAGATATGTAATGTTAATCTCTCTCCTTAATGATTTATTTAACCTTAGCAGGGTGTGGAATAAGAAGTTTGAGGTTTTTCAATCCCTCAAACCTGTAAAGATGACCAAGCTTATCCCAATTATAATTAAACCAAAATCATTTTCTCCTTCCATTTATTATTTTAACTTTGATTTCCTATATCAGAGTGCCTCATCCTCAATTTTTGATTTAAATTGCAGTAATAAGTTGCATTCTCCTTAATGATCCACAAGCTCTCCTCCTTAATTATGATATGTTACATCCACTTTACCTATATTAAGTTGGAATATTTAAATAAATTCCATATTATCTTTGTCCATAAACATCTTTTTGGTCGCTTTAATTGATTTAATACCCAACCCTTTATCATTCATAGGGAACATGCTTTTTTCCAATTTAATTTCGCTTTGTTCCCTTGTAAGGTTTGACCATAAAAAGTTTCTCAATAAATTCTCCACCTCTTTTATTATATTAACTGGTAAAAACATATAGGAGGTCCTGTGAATATGTAAATTTTCTAGCATAATAGAAATCAGTTAAATTTTACTTATATAAAAAGAGGAATTTGTTTTTCCAATATCATGTTATCCTTTTAATTAAGTCAACAAGAGGCATAATGTCTCCAAGGGTGAGTTTTTTACTAGATATTGGGAAGTTAAGATATTTTTAACGAAGCTTTTGAGACCCGAGGGCCAAAATCCTTCGTGGAACATTAACTGGTCCCAAAGAATCAATAAAAACATATAAGCAACTTTTTGTTATGTTTTTGGACATACTTGATAGAAAAGTAAAGGAGTAAAGAAAATTCTTAACGAGTTGAATTGAATTTGGATTAGCTTCATATATAAGGAGGAAAATTTCGTACTTACATTTTTTGTAAAATTTAAAGCTTCGATGGCTCTTAATGAAGCTACTATTATTAAAAGAACCTCAATTCATAAGGTGAATAAGTAAGAAAAAATTAGGTGGTCCCTTTACCTAAGGCCTTTAGCACCTTGAAAGGACTTGTTCTATTCCCTGTTCACAAGAATAGAGAAGGAAGTTATGGAAATACATTGCTGAATCTAAGCTATAAACATAATTAGGAAGCTAAAAGGTAGAAGTATATCTATGATAATCTTTATTTGATCGAGTCAAAGGCTTTGTTAAAATCAATTTTTAAAGCAAAACTTCTCATTATCTTCATGCTTTTATATCCTTTGAAAAGATCTTAAGCAATTAGAAAATTATCCCTATGCTTATTCACTTAATAAAGGCTTCTTGAGCTAGATTAATAATAGAATTGAGAGCTTCCTTCAATCTTGATGCAATTAGCTTATATAAAAAAAACATTATAAAAAGAAATTAGTCTGAATTCATTTAAAATCTCACATTTGGTTTCTTATGGATGAGACATAGATTAGCTATATTCCATTCTTTTAGTGTTTTCTCACTTTGAAGAATTCCACAACTACTTGTCACTTCTAAGGTTCCATATTCTTTAGGAAAAGAAAGCATTCAATTCATTAGGGATAGTTTCCTTATATGTATTAATTAAAATACTACTTTCTTGATGTCCATTTCATCGAAAGGCAAGATAAGCTTTTAGCGTTAGGTTAAAGACGTATACCTCTTAGTGACTTACACCTTAAAATGAGTATAGGCCATTTCTTTTATCTCATTCTACTCCTAGATGTCATCGCTATTAGCATTCCTTAAGTAATAGATCTTCTTATTGTTTCTTCTATTTAATATTGCATTATGAAAATATTTATTATTCTTGTCCCTATCTTTTAACTAATGGAAATCAGCTCTTTGCTTTAATATGTTATGTTGCATCTCTAAATCTTGGGAGTAACTAGTAAAAGCCTATTTCTAGACTTGATAATCAAGGTTAGGTCTAGGTTCGACTACCTCAGCCCCAGGCTGAGACTTAGGACCTATTATCGCCCCTACCTATTTCTCCTTAATTGTTAGCATCTCATCTTTTAAATTTTAATCCAGTTCATTTTGAATAATTACCAAATCATCATAATTTTTCTTCTCTCTTCAATTGTAATCTTTTAAGTTCATATTTTATAGCTTGTAGTTTCCTTGAGCATTTAAAAGATTCATAGCCCCTCAACCTCAACCCTTTGCTACTACCTCTTTAAAGCCTTCCAAGTTAACTAGAAATTTACAAAACCTAAAGGGATGCTTGAACTTATCCTTCACTGACCATACTAAAACTTTAAAAAAGGAGTGGTATAAGCATAATAGTGTGAAAATAAGCTAAACTTCTTACAAATTTGGCTAGACAAATAGGATTGACTAAGGCACTATTAAGCTTCTGCCTAATATAAGAAATTCCTTCTTGTTTATTACTTTAAGTGAAGTGAGCACCTTGATATCTAATGTCTTCAACTTTTGCATCGTACATAAACTTCCTCAGGTTATCATTCCGCAGGACATTTTACACCTTTCCCCTTTTTGCTTCATTATACTTTAAGGTGTTGTTAAAGTCTTTATGTTGGAACCATTGGACCTGAGATCCTACCATACTGAGTTCTTTTGCAATTCATGATTTACTGCATAAACAATGTCTTGGAGTTGATTTGTAATGATGAAGAGGTGAACAAGTTATTTAAGTGTTAGTGTCGTTATTTTCTATCTTTTTGTGTGTTAATTTTCTTTGTTCTTGAGGTTTGAAGTTATACTTGATGGAAATTAATCTTGTTTTATGTCAAGGTGTATTTTGGAGCCAAATAGAAAGAACCGCAACAATTTAGGGATAAAAAGAGCTAAGCTAGACGTTGATCTTAATTAGACGTGGCCTCGTGCAATAATCAGAAACTTAAAATGCAGTATACGGAGACATGAAACGCAGATGCAAACAGCGTTTCACTTAAACGCAAACACCAGCTGCACAACGCATAAAGTCAAGGCAAGGAAGCAGTGGGCAACAATAAAATGAGGCCATAGAAAATAAATCAACAAAGGGGACTGGCGTGGACTAAACAAAGCGTTGGAGGCTTTTGATTGGAGAAGCACGCAACAAGTGGACTGCGTTGAAAATCAAGGAGGGAGGGCTGACATGAGAATAAAAGGCAGCAGGCTTTTAGTTGAAAAGCAGATCACGCAACAGTACATGTACAATAGAGATGCGTCATTTAAAAGGAGCACAAGACATGAATAAAATCAAAGGCAATATATCACTGCACAAGGAAGCACGCAGCGTGGACTGGAGAGCAAATTGGTTTAGAAATTAAATGGGAGTAGTGCTAGGAACGTTAGTGACGCACAACACAACAGAAACAGTGTCGTTTTGGAGGCGGCAAATTAAGTGGACACAAGTAACAGCTACAAGCACGACGTCGCACAAGACAAAACGCATCAGAGAAGAGAGGAGCAAGTTTTAAGCTTGACAAGACCCTTATTCGTCTTGTCAAGCTACAATAGAGAGATAAAACAGGAACAGTGCCGCCACAGAGAAAATAGAGAGTACAGCAGAGAGGTAGGGGCGTGAGTGCAGCGACAGTGCTGGAAATTGGAAAATCTCGCACAGTGACGAATAGAAGATAGAGCTGCATTAGAGAAGAGTAGAGAGGGCTGCGGGAGATTGTAAAAACAGAGAATCAAATACTAGAGGTTGCTGCAGATAGAAAAGAAGAGAAGGATGCCCATGATAGTCCCAACACCAGTGATAGTCGGAATAGATAGGGAAATCATGATGTTGAGTAACTAAATTTTATTTCTTGGTTTACGGAATCCTAGTTATTGAACTTTGCATGTTGTGACATTTTGTTTATTTTAATCGATTTGTTAGTCAAGTATCAATTATTTTTCTGGGTTATTATTTGATTGTTTAATTAGACAGCTAGGTACGCAACTAGTTTGTGTTTTTATTCAATCAATCGCTAGATTAAAAAGGTTGACGTTCAATTCTTTTAATCAAAAGTAG
>JAOSBP010000007.1:6590104-6601577 GCA_027563825.1 Erythroxylum mucronatum | reverse complement strand
AAGATACACATACATCACAATTTGTACAATCATAAGTGTTTAATAATGCACATGACTGAAATGAAATATGTATAATGTATGTTCATGACAATCCCGGGTATTTTCTTAATAATTTCTTTACAAAATCATTCTCATTTCAAAACTCATCTAAGTATAATTTATACTTAGGTTTATGCCTCACTAAACCCATTAAAATCTCCATTTCTTCCTCATTGTCTCACTTCAAAGATTTTCCAAATCACACTTTCTAGAAAGCGAAACTGATGTAATTTGGTCATACTCTTTCTAGAAAAGTGTTCCTCTATGTCTTATGTTTCCATTGACTCCAAAATCACTTAATTTGGTTTAGTAAATAGGAAGATATGCCTTAAACATTTTTGGACTTTTCTTGTCCAAAAACAGTGTACTATACCCAACTTCAATCTAGAAATTCAATATCTTAGAGACTGAATCATAATTTGACTTCTTTAGACAATTTGTATACCTATATCTCTAGGTTACTCCAATTTAAAAATCACTTCATTTGGAATCCTATAGAACCAGATATAAACAAGATACTGAAAGGTGTTTAGTAAGAATAATCCTATTTACACTGTTCCAACAGACTCCCACAATCAAGACATTTGAAGGTCTAGAGAAGAAGTTATGTTCAAAAGAAACAACCATGTTTATGTCCTCAATCATTTCAAACCTACTTTGCGCGATTGCCATAACTCTTGCAAATGATGTCGGATTGATCTCGTTTTTAGACAGTTTGAAAGAGGACTTCAAGATCTACAACTTTCATAAAAACTCATAGCAAGATTTGGCCTTGAAAAGGGTCAAAATTATGATTTACTGTAGCTGTCCCGAGAATGTCCGTTTAACAGACATTGTCGGGCTTAGGGGTGCTTTTTCACCCGAGAAGGTTCGTTTAACGGACATGCACTGGCCTGGGGGTGTTTTTACACGAGAAGGTCCGTTTAACGGACCTAACGGACATTAATGACACAAAACTCCCTCCAAAGCCTCTCCAATGATTCCTACATCCATTCTAACATCATATACACCCATAATCTACCCAATTTCAACTCTTCTACTAGAATATCACTTCATAACAACTCAAACACCAATTAGATTTCATTAAACTCTCAAATTTCACTTATTTGATTCATCACTTCAGTTATATCTCACCATTTAACAATTCCTATCCTTTTTCCATAACCTATCTTATTCCTAAATATCAAGCCTTCATATTCAAAATCCAACATCTCAAGTTGATGACTACCTCATATACTTCAAGCTTAGCTCAACAACATCCATACCTAAAATCATATTTCCTATTTGTTCATAAACACCCAAATTAAGACATCAACATATACATTCATCCAAGATTTTGTTGCATTCAGTTCTTATTTTCACAACAAAATTTGAGACTCTTAAAAGCAGAATTTATATACAATGTCTTCATAAGAAAGATAGTCATATGTCTCTAGTTTAATCCAAATCAAGAATTAACTCAATTGGATAACTACAGAACAAGTTATGGCTAAAACACAAAAGTATATCAGTGGAAATTTTTCTGCTAACATTTTCCAGATTTTGAAACTGTCAACATTTTACATCTAACTCATCTTATACCAAGATTATCTCTTCCATTTTATTTCCTCATCATTCTCTATCCAACTCAACTCAATACATCAATCACAAACAAATCATGATCTATAATGATCATTAACCAAAAACAGAGCATATATACGTACCCATTCATAACCAATTTTCTACACTCCTCTAAACATCATTATATACAAAATCTAACTTCCAAAACATCTCTATATCACATTATACATCATTAATCATCATACGTATACAAAAGCAATAACTTTACCTAGGCTTTCCATCATTCATGACCCATTTATACAATTCACATAATCAAGCCATCAAATCTCAATTTACCCATCATTCTAGCTTAGTTTAACAATACCCATAACATTGAAAACAAAACTTACTTGGTTTAGCTCCAAACTCTTCAAACTCTCACTCAACCCTAGCTCCCAAGCAAACCACGTTCTTCATCTTCTAAAGGAGGTAAAGGTAGGTTTTTCTTATGGCAAATTAAAGAAACAATAAGATGGAAGTAGAAATTAAAAGATGGAGCAAGGTTCAAAGTGGGTGAATCAAAAACTCATGAAGGAGAAGAAGAGAAGAAGAAGGAGCCACGAAATTAAGAGGAAAGCAAGAGATAAATTGAAGACAAAGCAATTTAGGTGATCTTTCAAGTGAATGTCGTGAATGGGATGAGTGATAAGTGGTAATGACACTTGTCACTGCCACTTGTCACTTTCCTAAGGTCCCAAGTGGACTCATATTAAAAACTAGTTTATTTGTGTCCAATTTTTACTTCAATTGTCTCCCAATTTCAATGACACTTGTCAATAATTCCTAAAGTCATTTATCTAAATTTTCATTGCCATTTGACAGTAAATACTACTACCAGTTACAATTGTCTTGCCACTTGGCATTTTTTCTAGTCTAGAAATTATCCCAATTTTTAGAAATTTTCCTAAAATTCTCCAAAAATTCTAAATCAACAATTACACTCTCCAAATCAATTTCAATACCAATAAACCACAATTCTCAATAACAATCACATCTATTAACAATTATACCCGGAATGTCAATGAATGCATGTACAATTATTTTCATGTGCAAAAATTTCACTATTCACATGTATGTGTATGACACATTATGCATGAGCATGCAAAAATGGATTTCTAAGCTCTCATTAATCACTCATATTTATTATTCTAACATTCCCATAGGTAATGGGATGTTACATTCTTTTCCTTGAAGTATAACATCAATTATCAATCAAAATTTATCACACATTTAACTAACTTTTCCAACATCAAATTATGTTCTTTTTAAACCTTAATTAAATCCAAATGCATCATAGTTAAATACCTTATCCTTAATTGGTTCAAGAATCACACAAATGAACATTTTCTTTACTTCCATGCAATTTTCATAATTGTATATGGCTTCCCACTATCGTGGGATGGGTTACCCAAAAGTTCCCATCCAATTCCTTCATTAGTTTTCCATATTTTCTCAGGATTGGTTTTAGGTCCGTTTTGTATGACCATTATGATATAGAAACTAAGGTTTCTAGATAACATGTTCTTCTAACAAAATGTTCTTCTATGTATTAAGTTTCTAATTAACTAACATTCATACAATTTGGTTCATTATTCCTAGAGTTATAACCAAAATACTACAGAACGTTCTCAAACAATGACAAAATCCAAAAACACAAATTCAAGACAAATTTTGAAACTCTTAGAGACAGAAATAAAATTCGATTCATTCATTAAAAATATATCCATATGTCTCTAGTTTAATCTAAACTTAAAATCATCCCATTTGTATGTCTACAGATCAAGTTATGGCCAAAATACAGATGCATGTTCAGTGAAAACACTACAGCTAGCATATTCCAACAATTCTTCTTTCACTTTTCCACATTTTTTAACACTTTATTCCAAAATTAAAATATCCTCTTTATAGTTCATCAATTATACTTGTGTTAGGCCTGAATCATACTCCAATTCCTCATCAACAACCTCTCTTATTCCGGTTCAAAATTATTCAATTAACAGCTCACAAATTATCAAACCAGAAACTTTTACATTATTATGCATATAGTCCTAGTTCTTTCCCAGTTTAAGAACATCAAATTAACATCTTTCTTTGGCATAAATCTACCTTCATTATACTTCAAATCCAGACCTAATTCATCCATAAATCAATCTATATCCCATGGTTTTCATACACCAAAAGCAAAACAGAAACACTTCCAAGGTCAGGCAAAAATTTCTAGCACAATTAATCATTAACATCATATATAATTCATCCTAATTCATGGTTATCAATTCTCTATCATAAGATGCTATAAACAATAATCATTTACATTCATTTTTAACTCCAATTCTAGCTCAAAATATCAAGCCAATTCAGTATTCCAAGCAAGCATAAACATCACACATTTAAGGTGGGATTAGATGACTTTCAGCTATGATAAAACATCAACAATCAACTAGTCCTTTAGCTATTTTGTGAAGAACATGAATTATTGGTGTAGAAATTGGACACAAACATAGAAAAATATAGGGATGTAAGGGTGAGAAAGTTTCGGTGTACGAAGAAGAAAGAAGAAGAAAGTAGAAACAAAAATCACTCCCGCAGAAACATACACCTTGGATGCAAGGTGTCTCTTTTGTACATTGGCATTTGTCACCTTTGCATGCAGTCCATTTATCCTTATATATGCTGCCACATGTCACACTTATAGTAGGCCATTTGTTACTTAAGCATAGCTGTCATTTGTCAAATAATTACTAGTCCATTTGTCAACGATTTAACTATGCCAAATGTCACTCAATTATAGGCTACATCATCCAAAATTTTCATGTATCAATTTATCCTACCACTTGGCATTTGTCTTAGTCCAAATGTGTATTTTAATCTATCAATTTTTCAATCCATAACATTTAATTCCAAATTTTCTAATCGAAATCCAGTCATACCAAAATTTAAGACATATTAAAACACAATTGTCATCATGATCACTTAACATTTTTCATACCCCAAAATAAGTCAATTGAGTGCATATGCCAACTTGTAACGTGCACAAATATCAATTCGTGTATAAATGCTAATGTTATGCATGTATATGCAATATTTAATCTAGGGTTAAACCCTAAGCATATTCTGGAAAAATGGGATATTACATTTGCAATATCTTGATTCATAAAAACAACCTAACATTTTCAACTAGTTTTTAAGGAGTCTATCAGATAATCGAGTTCTCACATAAGATCTCTCTTCGTATGATTATCAATTTGATATTTGTGTGACTTATTAGGTCGTTAACTTTTATTATCTAACCTAATCAGATAACTATCGACTCACTCTTTTGATTTATTGTCGAATTATATGCAAACACAAATATCATAACACCTAAAATATTGCACTGAAATAAAAAATGATCAAGTCACAAAATGAGCCAAGAACAAATCATAATATGAAATTAAAACATCATCAAGGTGTATAACAACTTCCAATCTAGTTTACACCTCAAATTTAATGAAAATAAAAAAAAGGAAAAGAAAGAAAAACTTGATTTGGAGTTAAATCTACAAATCTGGACAATGTTGGACAATTGATGCTCCTCTCGATCTTCCTTAGATTAATCTCAATTTGTTAAGATGGGGGCTCCTTTTTTTTGGTTCTCTTAATATTCATTTATAGTAAATGAGTGACTTGGGGTTAAGTTTAGGGCTTACCCAGGCCATTTTCTCCCAAAAATGCCCTCTAAACATCAAAACAGATGGAAAACCTATGTCTGGTGAGTGCTTGTCACGATTATGGCAGTGTCATGATCATGACACAGCATGAAAACCTCCTATCATGATTGTGACACTCTTGTCATGGTCATAACATTGGGGAAGAACCTTCTGTCATGACCGTGACACTCATGTTACAATTATGAACCTACTTTTTTCACAAGCATGCTCCAATTTCCTTCATTCTTTATTTATCTGGGTTCATTCACTAACAAACATATCAAAACACCTCAAGAACAAAAGATTAAGGTCCAAAGTCATGTCCTAGACCACATAACACTTAAAACATAAATAAACAATCACATTCACATAATTATAAACCTAAACATGCAATAATCATCTAATCAACCCCTATAAACACACTAAAACACTACCAAAACATAATATAAACTACAACTAGCATCTTACAGTCAGTATAAAATCAAGTAAGATAGATAATGAGCTAATCAATATAGAAAATCTTGTAAAATGATTCTTGAAACCTCAACAGTTGCTTGATCCATGCAAATTGGTTTTCCAATGTAGCTCGCAAGATAGCTTGATCCATTTGTTGTCCATTATTCTAAAGGTACCTCATGAATGTTGATCCATAAAGGCACATTGTCTTATTTAACCTCTTCAATTTTCATTCTAGGTTCCAAAATTGTAGTACAATAGGTTTACGTTGGACATTTCATGGACTAGTTTACAGTACCTTATTGGTAACATCCTTATAAAATTTAAAATGAATGTATCATCACCGTTGAAAAGTATATCCACCAACCCATATTGCATCCAGTTGTTAAATGTCCACTGTTTCATGATAGTAAAATCTATCCTTTTACCAATGAAGAAACCTATTAATGTAGAACACCAATTTTGTGCTCCAGCTGTAAGGACTTTAATGAGGGCTGACACCACTTTTTGATCTTCAACTTTACTTGAAGGAAAGTAGCTCAACTTTGCTTTTTAAGTGTTGTCACTGGTTACCTAAACCCAAATCTTCCTGACATTGAAGGAGTTACCACTGTTGCTAGCAAGTTGAGGAGCAGCTTGAAGAGATGTTTGAACTGGTGTAGATGTTGCAAGAGTTGAACCAAGAGGTCGGAAGTCATTTGGAAGCTCCATTACCTAGCAGATAAAGAGAAGAACCAATAGAAAAAGACCAATAATGCAGCTAAATGAGAGCACTCTTGAAGAATAACAACTGGTAAGGAAACACAGAAGATGTGTAAAAGGAGTACTTGAAGTATTCTCAAAGAGCAAAACTAGAAAATAGTTAATGTGTAAAGTTATTGTTCAAGTGAACAGTAACAGGAGAAGATAGTAGATGGAAGTGGCCAAGATAATAAGTAAACAGTAGGAAGTTAAGACAATAAGCAGCTAGGAGAAATAAGAAAGTAATATTCAAATAGGAAAGAGAATCTCAGAATTCATAGGTGACAATTCGAAGAATTTCTACTCCAAGCTCCATATGTGATTTTAACTAAACTTAAAGGTCGTTTATATTTTTTCTTTTCTTCGATTGAAGGTCGTTTTTTATTTTAAGTTATACTATTAAGATTGGTTTGTATAAAAGCCTCCCAACATTTTCAAAAGGATATGGCAACAAAGTATTTTTTTTCTCATGAAAGACATTCTTTTTCTATATATATAATCTAAGAAAATTTTTTATTTTTAAAATTATCAAAAAACAATTTTTGAAAAAAACTCTAATCTTAAATTTTGAAGAAAATAACAACAAAATATACACAGTATAAATATCAAACTTATACTAATCAAATGTTGCTTAAATGATCAAACTTAACTCTTAAACTCGTACCAAACTAATTAAATTTGATCTAAACTAATAATTTATTATAATTAATTTAAATTATTATGTAAAATTGAGTTTAATTAGTTTGGGAAGGATTTACTAGTTGAGTTGAGTTATCATATTAGTGACATTTGATTAATTCAGATATGATATTCATACTATATACGATATTATTTTTTTAATCGAAGGTTAAACGAAAGAGTTCTTTTAGGAAATTCAAAACTAGAAAGAGAATTTTTTAAAAATTTAAAGATCAAGGTTTTTTTTAAGTTTCATAAATTATAAGAGAGATCTATATCTTTTGCTCTTCCTATAATAAGCATGATTCAAAGTTAATAGTTAAAGAAAAGGTGGTCATTAATATGCTAGTCTAGGAAAGAAAATAAAAAAAAAACACAATAAAAACAACAAGTTAACTGGCTCCAATTTGGTGATAAGAATTATACTTTCTTTTATGTATCTTTAATTGGTAGAAGGAAATTTAGGAATATGTACATGTTATTAGATGATGAAGGTACCAAAATTATAGAAGAAGGAAAGATCAAAGAATATATAATTTGATAATATAAGGAATTGTTTGGTACTACTCACTCAAAAGATGGCAACTAGGTTGGAAGTGATGCAAGAAGGTAATATAATGCAAAAGAACATGGTAACAATCTTGTAGCTCTAGTTACATATGACACAATCAAGATTACTATGTAGTGATATAATTTTTGATAATGTAGTGACTACTAGTACATAATTTTTTAGAATGAAAGAATGCTACAATAGATCAATTCCACATTGATGGCTCTCATTTCAAAGTTGATAATCTAAAGAGGATAAAAGAGTATAAGTCAATTTCCTACTATTTATAAGGTAATTACAAAATTTATTATAGATGGATTACAAACTGTTTTAGGATTTCAGATAAGTGAAGCATAAGGGGATTTTATCCAAGGCAAGTTTATATATCACAATAACATTCTTTGCCAACTCTGATGTTATAATAGAAAGCTTATATCTCATAGATGTACATTAAAGATTGACCTTCATAAAGTTTATGACCCTACAAATTGGGAGTTTCTAATTGAGGTTCTCTATAAGTTTAGCTTCTTAAATGTTTTTGTAAATTGGATCAGAGTATGTGTGATTTCTCTCAAATATTCCATTTTAGTTAACGGTAGAATGGAAGCCTATTTTGTAAGAGCAAAGAGGTTGAGGCAGGGGGACCAAATATCTTCATACCTTTTTGTATTCAGTTTGGAGTGTTTGTTAAGACTTGCTGCTCTTGCAGTTAAGTATCTAGACTACAAGTTTTATCCCAAGCTAGCTTTTTATAAGAAGGGTTATAATAGAGTCAAAAGCTTGAGATAGTTAATGTGTTGGGAGTGGATTTGAGATTATTAACTATAAGATACTTAAGGATTCCCTTTGATTCCAAATCTCTTTAAGTCCAAGATTGTCAAACACTTATTGACAAAATGGTATAAAGAATTTAGTAACGATCTGTGAGAAAACTAAGTTATGCTAGTAGATGTGAATTGGTTAGTTTTATTTTATTTAACATTGAAATATTTTGGTTTGTTGTCTTCCCTATACCACATACATTATTATATAAAGTACAAGCAATATGTAGGAATTTTTTATGGTCAGCTCTATATAAAGGAAATAGGAAGAATCTAGTAGCACGAAAAATACTAGATCAACCTAATGCATCCTCCTTATGGATTAAATAGATTAGAAATCACAAATTGAAGGATTAGAACATCTAGGAAATTAGAGCCAAACCCATTAATTGTTTTTAAAGAAAGAGGATACTAGATGTTTGAGATGAGTTATTGGCTAAAAGAGAGATGTCACTAAGAGCATAACTAACACCAATGGTAAAGTGAATACAGGAAAAAAATCCATTGTTTTCTGGGCTAAAAGACCATTGGTTACCTAGAGTGTGATAGCTTATCATCGATTATGGAAAAAGTAGCCCTTTCTACCTTGAGGGTTTTCCATTAGAGGATTTGATGTATAAACTAGGCACACCAATTGAACTTGCGAGAATAAAAGTAAAGGATGCTAGTAGGTTAATTTGAAAGGATGCAAAAATTGAAAAATCAAAGGGAAAACTAAGAGAATACCATAACAGTTGATAAAGCCAAACACCACAATTATTGATAAAGCTCTTAAGGTTGTCACTACTCATACATGCATAAAGAACAACACAAAACAAAGGAATCAACTTCGAATTTGTGAAGAAAAAGTTTGCACTTTTATTTTTGAATCACACAAAAAAAATGCACCTTATAACCCCTATTTATAGTAGAAAACTCCTAATCCTATTAGAAAATAACCTAGACAATATGGAATCATACTAAAGATTTGAAAGAAAACTCCTAATACTATTAGGAAATAATCTAGACAATATGAAATCCTACTAAAGATCTGAAAGAATAAGGAAACTAATTTTGGAAAGGCAATAACATGTCCTATGCAATATTTCTAACTGTCAAACTTGGCATCCAAGTAAACGACTTAAACTAATTGTAGAAAATTCCAAAATTTATGAAAATTAATAGAAGACTAATTTTACGTGTCCTTTGCATGCTCCTAAAATTTTAGGCCCAACAAACAATGCTTAACTTGGTTTCAGATCCAAAACTTGCAATTACGCATGTCCAACCGTATATTGCATTGTTTGCAAAACTCTGAAGCCTATTACCTTCGTGTACGAAATTATCATGTAAAATTAAATATAATAGAAATCAATATATTAAAATTAAATATAATAGAGAATGAAAGCAACAAGAAGACGTTAAAATCACTTGTTAATGACTGGATGTAATTATAGTCCCATAAAATAGGTTGGTAGTTCCCAGATCTACGGGTTATTGTTTGGTCAGAGACTTTAGGGTTGTGATCAAGTCACAAGTCTTGATTTCTTGGAGGCAAGCTTGTGGCATTACAAATTAAAGAGGAAGCAACAAAAGGGAGGGCCATTTTCTTTTAAAAATTAGTATTTAGACCCGTAATTATTATATATGATATATTGTGAAGGCGAGTAGGCTTTGAATTTGATGGTGAAGCTTTGTTTTTTGCGGAAATTAAGGTAAGACTAAGTATATGATTCTTTTGTCACGTTTTTATATTGCTTATATGGAAACAATGAATAATATTTATTATGAGTAACCATATGTTTAATTTTATTTTATAAATAAGAATTAATTTCTAAACTTCAAATCATTAATATTGGAGGTTGTAAAGAAAATTGCAAATTTTTAATGGTTTCAATTCCATTTCCATCGAGTAAAAATATGAAAAAGAACATAACTTGGTAACTAATAAGGTCATATGTATGGAAGCAAGCACAACGACCAAGGAATAACAAAATAAAAGGGCCATATGTCAAACTTAACGGTACGTGTATGACACTATCAAGTTTATGTCCAAAACAACTTAACATTGAGTAAACTCGATAAAATTTTAATTTTAATTAAGCAAGTAAAAATACTTTACCTAAATTGATCAAATCAAAATAAGATTGGCACAAAATTGGGCTTTTAGCTGGACTTTATATACAACCAAGGTTTTAAAAATTGGACCGGACCGTCTGGTCTGACCGGAAAAAGTTTGAACTGGTTTAGTCCGGTTTGGTTTCACCTAATAACCTCTTTGCAAAGAAATCGGCTGGTTTAACCTTTGTTCGGTCCGATCCGCTCTGAATTTTTAAACCTTGCAAAATCCCCTTCCTTTTTTATCAAAACTTTCGTATTTATAGAATTGTTGCGAAGAACATGTTCACTTAATTAATAAGCCAAAGTCATCAAGATTATTGGTTTATAATATTTATTTTTTTGGATGCTTTGCCTTCCTAAATAAGGGAGGAAGAAGAGAGCTGTAATATGATCACATTAAAAATCAAATGACGTCATCACTTATTACTGTTAGACCTTGTTTTAATGGCTTAAATTGTTTATTTGATTATTTGTATTTGAATTTGCTTAATTAGATCTTTATGTTTGTTTGATTGATGGTTTGAAATCCTTAGAATTTGTTTTGATTAGAATTTGAAAGAAGGAAATAGAAATTTGAGTTGAATTGAAGTGTTAGGTGAAATTAGAATTAATAGAGTGTGTTAGGTGAAGTGTAATTAAGAATATTAAATGACTAAGAGTTAGTGGTTAGTTAGGTTGTAACTAGTGGGTTAAAGAGTTAGTTAGAGTAGTTGCAAAGCAACCAAAGGCATAGTTGGAAGAAGCCCTTAAGTGAGGGGCAAAATAGGAAATCCAAGAGAAGAAATAAAAGACAAAATGTGAGA
>JAOSBP010000007.1:6566385-6576463 GCA_027563825.1 Erythroxylum mucronatum | reverse complement strand
AATATATGTGGATATATTTATTGGGCTAGATTGAATTAAGTTGTCGGGCTTTTATTATATGAGATATAATATGGGCCAAAACTTATTGGGCTTCAATAATTCCTAATAAGAGTAAGGATTAGGTTTTCTCTATAAATAGAGAAACTTATGTCTCATTAGAGGTGAGACGAAAAACTCTAGTCACCTAGTTGTTCGTTCTTCTTTCGAGAGAAAGATTGTGCGGCGTTCGAAAAAGTTTTTGGACGTGTTAGCACACACTAGCCGTTGCCCGAATCGTTCTTCCTCGTGTGGATACTGGTAGAGGACATTCGCACATTGCAGTGTCTACAAATCTGAAAAAGAAAACAAATACCAATCCGCGTCAAGAGGTAATTTCGTACGTTTTATTATTTTCGGTTATACTTCTTGTTGTATAGTATGGTCCATTCCGCTGCGTATTGTGAATACCGGGCCATAGGCGATCTATCATACTCGACCTTATATATCTAATAGTTATGATTATCCAATGAAAATAGATAAGAATTAAATTGTAACCTCTTGATCTCTCGAAACTCTTCCTAACTACCTAATTGGATTTGAAGCAATCCTGTAGATAACTAACAAACAATTAAAATCTCTCTTCAAGTACATATCAATTTGATGTTTATATATTTATTATGGTACCAGCTCGTGTTGTGCAACATAACATAGATAATTTAACCTAATCTCTCTATTTAGACTAAATATAAAATAATAAACACCATAAAGTATATCTTTATTAAATCAATAGCGTAAAAGTTTAACAAAACAATTTAAGAATAATCCTTAAAAAATATAGCAATCCATAGCCAAAATAAATCCATAATTGTTAATAATCAACATTTTTTTTAGAAAAAAGAGAATTTCATTAATAAGGAATTACATAATAGTTATAAATGTACATAAGGGGTTACCTTGTCCACATCATGGTTAAATGACTTCAAAACCAACAATATTTAAGACGCTTAATGTGCAAGTATCATGACAACAAGCCAGAGAAAATTCAGGCTATGTTTCTCAGCATGAGGAGTTCGTTGATATTATGCAGAGCCTTTGAGATAAGAAGGGGAACATCTTTCCGCTTAGCTTCAAACATTCGAGCATTTCGTTCCTTTTAGAAGGTTTGTACATAAAAGCTAATTACTTGAGAATGGACCAGTTTTGGAGATGTGCATTGAGTAGATAACCAATGTAGAGCCATCGAGAGTGTGTAAGGTGGTACTAACCATTGACATTTCCTCGGTTGAGCAAAAAGGACACGATAGATCGATATGTAAATACCGGATTTTATCAGCAGTTTTGAAACATTTTTTAATGGCCAACCAAAGGAGAAAGGCATTTTTTTTAGGAATGTTATTGTTCCAGATAACGTGCAAGGTGGTACTAACCATTGACATTTACTCCGAGTTGCTTTTTTGGACAGTATGAAATGACTCTTGTGGAGATTGATTTGTAGACCCAAGGTTATCTTGAATTTGAGCAATACTCTTATATAGCTAGAAATCGAGGCTGTGTTTGTACTATAAAAGAGTAATAAGTCGTATGTAAAAGCAAGGTTAGTGAGCCCAAGTTTTTGCATTTTGATTGATGCTTAAATTTTACATTTGAATCCACTTCAAGCTTGATTAGAGAATTTAAAACTTCCATGCACATGATGAAAAGGTAGGGGGAAATAGGATATCCTTGCCTTAGACCTTTCCCAGCTTTGAAAGACTTAGATGGGCTGCCATTAATAAGTATGGAAAAACTGTCATGGTTATACATTCCTTAATCTAGCCGATGAAGGTTCTTATAAAATCATAAGTAGCCAATAGATCCCATATAAAAGTCTAGCACTCATAGGCTTTGTGGAAATATCTTGATGGTGCAATTTGTTGCTGAGTTTGCTCTGGAGTAACCTTTAAGGAGTTTTAGCATGATTAATATGTTATCTCTGATCTGTCTGTTATTGATGAAGGCCCCTTGATTGTCACTGATAAGGGACGTGATTGATATATGTGTAATTGTTGATACATTTAATCTATTACACTTAGTGATTAATGCCTTAAAATGCTTAGGATGCTCACTTTAGCTCATATTTGATTTTAGGTACATTTCAGAAGTGAAGGAGCTAAAGTGATCCAAAAGCATACTTATTGAGCCATCTTTTTAATGTTCATACTTTATTGTCTTCATGGAGCAAGAAGAAGAAAAAGATTAAAAGAAAAAGAGACAAGATAGAGCATAAAAATGGAGGTATGTGTAACATTTTGATTTAAAAAGACCATAGCTGTAACATGAATTAGACTATTGAAAGAATTAAGCTAAACGTCCATTTATCACATGAATTTAACCTATTTTTTAATATAAGAATAAGATGTGTGTGGTCGATTGCTAAGAAAAAAGAACGAAAACGTGGTTGTAACATGGAGGAAAAAGAAGACACATGCATAAAGTTACCAAATAAAGACACATGTCTATTTATCTCGTTAAAAACCTAGCTATTGAATATGAAAAGGGCATGGTGTGTGTCACTGCTGAAGCATGTAAGGGTTGAAGGGAATAAAGAAGAGAGTGTGATGGCTGAAGCATGTGAAGGTTGGAACCATTAGACACCTGTCCCATTATTATCTTAACCTATCTTTTAATATAAGACATGGCGTGAGTGGCAGTTGGACAAGAGGAGAGAGTGAACAAAAGAAGACAACACTAAGACGTTATATTCATAATCCTTCTTCATTATTCCTCTTCGGTCTTCAAGACGGAGAGTAGATAGTAGTTGATTCTTCTTCATTCTTGGAGATTACAAATGGAAAGTGTCCAAAAAAATGACCAGACCTGATTCTTATTTAATTGTGGTCAGTTTTCAACAATGATGGAGACATTCTTAGAGCTTGATGGAAAAGATGGAGGGCTAACCCACCAAATGCTAGTTCAGAGGTGTAGTCGATGCCAAGGAGCACATTTAAGCACATTGTGTATCATTTTCTTTCCCTTTTTTTGGACTATTTATGTTATCTTAAGATTATTGATTGGGTGTTGTGTGGGAATGCTTTTGATGCTCTATTGAATCATTTTCATGAAAACCCATTGCTAGATTTTGAATACGATACGTAATAGTCATGTTTGAAGTTGTATAGTCATGTTTGAAGTTGTATGTGGCAACTGACGGTATTAAATTGTTAAGGATAACATAACGTAAGTTAAATAATTTGAGCTTGTGTGATTATTGCTTAGATTAGTTTGTTTTTTCAATCATAGTGCAGTTGTCCGATTAAACTTAGAAAGTTATTTCTAAGTTATCTGATAGTTAGGGTTAATTAACAAGCTCTTTTTAATTAACTACAGCTTAAGGAAAAATCGGAATTAATAGAGCTTGTTGTTAATTTATTATCAATGGTCTAACGAGAGGTGTGAAGACAATAATTCAATGACATATATGAAATTATGCCTCATTATGCCTAGGCTGAGATTAAACCAAAGAACCATATTTCAACCCATTAATCAATTTAATCACTTGCTATTGTTTAGATTGAGTTATTTTTACATATTTAATTTTAGAATAAAATTCATAACCGGAGCACCAAAAGCCTCTCACTAGTAGGTAGAGCTCAACAAATAAATTCTATTTTTAATAGCCCAAATGTTTATTGGGGTTCCCATTTGATGTTTCCCCTCTAGCATTGATATGACCATTATAGATTATTAAGAATATTGCTATAGATATGGAACTACATAAAGGATTCATTAGCTACAATTAAATGGACTGAGATATGTTCACCAAAAGCTGAAGGTGGATTGAGTGTATTACCTCCAAGAATTACAATCAAAGTTCTAATGATTAAAAGGATCTATGTATTACTCAAAGACAAGAAACCTTTACGAGTCAAATAGGTGTATGGATACTATATGAAAGATGAGAATCTTTGGAGTATTAAGTTTAAGTATAACTCTTCTTGGACAATAAAGCTCATTCTTAAATTTAGAGAAAGTGTTAATATAGAATTCTTGTACAAGCTTGCAATGGCATAAGCTCTTAATTTTGGTTTAATAATTAAGGTCTATATAAGCCCTAAGATAGAGCATTAGAGCTTTCTACATTGAACTCCACATTTCCTTTCAACGTAATAATAAATTAGGTGTTGGTGAATTATAATCTTATGTTAAAAAAACTTATTAGCTCTTCTATAATCACTTAAATGTGCAACTTCAATTTGGATTCAAATAAGGAGGACAATATTTATTAGAAGGGAATCTCTTATGTGTTTTTTTCGAATGGCTCTTGTAGGAACTTACTAAGGACTCCAATCGTTACAGTCAAATGGTACAATCTAGTTTGCTTTAAATATTCTCACCTTTGATCTTCACTCACTTTATAGTTGGCTATAAGGTGAAAATTAAACACTTTATATGGATAATCAAAATTTTATCAATTCATAATATATATGTTTTATGCAAACATGAGCAAGAATCTCTGACCTGCTTTCTCTTATAGTGTGAATTCTCTCATTATGCTTGGAATCAGAGTCTTTAACTTTGTAATATAGCCAATCCTCTTGTTGACAGGATCAAAATCATTGATTGGAGTATTCAAAATTAGCATTCTCTTTATTGAGCAAGTTTTATAATAATAAAACTCTCAATTCCACAAGTGTACAAATCGTATCTTATAGTATCAAAAGGTACCATTCCCACGAGAACTATAGACATTTAAACAATTTGAATATGAACTTTGTCTAAGGTACTAAGAACTGATTTGAATGGAAATATATAATTGAAATAAAAACAAATAACAAAACGAAGCAAATAAGAATTGATAAGTGAGCTGTAACGAATTTGAGGTTGATCTAAAGTTGAAGACTTAGGAACTATTCTATGTTTTTTTCCTCAATCTTGTTGATTCAATTTATGCTTGATCTAAGATATCCTAAAGTTTTGATTATTCACTCTCAATATTTAATCAAGTAACCATAATTGAATTCGATGTTCATAGAGTTTTAATCTCCCAATTCACAGAACTACTCCTAACTTGTTTAATTAGATCTTAAGCAATCTTATAGATAATTAATTTCACAATTAAGATCCTTCTTCTTCAATTATTCATTAATATGGTAATTGTAGGTGTATTAAGTTGCGAACTCTCGATGCACACCTTAACATTAATAACTTGACTCACTTTCCAATTTATTATCAAGTATATGCAAGACAATTATCACAAACATTGATAGATGTATTGAAGTCAACAAGAAATAAAGTTAGACAAAATAATTCAATAACAATCCCTAATAGGGATCTAGAAACTCATAATCATTTCATATATTTTAGAAATCCAAATAAACATCCAAGACATTGAAAGAATTAAAGGAAAAGGAAAGAAAAACTAGTTTGTGTCTTAAGTTGGAATTGTTCTTGATGTCTCCTCTTGATCTTCTTTGATGTAGTGGCTGTTGCATCTTTTTGGTATTTTTTAATGTTCTTTTATATTGCATTAGAGTTCTAAGGTTGTGTCTAGGGTTTCTCCACTTTGTTCGGTTCTAAAAATAGCCATGAACCTTCAAAACATGAAAAAACTAGTATTTGGAAAAGTCTCTGCCATGATCGTGACTTGAAGTCACGACCATGCTTCATGTTGTTTAGCCTCTGTCACAATTGTGCACGTCATGACACCTTAAAGCTTCCTCCATCTTTTTTCATTCTCCAATTTTTTGATTCCCAACATTCACAAACGCATCAAGCACCTCTTGAAATATAAAATTAAAATCTAATTCTTGCTCTAAATCCAACAAATACTTAGAATATATACAAAAACTAACTTCTAAGCTTATACACATGATAATCATCTAAAAATACTTAAAAACAGACTTACACACCTATAAAACATAATATAATATACAAAAACACACTTAAATACTTATAAAAACATAATATAATCTACTCCTATCACTCGCAGAGGAGATAATCTAGTCTTAATAACCTCTTGAAGTTCATTAGTATATGGAATTTAGATTAAATGTGACAATAAGATCTTTATTAATCAAAGATAATCACAAGTTTTGTAATGAACTTTTCTTTACGATGTTTGGTGGGATGTTCTCAACTTCTAGCGTTTGTAAGGCTAAATATAGTTAAGCTTTCTTAGTTAATTCGTTTTGTATCAGTACCCTTTGGTTAGATCCATATAAGCCTTTAATCACGTTGACATTAGTATATTATAGTTTTCCCTTTCTTAAGAATTCTTCACATAAAATTTTATTGCCCAAATCAAAATTACAATTGAATTCGTGTTTGGATAGGCTTAGTATTTGTTTGGTTGAGTTTTTGGAGGGTGAATATAACTGTTTTTTTTACTGCAAAAGTTTTTTTTAAAAAATCAGTGTTTGGTTGTAAAATGAAAAAACACTTTTTTAATAGACATAGCTTTTTTGGCAGCTAAAATACAGCTTTTTAAGAAGCTCAAATTTAGAGCCTCTCAAAAAAGTGTTTTTTCAATAAATTTTTCAGATCAATTAATGAGCCTATTTATTCTCTTTTGTCCTTATATTTTACACATAATTCCTACAATGCCCATAAACTCATCTTCACGTTTATTTTAGGAATTATATAATATTATTTGACTTTTTATATATATTTTAATATATATTTTTGATATTGGTTTTACTTATGATATAATCCATATAAAAGATTTAGTTACATATATTTTTATTTATGTTTCGTATGGTTTAAAATTATGTAATAATTAATATATTATATTTTAATATTGTTTAATATACTTTAAATAATATTTATATGCATAAATAATTTTTATTACAAAATAAAATATTTTTAATTTTAAAAATATTTTTTAATTATTATATTGCCAAACGTACGAAGCTTTTCCAAATTTTTTTAAAAATAACAATTAAACAATCAGCTAATTTTTTAAAAAAGCTTTGCTGATAAAAACTTTATCGGTATAAGCCTATCAGACTTCCGAATCTGGATAACGATAGGAACGGCCCAAGAATTAATTACGCTATTCTCTATACAGATTACAGGCGCGTCCGCCGTATCTCCCCATAAAAGACAAGTTACAGATAACTGAGGGAGAAAGAAGAAGGGAAAGTAGAAAAAGAGAAAAAGGGTGAGGCACGAGATCTGTGGAAAAGATGATGTCAGGAGGTAATTACACCACCATTGATAACCAAAAGGTGTCTGGATCTGTTCCCGTAAGTGTCATCTCTATTTGTCTATCTTCTGTTCCTATTTTTGTATTTGATTTCAGATCTTTTCTTCTCTGTACAGGCCGTTCCAGATCCAGGTCATGTCACCGTCCATTTCGCAGGTTTAGTTCTATTTTTCCTTTTGACCTTAGAAACATTTGTTTTCTTAATATTTCTGTCTGTAATATATTACTGGTGTATTTTTTTAATTTGAATTTGCAGATTCCAATCTACAGACTTTTCCTCCGTCGAGTGCTCAGGGAAAGATCTCTGGCGCCTCCCGCCCTCCGCGTGATGCCGATGGTATTTTATGAATATTCTTTGTTTTCTTGGTAATGCTTTTGAATTTTCTGCTCAACGTAAGACCATTAGGACAGGACTTGGTCTTAATGGTAATGTGCTTACACTCGACGATTTTACATTGTTTCTGCTTGGTGATTTCAATTTTGTTGCCCGTATACATCTCTAGGAAATGGTGTTTCACAAATAGTTTTAGTTCTCTCCACTTCATCCCAGATCATGCAATTTAGTAGTCTGATGTGGGTAGGGATGAATCAGTGACCTATGGTAGAATGGATAGTATTTGCAGTTTTTTTATTTTGCTTTTAGCTTACGCTTCTATCTGTGGTTTATTTGTAATGCCAATATAAACTGCTGAGAAATGATGTTAGTGGAGATGAGCTGATTGATAACCTAGGAAATCTTAGTGGATGCTGTGGTAATGATTAAGTGATTATACTGATATTCCTTGTTCTGATGATTTCTTCGATTAGAACATTCGTCTTGGCTTACTTACAACACTTTACTATTTTGCAGAAAATGTATGGAAGTCATCTGTATTTTAACTAATTTTTCGCAAAATGAAAGTGTCTTATGGACTGGACTTCGACTGATGCTACAAGTTAATGGCTACTAAACTTTTCTTTGCAGATACATTTTCAAAGCCTGCTTCTGGTTCTGATGAATCACAGCAAAGTGGTTGGTTTCGGGCATGCTCAGTTAATGCATATAAGCCATACTTTGATGTTGACACTTCAGATGTATTGGACAGAATAAAAGATTCACTTTTTCCATTTAGGGGAAACTTTAGCGAGAAAACTGCTAGCAATCCAGATCTGTGAGTTATTCTATCTGACTTGTCTTGAGTGTTAACAAACTATTCTGTGCTATGACTTGATTTATTAGACAGTCTTCAGTTCAAGATAAGTCATTAGTTGGCTGAGGAAAATTTGCATATGTCTCCTTTAATAACAAGTAGAAATATGCCTCATTTTCAATTCATTCATTCTGCAGATATGGACCATTTTGGATATGCACCACCCTTATTTTTGTTGCAGCATCCATTGGCACTTTTGTGACATACATAGCACACAAACTGAAGAACAAGGAATGGGACTATGATATAAATCTGGTTACTTGGTCTGCCGGCTTGTTTTACGGCTATGTTACTATTGTTCCTCTTGTCCTGTATGTAATCCTCAAGTATTTCTCAGCACCATCAGGCCTTGTCCAACTGTTTTGTCTCTATGGATATTCTCTATTTGTGTTTATTCCAGCATTGGTGAGTTAATTTCCCTTCACAGTGAATTTTGTGGTAGTTAGAAAATATAATTTCAGAAGCACTGAGATAGGATTGGTTACATGATAAATCTTCTGCATTTTGGTGGCAGTGTCTCTCTATTGTTCCTTTGGAAATCTTTAGGTGGGTCATTGCAGCTGTTGCTGGGCTCATGTCTGCAAGCTTCGTGGCACTTAACCTTCGAGCACATATTATGTCTGCTGGTGAACGATGGTTCTTGATTGTAGCTGCTATCTTTCTATTACAGGTAGCTTTGTCTGTGGCCCTGAAGATATATTTGTTCACAGTTACAGTATAAGAACCATCCATTTATCCATAGGGAGGAATGATCAGTTTGTAAATCATAGAGAAAAAGGGAGGAGAAGAGAACTCTTCTGGCTTTCTCTCATCACAATATTTTGCAGAAATATTAGTCAACAATTGGAACTGTCATACCTGATTCTTTTAATTTTTCTTTTTCGTGGGAACATGTAATTTAGAGGACCACCATACGTGAAACTTGTAAGCTTTGTCTTATACTACACTTCCTACATGGATGCAAACGGAGGATAATTTGAGAACAACTATTCTGGAGAAAAAAAGGGTGAACTTTGAGCTTGTTTCCTGCCTCACTTGTCATATGCATATGCTCAAGCACATCTTAGATTCCGAGCTATGTATGTTAAAAATTAAAGGAGACACAAGAGAGCGTTTCTCTTGAAAAAGTGTTAGTTTGATTGAGCTTAGAAATGATTTATAATTCTTAATTTTTGTTATTTTAAATTGTTGTTCAAACGGATAGAATTTGAACATGTAAAAGTTCTAAAGATGGTAAGGCCTATTATAATACACATCCTAACAAATTTAATAGGGTATTTATGTGTGAAATGACTTGTAACATTTGGCATACATTATTAATTATTTACGAGGGCACAAATCAAGTTAAAGGAGAGCAAAGTAAGTATACTAAAACAAAAACATGATGAAAGCATCTATAGCATGTATGATAGATTTATTGATATTATTAATACTCTCAAAGGTCATAGAAAGACTTATATTAATGTTGCATTAGTGTGGAAGGTTGCTTAGTTCACTTAAAAACGTGGGAAATTAAAGTAACGCCTATACAAGTAGCCAAAGATATAATAACACTACCATTAGAAGAATTTAATGGATTTCTCCTCACATATAAAATAAGACTCCAAGAAACATAAGAAGAAACGATGTTTTCAAAGAAAAAAGAATTTACGGCTTGTTTGGTACGAGGGATTAGAAATTCTATTCCTATCGTATTCTTCGGTAATTATTAAACCAACGTTTGGTT
>JAOSBP010000007.1:6549915-6566285 GCA_027563825.1 Erythroxylum mucronatum | reverse complement strand
AACAAGTAAGATGATAAAATGTGTACCTTCTGTCTTCTTGAACATGGAGTGATCTGATTGTGACTGTGTAAAACCTGTAGAAAGAAGAGCAGATGTTAATTTGGAGTGCCATTGGCGGCTTGCTTGTTTCAGACCATAGATGCTCTTTCTGAGATGGCAAACAAGATCAGCACGTGGAAAAGCTAAGCCTGGAGGGGCCTTCATGTATATTTCTTCAAGTAAGACTCTGTGTAGGAATGCGTTGTTTATATCCAGCTGATGCAACAACCAGTTTTTCTGTGCTACTAATGCTAATAGAACTCTGATTGTTTTCATTTTTACCACAGGTGAAAAGGTGTCCGTATAGTCCAAGCCTTCTTGCTGAGTAAAACCTTTCGCAACGACACGGCTTTTGCACCTTTGGAGACTCCCGTCTGCATTGAACTTCAGCTTGTGGACCCATTTACAGTCAATTGCTACTTTCCCTATAGGTAAGGGTTTTAATTCCCAAGTGTTATTGGCCTCTAGGGCTTTCAATTATGTTTGCATTGCTTCTCTCCATTCTGGGGATTGAACTGCTTGTTTATAGGTTGTAGGTTCTTTGAGTGAAGAAAGTCTAGTGGAGAAAACTCGATGTTGAGGGGATAGGTGATCATAAGAGAGAACAATGGAGAGGGTGTGAGGAGAAGTGTGTGAAATGGTATGGTAGTGATAGTCTGAGAGGTGGGATGGAGGTTTGGATTGTCTTATGGAACGACGCAGCGGTGGAGTTGGGTCAGGAGGAGAAATGATAGGTGGTGTAGTTAAGGTTTGTGAGTTTGAGGAAGGTGATGGGAGGAAGTCATCAGAAAGTGTATCTGATTGAATGGGTAGTATAGGTGAAGGTAGGTTGGGAATGAGAGTTGAGGAAAGATAAGGGAACATAGATTCATATAATTGAATGTCCCTTGTCAACAAATATTGGTTAGAGGTGAGGTCAAAAACGTTGTAGCCTTTAGTACCTGTAAAAAAATCAACAAAAATGCATTTCCTCGCTCTTGCATCAAATTTTCCTCTATTTGCTTCTTTGGTGGAAGCAAAGCAGAGGCAACCGAACACCTTTAAATCTGTTAAATCTGGGTTAGCTCCAAACAAAACAGAATATGGAGATTGGTTAGACAGTAAAGAGGAAGGAATTCGGTTGATTAGGTAAACTGCATGAAGTACACAATCTGCCCAGAACTTTGTTGGTAGGTTTGCTTGCATTTTTAGGGCCCTTGCAACATTCAAAATGTGTTGATGCTTTCTTTCTGCTCTTCCATTCTGTTGTGGGGTTTCAACACATGTGGTTTCATGCAAAATTCCTTTTTCTTTGTAAAAATCTCTCATGCAAAATTATATCCCATTGTCACTGCGAATGCATTTAATATGTGTCTCAAATTGCCTTTTAACATAAGAACAGAATCCTTTTATTAGATCTCTAGTTTCGGATTTATGCTTCATCATGTATATCCATGTCATTCTGCTATGGTCATCCACAATAGTTAAGAAAAACTTATAACCAAGAATAGAGGGAGTGTGATAGGGACCCCAAATATCAATATGAATCAAATCAAAGCAAGCTGTTGCAATTGAGACACTAAGATGAAAAGGCAACCGTTTTTGTTTAGCAAAATGACAAACATCACATTGATCTGTGTGTTGGTAAACAATAGCAGAATCTAATCTAGACAAAATATGTAGTCTTTGATTAGAGAGATGCCCTAGTCTGTTGTGCCATAGATTTTCTTGGGGGGAGGAGACATGACAGAGAAGAGAGGTTGGAGCCGGAATTGAGGCAGATAGGTGATAGAGACCATGGACTTGTTTAGCAAAACCAATCATCTTCATAGTTTTGAGGTCCTGAATGACACATGAATGAGTTGAAAAAATTAGTTGACAAGGATAAGAACTAGTGAGTTTGCTAATAGAGATTAAGTTAAAAGAAAAAATAGGCACAAATAGCACATTGGTAAGAGTTAAGGAAGAAATGTTGACTGTCCCAATATGTGTGACAGGGACAATATTTCCATTTGGCAATCGGATAGTCAAGGAGTCTATTGCTTTATAGGCTGAAAAGAAATCTAAAGAACAAACAATGTGATCAGTGGCTCCAGAATCAAGGATCCAAGTGGATGACCATAAATCAGAAAATTTGTGAGGTGTGGATGTACCTTTCTGGTCAATTGAAAGTGTATTGATCTGTGGCATGCTTACTGATGTTTTTCCTTTTGTCTCCCCTTCTTTATGCAGAATTTCCATCAGCTGAGAGTACTGTTCTGAAGTGAGGTTGAAAGTGGGACTGTTATGCCCTGCTTCCTTTGGAAATGAAGGACTGTCCATATCTGAGGAGTGGCATTCTTGGTAAGTTTCAACTTGGTTGACTGTTTTGTATTTGCTTTGATTAGTGTCACGGTTTTGATGAAAAGTCCTGGTATTGGAAAAGTTTGGGGGATATCCATGTTTCTTGTAGCATTTGTTTTCAATATGTCCAACATTCCCACAGTAGGTACAAATAGGTTTTCTGTGTTGTTGATAAGTGCTTTTGCTGTCTGTTTTGCTAAAGAAGGTTTGTGGTTCAATGATGGATGATGAAGATAGTGTTTGTTGGGTGTTGAGTTGTCTTTCATGTTGGGCCACCATAGCAAAAACACGTTTAATGTCAGGCAAAGGGTCCATAAGCATAATATGTGCCTTGACAGTAGAATATGAGTCATTCAAACCCTTTAAAAATCTGATAACACAATCTCCTTCTTGATAATTTTTGAATGTAGTTAAAACATCACAGTTGCACTGAGGCTCACATTTGCATTTAGGTAAAGGTCTTAAGTTGAATAATTCATCCCATAGCATTTTAAGATGAGTGTAATAGTCAGAAACTGAAAGATTACCTTGCTTATGACTGTATATTTCTTCTTGGAGATCTGAAATTCTAAAAGAATCAGTTTGGAAAAATCTACCTTCCAAACCTCAACTGCAGAATCAAACCAAATCACACTTTGTGCGATTGAATCTGTCACTGACCTCAATAACCATGATAAAACCATTGTGTTGCATCTTTCCCAGTACATGAACAAGGGATCTTCTCTCTGTGGCATAGCAATAGTTCCATCTATGAATCTGTGTTTGTTTTTTGATAACAGGGCCATCCGAATGGATCTTGCCCAAGAGTGATAATTAAGGCCTGTCAAAAGTGAGGAAACAAGAACTAAGGATGGATTTTCATTAGGATGAAGATAAAAGGGGCTGGCTGGATGATCTTCAGGACGGATATCATTCTGTGGGTGTGGTTGGTGATGTGTTTGGTGAGTGGCAACACTGGCATATGAGGGACCAGGAACACCTGACATAATGATGATGAAGAGAATAAAAGAGGGCAGAAAAGAAGAAAGCAAAGAAGAATAAAAGAGGGCAGAAAAGAAGCAAGCAAAGAGGAGCCGACAGAGGAAGAGAGGTGCCGAGCTATTTCTCTGATACCATGATAAAATATGTAATAGGATAAAACTGGCTCAACTTTATTATGTGATTTGCTACTCTATATATAGAGTAGGTTGTTGTAACAGAAAGATCCAGATAAATCTAAGAGGAAAAAAATAAATGGAAAAGAAAATGAGAGAGGAGTGGATCACATGAAATGGACTAGGACTGAAGAGAGTGGGCTGGACTATTAGTCCAGGCCCTTTATCGTAAGCCTAAAAAGAAGCCCAAAATACTGCCCATTTGATAATGATCCATTGACCCATCAATAACCCTTAGATCATTAGAACATCGTGTGTTTCTGTCTAGGTTTAGATGTCTTTACTTCGTAGTTCTCTTCACAAAGGAAGATACATTAATTAGTAAAAGCAAATAACATTTCATGCCAATGCAGTAAAGGAGGCATGAACTACTTTACTCGATACTTTGGAAGGAGCGGATCTCATAAAAGGAACAACACTACAAGGCTTAAAGGAAAAAAACAATTTGCGCTAATGGAGCGAGGAAAAGATGAAAATATTAGTGGCTATTTTTCACAAATGCAAAAGTTGGTTCTGTGGCCGGACCAAAATGACAAAAACAACGTTTTTTAAAAGTAAAATATTAAGGATGAGCTCCTAGCCCGGCTCATTGACATCCTAAAAACGACTTCAAATGATTTACAAGCTTTGTTGGAATCGCGTGAATTATGGATGAATGAGATATCAAGCAATACAATTGAGCAGGCACTAAAAATGGCCACTACAATAGAGATTGTTGATATAGAAGATGAGAAAATAGGGGGAAAAAAAACCATGCCAGAGTAATTCAAGATAATGTTGAATTGTCGTGAAAAATGAGACTCGGGCTGTAGTAATCATTTAAGTGATAGTAAGGATGGAGGATATTTTCTAAGAATAGAAAAATGATTTCGATCTTCAGTGATAATCACAAAGTTCTTGTTTTCAGATTGCTGTCAAACTATAGAGGTGTTGAGCATAGAAGGGCTACAACTTGTGTTTCAAGACGCATGGGTGTTATACTAAAGACAAAGTCGGTTTATTTCCGGTATATAACAACTACGGTACATACTTCTTATTGTAACTCTATAATTGGTTATGCTATATGCGTCTTGGAATTATCAAACCAGAAGTGCTTCAGGGTCTTGGTCTTGCCAGGAGATCATTTCCAACTCCACTGCTTATCAATGAATCAAAATGCTTATTTACAAGATTATGAAGTTGGTACTGATAATAGAATGTAAGAACATGCTGCTTTTTTTTTTTTGCTTTTTCCAATGAATCAAGAAGTGTAGGAAAGATATGCAGAAGATACATTGAAGAAGAAAGATTGAAGGTAAACTTATATTCAACAGTCAACAAGATAGAATCTTAAATAAACAAAAATAAGATTCACTGTTGTTAATGTCATTGAACACCTGAAAAGAGGATGTCAGCATGAGATCAAACAGTTGAGAGCCGCGTAAGAGAATGTAGGGTTTAGAAATTGACACGAGTGGTAGGGAATTCGGATACAGCTTCTATTCTGTACATTGGTCAGTTGGGCCTAAAGTTACAGTCCAACGCTATACGTAGTGTGCGAGAATGGTGATGGCAAAGACATCCCGTTAGACGAGTGAGAGGACAACACCATTTCAGTGGGACGAAAGAATAAAAAATTTCAATTATACTGCAAATGAAAGAATCATTTATACAAAATAGAATTTGCAGGCTTCGGTTTCATTTTGCATCTGCATACATCACTTGACAGGGATAACCATTCAATTATTCCTGACAACATAACTTACAACACAAAACCGCAGGGAGGATGTGAATGTTGGAAGGAGAGAGAAACATGCAACTATATGTATTGTGAACCTATTTCCAGGTTTAAGATGTTAGCTGCTAACAACTATACAGCATAAAGTCACAACTTTTGCCCGATTAAGCTTCCAAGTAGAATGCAAAGTTATAGAGCTGTTGGACACTTTTTTTACCTCACAAAAATGAGCTCAGTGCACCCATTTGTTTCTTAAATTCAAACCTGTCCTGTAAAGCTCCCCGAGTGCTTTCCTTGGTGGTGGTCCACCATAATTTGTCTCAGAATTCTTCTCAGAAGCAGTTGGATTCAATGTTGTCATCCATATCATAACTGTCAAACTAGCTAGTATCCGATCATCCAAATTGCATGAATGGCAAATTTGGAGGATCACAACTAACTAAATTTGCCCACAAATTAGCGAGTGTGAGAAAGTAAGGATCCCCATTCCATTCCACCATTTTCATCCCTGGTTCAAAAAACTTGAGATGATTAATAGACTAAGCCTGTTTACCAGCTCTAGAAAGTTAGGTTAACATCATCTTATTGCATCTGATACATGCCTGACCAAATAGAGGCAAAAGATCAAATGATTGCAAGATATGCGTTTCACCAAATGATCAGCTTCAGTGTAATATTAGTACAAAAGAATGTATTCATATTTCTAAGAACTGCGCAATTTTGATACCTTCATTTGACCTATGGCCTAAGCTAATGCTATTAGACCATTGAATATTATGCATACCTGGGACTGCTCCAAGTGTCAAAGCTGATAATCGACAGGTAGGCTCTTGTCCAGAAAAAATGTGATTATAAACTGTATGCACATCAATATCATGAATACATTTGATGGACTGTAGTAATGTCTTGATTCTTCCATCAGATTCAAAACCATCCATATCCGAAATGCTATTCAGAGCTTCTTCAAGTCCTGAGCTTGACCATAGGGTAGAACACTCACTTAGAAGAGTAAAAACTTGAGTGTGATCTACAGGACATGCTAATATCCACGGCTTGTAAAGTCTAGCTGATATTCCAAGAACTTCAACAACCCTGTAAACCTCACTAAGGGCAAGGATATACCTCCTGCCTGTATTTGCGCAAAAAAATGGCAAAGATCAGCCATCTATATGATAACACAATGTATTCCCTTGCACAAAATATAATACAGTACCTGTAGGTTGAGAAAGTATCTGATGATGGACATTCTTTTGTAATGATTGCTTCCAAATAAAGGCACCATGTATCAGCTCTTGAGCACATGTGGACAACATCTTAAACCATGTGGAAACATAATCAAACTGGTCCTTCTGTGAAAGCAATGTCAAAATTTTCAAGATCAAGGCCACCAGCTTAAGAAGTTCAACAGCCAATCCAGTATTGCTCTCCACCTATTTAGACATGCATGTGAGTTTTTTTCATTATGTGAAACAAAGAATAAAAACAAAAACTAGTAAGTCAAATATCAAAAATAGATACACTTGACATACTGCGGACACTTTCTTTGATAACTGATATTCTGAGTCAAACAATTGGAACTTTGGTTCCTGCATAACTTGAACTAATTTGTCAAGGCATGTTTTATTTGATGAATAACTATCTGAGTTGATTCCGCCCTTACTCAACAAATCTTGGAACAGCAAACTCTCAAGATTCTGAAGCAGAAAACATCATTTAAAAGATCAAGCAAAAAATTATCAGTATAAGTCAAACAAACCTGAGAAATGCATATTATCTGACTTCAAGGGGAAGAAAACTTGATTCTTAAATAGCATTGTCAAGTGATTCTTAAATGGCAAGTCAAGGCCATATAGTAAAAAGCATGAGTGTTCTACCATCTTTTGCGTATGTGTGTGTGTGTGTGTGAGAGAGAGAGAGAGAGAACTTTGACCATTAATGCAGAAGAGCCAAAATATTATGGGAAAGATGGTAGGCCTTGGGATTTTTTGTGAAGAATGATGAAAAAGGTTCTAAGAGTACAAGTAATATCACTTCATGTTTAACAGAAGGACAACCAAACATCTTGCAGAGAGAAGGAAACAACACAAGATATCTAAGAAAATTAGGTGTATACCTGTATTTCCTTATTGAGGGCTTCCACATTAGTATCTTCTCCTGTAAGAGCAGTAGCATTTCGAGCTTTCTACCAGAAGACATATTTCAAGATTCAATGACATAGACAAACAACCTCCAACAGAAGGGGAAAATCCTGAATTATACACTAACCTTTAAGTTTTCAAGATGGCATCGTCCAACATAATGCAATTCTTCCTCCAATTTGCTAAAGAAACTTGTGTAATAATTAAACTCTACACTGGAAAGGTTAGGGTTGGTTTCTCCAATACCAAAGCCAAAGGTCTGATCTTCAACTCCAGTTCCTGAAGAGGCAGCTTTAAATTCCCAAGAATTATCATCAAAATCATCATCATTACGAGACGAATTTGGAGCCATTACACACATCATGGAAGCTGATCCATTTTCACTAGGATTTTGTCCAAGATTTACAGATTTATTCTCCTCAGCTTGACTGTACAAACTTGATATAAGATCATTGAGAGATGCGTTTATATCAGGATGCTTATTGCCATCAGTTGAGCTGGAGCTCCATATCTGACTTGACGTGTTTGGATGAATCACGTCATTGCCATCTTCCTCTTCTTCTTCGCCAAAAAAGGACAAAGGTAAAGCTCTCTTTTGGCTATCTGAGCTTAGGTTGGCCCCCTAAACACAAGAACGAAAAAAGACTTCATGTTTGGAAGTATGTTCAATAAAGAAAGCAGTTCCACCATAACAATTCAGTTTTAAATACAGTTATAACAATAAACTGTATTACGCATATAAGCTTCAGAGAAGTGAATGTGAATCTCCATAACTCATGGCATATCAACTTGAATAAGCAATATATTTATGCAGATATGAGCTTAATTGCCAGGAATTTTCTATCAAATGCCAACAATTCCTTACTACCAGAAATTTCATCCACCTTCTGCTCCTGAAAATGATATTTTCAATATGCTGATTGGTTAAACCATACACAAAATTAATAAGTCAAATTGGACAAGCTCTTGACCTTATTATTTGATTCTGTTTGTGCAAATGCAGCTCTGAAAGCCCAAGAGTCTTCGACACTGTCCTCTTTACTATTAGAGTATGCATCTGGAGTAGAACTATCACGAACCAAGGTTCTTGAGTTGAGATCAAGTTCAAAATTCCATTCATCAGAGATCTGAGAGGAATCCAATGATTCACGCAATAAATGACCCCTACTCTGCAATCCATTTGCGGTCCTAAATGTGGTCAACTCTCCAGATTTATCTGCTATTCTCTCACCCTCCTGCAGAAAGAAACATGTTAGACTGATGGATCCAAACAAAGCATAAAGGCTATCAAGTTTGAAAACCAACAGAAATAACATAAATAAAAGGAGAAAAGGAAAAGGAAACAAAGAACATAGCAGTATATATACAAATTTTGCGGACCGAAAAGCTGGAGATGTAATAACTTAACTTAGTCAATCTCAAATACTTCATGGCTGTATGACTTAAAAAACCTAGATATTATCTAAATTGGCTTACTTTGGCAGAAATCATCTACTCAAATTAAAACTTGGTTTCTCAACACAATGAAGCAACACTCATAATTAAAAACCTAGAACCAGAAAGGGAAGTTTTTTTACCTCATTTTTCTTGTCCTTAGTTTGAGTTTCTGATTCTGCAACCTTGAATTCCCACTCATCGTCGCCCTCAAGATCTTCATTCTCAAGATTTATATCCACATGTTTCATACATAACCCTACCTCACTAAGATTGGTCTTCATCCCATTGCTATCCAAGCTTACAAAATTCCAGCTTGAATTGCCACTGGAATTTGATATTGGTCCAATTTCAGTCCTCTCAAGGTCAACCTGAACAGGGAAGTAGGTGCATACCTTAGGAAAGATCCAAATAAAAAACCATGAATATTGCATGTTCTTTAAGCCGCTAGAGCCACTGAATTATAAGATTAAGATGCAACAACGAAAACATGAATAATTGTAGAGAATCAAACTTCTGAAGCTTATATGAATTATAGCAGAGGAGCAAAGAAAAGTACCAATTAACCCATGATTGAATGGACTTTTCTTCAGTAATTATCAATTCATTTCAATTAGGTCTTTTTCAGTGACTAAATCAAGGAACGGCCAACAGAATAACAAGATAAACTACCTTGGAAGTTTCATGCCTGAAATACATTTCTGGATGTGAATCATTGAATCCCACCTATTAGCACCATCAACTAAGTTATTTTTGAATTGATCTGCTTCTTGTCTGAGTTAAACATAGTCACATTCCAATTCATTGTTTTAGGATCTGAATACAAGACACCCCAACTAGAACCAGAGGTTTTAAGGATTGCACTTGCTGCATTTTCAGCCTTGATCTGACCATCCTTGAATTTCCGAAACTCAGATTAAATTTACAAGGATTCAAAATCAGTAGTACAAAAACATCTTACAAATTGATTTTCTATATATGATCAATCCTTGGGTTCTTACTTAGCCAAAATTACTGATAATTCGTACCTAAATATCAATCAGAAATGCACATCATACACTAACCTTTACCTTAGATTTCCTGTCTCCATTTTGGTGTTTGATATCAGCAGCTTTAAATGCCTGCTCATTAGCATCACCTAGTCCCCCATCTTCATCTATACCTGGCCAATTGCTACTTGAATTAACTCCTTTGCCATTCAAGCTCCAACCTAGAAAGTCCAAACTTGATGCACTCCAACTAGAATCGAGTCCATTAAAACTAGGTACTGGTTGATTATGAGTCTTCTTTTGGCCACTCTGATTCAAGAAGGAATGCTATAATTAGTCCAAGGCCAACAGTAAACTTCAAAAGAGAAGGCAGCAAAGGAATCAACAAAACCAAATTCCATAATGATGTTAAAAGAACGCGCTACATAACGTCAACAAAATTAAAATCATAGAATCACCTGTTTACCTCAGATATCTCATCTTCCTCACTAGCTTTCGACTCTGCAGCCTTAAATTCCCACCCATCATTGTCCTCCTCCCCTGCAGCACCATCATCATCATTACCAAACCTTTTATTATCGTTTGAGCTTACTCCATCTTTACTCAGTCTCACGTCTTCTGTACTCAAATTGGACGCATCTCCACTAAAAATGAATCCATTGGAAGGCAAATTGAGTGGATTCCAATTAAGATCAACACCTTGTGAATTTGGATTCGACTGATTAGCACCACCAACGTGTGACCCGTTCTGATTCAGATTACCCCAGTCCCAAACGAAATCCAATGATTTATAATCCGAATTAGCTCGAGTGCCACTCAGATCAGGAACAGCCACATTCAAGTCTAAATTCGACCCAGATGGAAATGAATTCGATCTATTCGAAACGGGATTCAACCCATTCCCAGCCTCACTCTGCTTATACAAAGTAATAATCACATCATTCAAATTCACACCACTCGATCCCTCCTTAACCATATCCGTATTGTCATTATTACTATTGTTATTCGTATCTGAGAAGAGGCTTGCACCAAATGAAGGACCGCCGGCACCTGATTCCTCCTCTTCCTCTACCTCTCCAAATATCGAAAGAGGCAAAGCTCCCTTCGGATTCTTCCACTGAGCTACGCTGGAACCGACCCGGCCAGAAGTCGAATCGGGTTGAGCTAGCTCCAAATCTTCGCTAGTGCCCTTCGGATCAGCATGTAACAATGGGTATAAGTTTCTGGACGTTGCGGGGAGTGACAGGGTGTGGGAGAGTTCGCCGACTCCAGAATTTACGAAATCTCCCCAATCTTCGTCGTCTTCTTTGAGGTAGAAATCTGGATCCGGGACGTTAATCATCTTCGGAATGGAAGGGACGGCCTAATCTAAAGGTTAAGTCCCGGTCGTCCCAAACCATTCACTATTCTCTGTCTCTCGGTTTGTTTCTCTTTTCTTGGTGCGAAGGAAGAGATTGGACATATGGTCGCGCCTGCTCAGGCTTGCTGCGGTGGACCCGTTTTTAAAAAATCCCGTCTAAACTTAATTATTCTGTACACAAATAATTATATTAAAATTAGTTAAATTATATAAATTGTATATGTTAAATAGATATATTTGTTATATTATATGTTATTTATATTTAAAATATAAAATTTAACTTTATAAGAAATATAACTTGACCGTAAATTTCATTAACATGTTGCTTGAACTGATTTGAATTACTACATATACTGTTAGAAATATGCAAGATAAAACACAATCACACAGATTATGAAATAGATCCTGCTTGACAGATTATGTCAAGCAGGATCTATTTCATATGCATATAAAACAAAGAATCACGTACTTGGATTCTTGTTGTAGTTTCACCGGTTAAAGAACTTTTTCTTTCTGTTACCAATTTTCTGCAAAGATCTTCTTGTTATTCTTTTGTATACTTAACGGAAGAAGTAGAAGAAAAAATAAACATACATACACTTATGTGTGTTCTTTTCTACGTTTCGTTCATGTATGGTCTTCATATAATTATCTTTGGTAGTTATTTAAAGAAGAACATTGACCCTTATATCCTTTATGGGTGTATATGAGTCATTATCTTCCATTCACACATGATGGGGTTAATCTCATTAAAAAACAAACTCTGCAGTACTCATACTTGTTCAGTAACCAGTGTGACCAGCATATGACGAGAGCACATTGCCATATATCTATTAGAAGTATATGATATCTCGATTAACAAATTGATCCTAGGACTTAAGTGTCTTTGAGTAGACATTGTATGTTATACCCTAAGTCATATATCGCATTTGCACTTTACTTTGATCTCATTTAGTTTCTTGTGTCATGATTGTATTCAAGTTCTCTACTAAAGAGATGATGGCTATCTATAAATACTTTTTATACAAGTCAATGATCTAAATTAAATGACGTTCATCTGTTTTCAATTCTCTTTTGAATTAAATTTAATTTGCTTTCCTAGAATTATTCCATAGGATCACATTTTGCATGATCTTTTGGCAATAACCTAGTGTAGCAAATTTTAAATTCAATTCTCAAGAATAAAACAAGAGTCATAAGGGTATATGATGAGGTTCTTCTCAGCCTCACGGGTCTCACACAATGTAAGATGAGATCTGGCGACTTACGTTAATCTCTTTTATGGTCAGTTGTGCACATATGGTATGAGTTACGTGCTACGGTGTTTACCCACTTCGTTTAACTTGAACATCTTTTATTCAAGAAATACCATACAGATGATAGTTCAAACATACTCAATGTGTAACTTGAGTTCACTTATCTACTCAAAACCTATTCAGAACTCACATCTGGTAACGTAAGACGGATAAAGTGATTAACAAATCAGGTTGAACCAATTTTCTTGCGGCATTTATGGTTTAAGTTTCTCACTCTCAATTATCACCTGGATAATAAACTTTAAACATGCCTCATCTCTAGCGAGCATAAACACCGGAGGTGATTTCCTGTAAGATCTCATTACCTGCGGGGAGGCCAGAATAGTAAAAATGAGTGATTAAGGGGAGATTTGAAATGCATTTCATGCTCATGCATAATATGTCATACACATACACGTGAATAGTGAATTCTTGCATATGAATTGTACATGCATTTATGGATAATTCTGAGTATAATTGAACTGTAATGTATAATTGCCGAGAATTGTGATTACATTATATTGAAAATTGTGAAATTGTGTATTGGATGTTTAATTGGAGAGTATAATTCTTATATTTTTTAATTTTGGTGAACTTTAGGAATAATTTCGAAAATTATGGATTATTATGGAAAATAGAAATAAAAAACCAAAGGATATTGGAAAAATATTGGAGATAATTGGAATGTAAGGATGAGAGTTATGGGAACTAGTTCAATAAGGAACTTAGTTAGAGCTTTATATATTATATAAGTGACAAGTGTCACTGACTTAGTTAAGTTACATTTTATGATTTTGTTAGAAAGTAAGTTATGTTCTCTGGGAGTTAAAAGACTAAGTACTGTTGTTAGTTACTTCTTCATAGCCACCTTCTTCAAATTTCTTCCAATACACAGAGTTTTTCATCAAACACCCCCAAGAGTTAACTTTGTTTTTCCTTATCCTATACCACTCCCACTTTGCTATCTGTTTCTTCTGCCCTAAGAAAAAAAACCTAAAGCTGGTCAATTTATACAGTGGTGTACGTGAATTGCATGGAGTTTAGGGCTTTGGGATAGTTGAAGATCTTGGAATTTTAACAAGTATTGAGTAAATCCTTTAGAGATGTTGATTATGAGATAAATTTGATGAATTTACTAACATTTGCATGATCATGGAATTTACGTACATCTTCATGAACACTGCGCTAATAGGATGAACAGTCTGGATAAAATGTTATTTAGTATTTGATGGTTATTAGTGATCAGGTAATGTAGAAATGATTTTTGGAGTTAGAAAGAGCAATGAAATGGTGTATGGGATTAGTGTAGAAATTTATGAAAAGATGATATTTAGATATGCTCTGTTTCTCTTCACTGTGAATATATATATATGTATATGTGTACGCAATTATGTAAGTGTTTTAGAGATGACCAAAAGAATGAATTTTGAGTTGATAAATAGTTGTGAGGTGATGGTCTAAGATGAGAAAATGAGTGGAAAAATGAAAGTTGAAAGGAAAAATAGCAAATGTGCACAAAGGTTGAAATACACAGAATGGTGAAAGGCATGTGGCAGAACATGAATAGGATGAATAAACTGATTTTTGACTTTCGATGAATTTTGAGTAAACTTGCATATTTAGGGATACTGTGAATGTGTTGAAATTGAGTTGAAGGGAAATGGAGTAGAAAGTGAAAGTGATAGGTTTGAATCTTCTTATATTTTCCTACGCATTCACATGTGATTTCAATCATATTTTTATGATAAAATGTTTAATTTGTGTTCAATTTGCGCTAACTACTAGGTTGGATATATTGATATATTTTTAAGTGCAAAAAGATAATTTTCTAAAACCCATTTGAGCACAATTATTTATTTAATTAAAGGCATAAATTAAATAAATAAAAAAAGAAGAAAAATGCACAGCTTGTGCGTTAAAAAACGCTGGCCAACGCCAGCATTTTGCAAAAAAAAAAAATGCTTAAGCATTTTAGGGAAGCAGCAGATAACGCATGAGGAGGGTTTAAAATGTTGACATATTAATTGTCTTCTCAATTGGTTTTATTGCAAGAGGCCGACGCAGCTACGTAGAAGAACATCAAGAGGAATCAGAAGAAGACACGCAGCTCGGACACATTAAATGAGCAGCATGAGAAGCAAATTAACAAGGCAGCAAGATTAATTAACGTGGTTTGGGCTTTAGAGCTACAGTGAGACAAGAATAATCATGTGAGAGTAGGAAATAAATGTGGGCTGCGTGCAACAACGGAGAGGGAGACAATCAACGTAAATAGTGCAAATTAAATCAAGGCACAAAAACCAATAGAAAAGGAGACACGTGGTGAAGCAAATTGAAGGAAAATCAAGTAGTTGGGGGTCGGCGTAATAGGAAAGGGAGAAAAAAAGAGCTGCGTTAACAAGTGTGGGGTTGGAATTAAATTGTCAAAATCAGACTAGAGGAGAGAAGGTGGCGTTTAGCAAGCAAAATTGAAGGAAAAGAATGCAATCAGCAACATGAATTCACAAGAGTGGGAGAGCAACATCAACGTATAGTAGCGTGAGAATAGGACAAAAATAATGCAAGAAGTATCATGCAATAGGAGACTGGGCGTGGAATTAAAAACAAGCAACAAGAGGGCAATACGTAATATAAGCATAAAGTGGAGACACGCACAAATCAACAAACAGTGGAGAAGCAAATATAAAGGAGGGTGCAATTCATTGAAGTCACGCACGAAATGGCCCATCATCAATAAACACGCAGACAAAAATGAGCTGGATACATATTAAATGAGAGGGCTAAGATGCAGACACGCTAACGTACAAGGGAATTTAAACAAGGGACCCAGCATAAAATTCAATTAGCTAGTAGCAAAGGCGTGGAAAGCAGCCGAAAGGATTGTCAGCCAAGGTCAATTGCGCCAGCGTCGTTTTTTGTTTTGAAGAAGCAGCAGAAGAATCGCAAAAAGTGAAATAAAATAGTGAGGATTGCAACACTACAAGAAAATAACAGAAGAAAACACAAATAACACTGAGAAACAAGGAAGATATCACGCAACTGGGAGGCACAAAATCAGAGGAAAATGAGCGCGGAGACCAACATAAGGCGCAAAATAATAAATAAACACCAAGAGATGTGCGACGCTTAAGCAACCAGTGGAGAGCTGCGGCTGGCGGCTGGAGGTAGAGACACTTAGATAGGAAGCCACAAGAATTAAAATAGCAGGCAGGGCGATGGCTTGGAGCTGAGCTGCTTGGCTTGCTGGCTGAGCCACAGAACCAAACAATAGACGCTAGAGACAAAGTTTCAGGAGGTGCAGAATAAATCAAGTAAACTTGCGCAAAGAAGAAGACGCAAGTGAACATGAAACAGCCAACAACGAAAATAAGAGGGTAGAAATTCAAATGAGCTGAGGAATCAAGACAAGAGACATGGACAGGTGACATTTTTAATTGGGAAGCACGCTGGGTGAGGCTACACGCAAAAGAGGAGTGGGCGGCGTCGCAACAACAAGCCATAAAGGAGAGTAAGACAAGCATAACTGAATCATATAAAAAGTAGCAGACTCAGAAGAGAAGAAAAGGCTGGCGCAGTGCGTGAGAGGAATCAAATTCTGGAGTCTGCCGCGTGTAGAAAAGAAGAGAGAAAAATTCCATGGCAATCTCAGTGCCAGTAATAGTCGGAATAGATAGGATGTTTGGAAACTAAATTTTTATTTCTTGGTTTACAGAATCTTAGTTATTGAACATTGCTTGTTGTGAGACTTTTGTTATTTATTTCAATCGATTTGTTAGTTAAGTATCAATTATTTTTCTGGGCCATTGTTTGATTGTTTAATTAGACAACTAGATGCGCAACTAGTATGTATTTTTATTCAATCAATCGCTAGATTAAAAAGGTTGACGTTCAATTCTTTTAATCAAAAGTAGCGACTAGGATT
>JAOSBP010000007.1:6528664-6543556 GCA_027563825.1 Erythroxylum mucronatum | reverse complement strand
ACTAAGAGGGTCTAAACCCTAAGCGAAGTTGCTGCCCAAATTTAGGAAAATTTGGACAGCACCTCCCCTAAAATTGCTTCTAGCCAAAACTTCAATTTCATTCCCAAACTACAAACCTGCATAAAAACACTTCAATCTTCCAATTCTCACAGCATCCCAAACTCCAAACAACTCAATTGGCAATGTCACAATCTTAGTCATCTATCATTTGTTTTTCTCATTTCCAATCTTACAAACTTAGGAAACTTATACAAGATACATTCTTTGAAAACATGAAAACATACACAAGCTACACTCTAACTTCAAACCTTACTAATTACATGAAACTAAGCCATTAGCCTAAATACATCAAAATCGTAAGGAATAAAATACAAGTACTTCATTAACTTCAAATGCTATCTCAAGCCTTGATTTCTCAAATCTCACATATGAACAAACTGCATCGGAGTTGTCTCAATCCCGATATCAAAAAATAGCAAACTTTATGTCCACGAAAAGCTCTCGACAGAGGCTACAAGTTTTATGTTAATCATTCTTCTCGAATTAGTATGAAAATGGATTTAAGATGAATAAGATGAAAAAAAATTATCGAAAATTTCGGACTAGTCTAAGGTTTTCAATGCGAATTCGGGTTCCAAATTGATTTTTCGTATAAGTAGTTGAATTTCGAAAACGGGTTCCAACAGAATCTATCTCACCATTGTAGCCCCATTGTTCGCGCAACATTCAGGGTATAGGATTACTTCCTGAATCTTCTGCTCAGCTTTGGATGAGGTTCCAAAGGAGCACCTAACGGCTCACGCTGGATCTATTTACTCACAATATTATGGTGTTAGTTGTAATTATGTTGAATTCCTTTGCGTTGTTTTTATATAGGTCTAGTTCTTATTTCCTTGCATATTTTGTATAAGGTCTTTCCTTTGAACTCCCTTGTCTATTCCTTGTATTATTCTTTTCTTCTTAATCAATTTTCCTTTTCAAAAAAAAAAAGTAGATTAAGAGGATTGAAATGATCATACCTGTGATGAATTTAGAGAGAGGTAGGTCTCTCTATTATTGCCACTATATGTTGCAATTAACATCACTTATCTCCACCTTGCTACTGACGCTAATCATCTGCCTTAGATTTTGCACGATATGTGCTTTCAACCACCTCATTCTCCAATTGCATTACCACCCAGTCCAACTTCATGTTTAAGCCATAACCAACATCCAAATTATTCCATCATGGTGTGAAGACATTTTATGCAACGACAGCATCTCTTATAACAACAATAAGCAATTCAAAAACCAATAAAAATTACAAAACAAATCTAGTTTCCATAATTAGACCAAGCAAAACAAACTAACTAGATTCATATTAACCACTTGTTTTTGGACTCAAAATAAACCGTAGACAACATTGGTTGAGGAAATTTTTGGCAAAATCTCATATGATTAGGATTTTGTCTTAACTTCAAGTGGTGACATTAAGTAACCATAAGTTCTTAAAGGTTTGGTACAAATTTCCATGGCAACTACGAACCAAGCTTCATTCTTTCCTTGTCTCATCCAATATGAAACTTTTTTTTGTGAAATTTCAAATGGTTTATTATCTGAGCTAGCTTTTGCATAAGAAATTTTCAGAACTAAATCAAATATAATTTGATTTAATAGTTTTATTTTGTGGCTTTAATATTAAGTTTTCATATTCTGAGTTTATGAAACAGTTAACTGTTAACTTTTCAGTTTTAGTGTTTAGGTTTCTAAAGTCCCAATCTTATTGTAACTACTTGTGAATTTTCATGTTTAATCAAGTCAAAATTGATTGTAATGTTAACAAGTTATCTGTAAATAAGATATAATACGTTTGTCGAACTTTGTGTGAGTAAGTTTTGCAATTTTAGTTTCATAATTATTCAAAAACAATCAAACAACTTTAATCAAATTATAGAATTAAAGTTAACTTTGATACTGTTGGGAAATCAAACAAGATCTAATCAATTGTATAACGAAATAAATACAAAACCTTTTCATTCCATTTTATAAAAGCCTTAATCACTTAACTTCTATAACATGATTAATGCATAAAATATAATAAAGAATGAATTGTAATTCATATCTTATTGTAAAGCTTAATCCTTTTCTTATCATTTCTCTTAAACTGTTTATGAAATTAGCTTACCTCAACCACTATAACCGCATATTTGTCGTACTCCTAATGCTATTTATAGAACCTGTTGAAAACTTTAAAAGTAGTATAAAGAGGGTTATGTAAGAAATGTTAGCTCCTAGGTTTTGGAACTTTTAGTCATTTTACTTCAAATATGATTCTAATTTCAATTAAACTTTAATTATGATTATATGCTAAGTGAGCCTAAATAAGATCCAATTTCTCATATTAATCCTTATATTTTTAAATATCTCATTTAATTTTAAATTTTCTTAAATTTAACAATCAAGTCTATCTTGATTAAAACATTTTTCCTCTTTTCAATCTATTCTTTACGTGAGACTCATTCTTAAATATGCTTGTAATGGATAAATATAAATTATAATTTTAAATCATATTTATAATTAGATAAATTAAACACATTTAATTTATCTTTAATTTCCTAAAATTATTTCATTAATGTATCATGACCACCCACATTTAACAATGCCAAAATGATTTTTATTAATCTTTTCATGCATATTTTTTTAATTATTCAATCATTTCTTTATATAATGTGCCAATTAAACATAAAATATAAAATAAATATATATTCTATTTGAGTCTTAATCATGTTAATTATCTATCATTAACAATGGCTTATATTAATAATATGTGTAAACTATTTTATAAAGTGTCATTACCTTAGCCAAAGATTTTCTTAATCAATACTAATCAAGAACAATAAAAGATTCTCTCTAATCAATTTAGAGTAATAAATCTTATATTGATCAGTTAAATATCTCCATATAGTTTTTCATATTATATCAAATAACTACCAATTAAGTTACATTTGATAAATATAAATCATAAGTAATATTAAAAACATAACAATCCTGATACAAAATACTTTACAAAATTATCATATAAGATTGCTTTAGTAAATTTATTCTCTAACAAATACTCATGTTTATTTAAATAACAATTACTTCCTTTATAAGAAAGGTAATACATATTAATTTTTTTACACTCTATTAATATTCAATCTTAAAGAACAATGACCAGAAACAATTTAGAAATAATATAAAAATATAATATAAATCTCATAATTATGATCTTATCATAATTTTATTTGCAATATATATTTATTTTATGAATTTTAACACATATATTTGAATTTATATAAGATAAATAATATCTTTAAATAACTGTGTTATTAAAATATAACCAATTGATTTAACTATAAGAAATAAACCATACAGAATTAAAACATGCTTCAAGTTTGAAACAAGGTTAACTTAGAAAAACGAATTGGATAGTAACATATTAGTGTGCAAGAAAAAGGACAAACATAGTCAACATGGACTGTCGATAAGCAAACTCGTTGTCACTCCAAATTATCAGGATGAAGTAGGAAACTGAAACTCGACACCTTTTCCACCAATTCCAGCGGTCAAACATTGGAATCCACATGACTCGAGCTCCATAACCACCTTGTAAACAACTGTTTTTGATAGCACTGATTTATACAGTAAAGGATAACAGCAAATGGAAGTTGATCCATGCGATGTGTGTATGAGCATCATTGTCATTATATACTAGTGTGCATATGCTTTGTTTGCATGGTTGATCAAACTCCAAACTCTTAAAAACTCTACCCAATTAGCAATTATTACAAATACATTGCGCACTATAGATTTAACGATGACCATGTTGTTGAGATATTAATGAAATTTGACTCTTTAATACCATATTATCAAGGCATTTATCATTATAAAAAACGAAAAAATAAACAACAAAATAGAAATGATAGTCCACAGGTAGATTAGGCAGAGAACAAAAGAGAAGGATACAAGATGGCAGAAGTGTCAATACACAACCACCACCTCCGGCTCCAGTCAACTTAGAAGCCAATTTATACTTTAAAGTTGTGCGTAGAATAGTTTCAATAGAGGCATGGCTTACCCCCATACACTGAAGTAAACCTTGATTCATCTCCATCAGTTCTTCTAGCTTCTCTTCCTTCTCAGTTATAGAAAGTTCATCTGGAGTAGGTGACTGAATGATGGCAGACAATTCTTGGCTAATAAAATCAACAGCATTAAAAATAGAACTCATGACATCAGGATGTCTCAAAGTTCTCTCCGAAACACCAGCAACTAATGCTTTTGTGTTTCTGCCAACTCTTGTGTTAGTAATAAGCATCCGGAGAGGCATGCTGGAGTTTATGCACGTCAAATTGCCAGACTTGAACTTGATCATATTGCCTGTTATACAAGAGAAGACGTGAAGAATCGGCGTACTTGTAAGCGTAAATTTTGAGGTCACATGCAAATGTGAAAAAAAATTGTCACCCAGCATCTTAGTTATTCTTAATCGATGCACATTTAGATATTGACCAAGAAATGTTGGGGGGAAAGTTAAAGCAAGCATCGAGTAGAAAAGGTGAAAAGGATAATAAACTTTACCTACCAATTCATTATTCTTACATACCATATGTGCTAACAGTGTTGTCAATCCCAGATGGCTTTCCATGAATTATCTTTTCACCTTCGAAAGCCCATTTGTTCAACAACTGAAGTTCAGAATCTTCAAAGCTAAGCCATCCCTGCTGGCTTCTATCCTTATTCATAGAGTCTGACAAAGAAAGAAAGACAGCTGAAAGAGAAACACAAAATGCAGCAGAAGAACCCAAGCCTGAGCCCAATGGAAGGTCAGAATTAATGACCACAGTTGCAGGCTTGAATCTGACATCAAAAGGAACTAAATCATGCATCAAATTGATCAGATAGGAACTGCCCAAAAAAGAAATGCAGCTTTAGAGTCGTACCCCTGGATAGATGTGTATAACCACAAAAAAGCTGACAATCCGGAAGCAAGTGCAATTTTAGCCTCTGGAATGTTTTGCTCTTCAACCAGCATTGAGATTGATTTAAATGATTCCGTTGAGCAAGAAATTGGTTTTGAAGGGAAAGGGCAGCCCAAATTAGATAATGCATCCTTAAGTCTTTCAATTTGCCATGAAAATTCTAGACCACTATCCTTGAGCCTAAGGTTCAGGGTATCATCATTCTCTGCAAGGACAAAAATGACCAGTTCAGAACTTACTGTAAAGAGATCTCTACCTTAGTTGAACAACTTTATTTAAGAAGAGAGTGGGTGAAAGAGATTACAACTGGAAATTGTTGACAAACTGGTTGCATAAGAAGATATGGTCATCTCCAGTATCATTCACATTGCGTTAAAACATGTCATTATGTAGGAAAGGAGGAAGATAAGGCAGTGACTTTAAATGTTTACATGCATCATGGGAAAGAATAAATGATAACTCATGTATCGTTTATACACACACCATGTGCATATACAGCCTTCTAGGCATTTTAATGAGAAATCAGTACAAATTGATATAAAACCAATAGGTTGAACAACCAGAACTATAGTTGGTGTAATATGGAATTCTTTTTTTTTTCGTAGGGATTATTTCTTACATAAAACTTTTAAAAGTCCCCCGGCTCATCGTTATCATTTTAATTAGTTCATCAAACAGTTAAAAACACAACAATGATGCAAGCAAGAGAGCCAAAATAAGAAACAAAGGCTCAAAAATCAGATTATCATTGGTCCTATACACGTTCCAACCAAATGCTAGTAGAAAGAGGAACACATCTTCAATAAACTCCACAGCTTGAAGCAGACTTGACAGTATATTTCCAATCAATATTTGAATTCACCCAAAAACCAACATGCTCACAGAAAGCATTCATGTTTAGACATCTAAGATCCATTACGAACCATATATGAAAATTAGCATATCTTCGCGTAATATCAAAAGGGTATATCTTCAACAATCCCAATGGAAAATAAAGGCAACACATTTCTCAAAAAAAGATAAAGATAAAGAAGGTCTAAGCTATCATAAAAGAGATGCTCTCAATAAAATATCTCCACACACCCGTGAAAGGAAATCTCTCAATCAACATTGCAAAAGTCAAAACTTGACAAGAAGAGGAAAGAATTACCAGAGGAAGGAGAGGGAAACGAGAGGGAGGCATATGTATAGAGATCAATGGAAGCAGCAACGGCGGTGCATCCATGAACCACAGCATGCTCACCGGACAGTATGATCTTCCCTGGAGCTCTTGCTTTCACTTCCATTCTTTGATTCCAAACTCCACAAGATCCCCAACTCTCTTTCTGAGTATCTCAGCTTCTAACAATTGATCTAACAGTTGACAAAAACCGTCACAGGGAATCCATAGTCGGGGCAGCAAGCGGTAGAGTCATCGGACAGATGATAGCATATGTTGACAGTACAAGCACTTTACGTTGTCGTTGTCACCAGTCAATACTAGAATCATCGAACTACACATCCACGCGGTGGTTGGGGGCGCGTGGTCGGATAACGGAAGATAGTCACAGCTCTCAGATCCTATCTTACGTCTTATAATTATAGCTGAATTAATTATAATTAAAATACACTTTTATCAAAAGACTCAATTGTCCCTAATGCCAAATGCTGCGAACGGATTTATAATTCTTTTTCTTTTTGATATTTTTTGTTGAGTAATACATTGAATTAAAATATAATTTATATTTTGAAGAGTAAATGAGCTTTTATTTAAATTTAATGCCCAAAATTTGACTAAAATTAATCCAGTACAAATGAAAGAACAGAATTTCATAATAAGATGGATCTAGAGAGCAAGTCTTAGAACAACTAATAAAGTTATTCTTTCGTGACCAAAAGATCATAAGTTTGAGTTATAAAAACAGTTTCTTTGTAAAAATACAAAAAAAAAGTTATATACAATTGATATTCCTCCTCGCACTCTCTCAAAGTGAAGAATCTTGTATATTAGGGTTTGTTAACTTAATAAAATAGATTTATCCCACCGACGCAACATGACCCTGATTTCTTTCTTCAAGACGTGGGCTTGTGGGTGCACTCTAACCTTGCGAAGCATTATCACATGAAGCAGCTCGATTGGGCTTCAATCTTTGGAGTCACATGCTGGTTTTTATGGCATTGGAGAAACAAAAGTGTTTTTAACCCTGACTTCGTTTGGTCGAAAGAGGATAACATAACCGTTCTAGACTATGTGGAATAGATAGAAAGGGCACGGATAGCGGAAAACTATGTGTTCCCAATGCAGGGACTCCCTATTGGTCGATAAGTGGGGTGGATAAAACCCACGAAGAATTGGGTTAAGGTAAACACAGACGGGACAGTTAAACAAGGAACCAACATTACTACTACTAGGGGGCTTATTAGAGAATGGCAAGGCCAGTGGTTAAGTAACTTTATTCAATACATTGGAAGAGGCTCGCCACTCTAGGCTGAAATCAGGGGAGTATATTCGAGGCTCAAGTTAGCTTGAAATCTGGGCTATATACGAGTCATAGCTGAAGTGGACTCCCTCAAGGTTATAAACATCTTATCCTCTTCTTATCCAGTCTTACTTGGTGATAATCTTTTGTTGGCAAGTACCCGTGAACTACTCCAAAGAGATTGAGAGGTGGCACTTCAACATGTTTATCGAGAAGGGAACCATTGTACAAATAGACTGGCCTCAATTGCAACTCTAGCCAGTCTAGGGCTACAGACACTCCAGGAGTCGCCGACGACAATACTGGAGATCCTCCAGCGAGACAAACAAGGAATATTGTACCGCAAAGCTATGCACTAGTCGTACCAAAGTTTTGGGTTTTGAATTCCTTTGTATAAAAAATAAAAAATAAAATAGATTTAATAAATTTTATAATAGGTGAAAAACACGAGACTTTCTTATAATTTAAGCAAGTTCAAAATTTTTCATAATAATTAAAATTATAAAAAAATTAGATCTTTAGTTTTTTTTTAAACTGCTTTTTTAAAAGACCTTCGTTGAAACAAAATGATGAAATACACAAAATATAAATATCTAAACCACTTAAATATTGGTAACTCAACTCAACTCATAATTTTGACTTAAACAAATAATTTATTATGTTAAATTATTAATTAGAGTCATATTAATTAATTTAGTTTGGATTTAAAAGTTAGGTTAGATCATTATATTCATAACATTTGATTATTTTACATGTATGTCACTATTATTTTTAATGATTATCTAAGAAAATGACTTTTTTCTTTTTGAAAAATTGAAACTACGATTAAAGACTAAGACATTTTTAAGTTATTTAAATCATAAGAAAGTGCCGTGTCCTTTGCCTTTTTACAATCTTCTAATAAATACATACAACAATGATTATGGCGTCATATGATGTATATAAATGAATAAAAAGGGAACATAAATAACAATACTAAATAGATCATTAAGGCAGGTGCCTATATCATTTATTATAATATAGTTTAAGTTAGTTGTCGATCATACGAGGATTGTAAATACTAGTACTGACCATCTTTGTATTAACTAATCTAACATAACAAATGATTAAATTGGAAAAGAAAAATAAACTAAACTAAAATAATAGACAAGAGTTAATCAACTAAGGTGATAGATAAAAAAAAAATCATTTGATAACTAAGACTTAGATGTAGAGTTCTCCTAAAGCTTTACTATATTTGAATTTATCTTGATTTAGTGATTAATGCTAGTTACTTGGATTGATAGAAACTCCAAAGTTATAGTTGTATGCTCACACTTTAAGAGATATATATTTACTATTCTTAGGTATTCTCAACCAAAAATTCTCTTATATCAAAACTTTATACGAATGCATTAATTTAATCTATGAATTTCCCTAGTAGGTTTCACCCCAACTCAGAAAGTGTAGATCCTAATAGTTAGGAACTTGAGCAATAACCATTATTCATATTGTGACCTATATTATATAAAATCTTGTGTGTTCACTAGTCTATTCTTATATATGAATCCGAATGTTGAATCTTCTAAGTTCATTATTTTAATCCAATATAATATAAAAGCATGAACAATTCTCAAGAAACAATAATATCTTATTAAATCAAAGAAATCAATTTAAAACATATATTATGGTTTTATTCACATTTAAATCTATATCCCAAATTATTTTATAATTAAAACAAAGAAAATCAATGAAGAACAATAAAGAAAACAAAAGATAAAAGATAGAGTTCCTATGTTCTGGACCTTATTTTTTCTTAATTGACCTTAATGAAATCTTATTTTTTTTCTAAGATCGATTCCTCTTGATGTGCTCTTGAGTCCCCTATACCTTGGGACTTATTTTTTTCCTCCTAAATGTCTCTTCCTTTTCACTTCTCCCTTTTTCTCTTCTTATTTCCTAAAACCTTATGGCTATGTTTAGTTGGACATAAGGTTTTTAGCAGAATGAAATTATTTATAATAAAATGGAATGTAATATGAGAAAATTGTTGTCTGGGAGGGATGGAAGGGTTCATAATGTAATTTAATAAAATATTGTTTGGAAGAAAGGTTCATAATGTAATATAGTGAAATATTGTTTATTATTTTACATTACATTCTAAACTTCCCAAATCGTGGTAACTTATTTTTAATATTTAGGATGGAATGGGATGTAATGCGAAACCCTTTTCTTCCTTTTCATCCTATTCTATTTCATTTCATTATAAACCCTCCTTCTAAACGATGGAATAATATTACATTCCAATATGTTCCATTGCATTATATTAATAACTACATAACCAAAAATAGCCTAAGTTTTATGTCAAAGATAGGTCAAACATAAGGCCATGTAAGTCCCTGTGTTACTTTACACCCTTTTTGGATTATCTTTTCTTAGGCAAAAGTTACTGTCAACACTATTCAAACACAGCCTCAAGTTAGTCTTGTGTTACTTTTGGACAAAAATGGGAAGAATTATAATGAAGTAGTATAATCTTATATTCCTAAATATGAGTTCTTATTGACTCCCTATTAGCCCTTGTTCAACAACATGAATCCTTCTTATTCCAATGTTCTGATTCCTTCCTTTGAAGTAATCCCAAAACCACTCTAACTAAACTTAAACTTATCTAAATTTATTCTTTCTTTATGAGAGAGCTAAAATAAAGTATGTAAACAAAATATAAGTCAAATTAGTACCAAGTGCTAAAGCCATAGTGCAATTAGTTCATATCATAATAGCATAATTATAAACCACATCATTAATAATGATAAATTTGGTTTTAACAAGGCTATCTATTTTTAAAAAGGGCAAAGGGTCACTTTTGACCCTAAGTTTTTATAAGGCCCCAACATATGTCCTGGAAGTATTATAGCGTGTCTAGGGTGTATTAAGAAGTGAACATAATGAATTAAGTACATCTAAGTATAATAAGAGATATAATAGTACTTAATGTAAAAGACAAAAGTAAATAGATAATTTGTTCACTTCGACATGTACATACATACTTAGACGTGAAATATGTATGGAAAATTTTGATATGTTTGGTTGGATTTATGAATGCGTTGTGAAGGGAATTGATAAAAGAAGTATTATATAAGTAAATGAGATGTTTTTGGTTAAATTGGATGCATTTTTGTGTTGTTTTTGCATGATAAGACCGAAGTTAGTTGATTTGAGATGTGTACCTCACTAAATGGATAGGTTCCACCGAACAAATTTCTATAATTTGGCCATATCTTGGTCTGTATAACTCTAAATTGGACAATTTTAATTGGAGATTAAACTAAAGACATAGATATAAAACTTTCATAAAGGAATCGAAATCTAATTCTGCCTCTAAGAGTTTTGAATTCTGTTTTAAAGTTGAGTTCTGGCTACTGTCCTTATTTTCGAACAACCTATAGTTTTGGGGTATAAATCCTGAATAATTAACCAAATTGCATGAAATTTATTCCATTAGAAACTTAATACATAGGAGAATGAAATAAATTGATAAGATTATAGGGTAATGTTGGAATTAAAAGAAGAAGAAGGACAAATATGTAATTTTCCAAAACTCAACTTATGGACTAATAAGATTTAAACATGTATGTCCAATAGAATTGTAACATATGGTTCAATAGAATTGTAACACATGGTCCAATAGAATTGTAATACATGGTCTAATAAAATTGGTGTAATAGCCTGTCTTTATATTTAGGAGCCTAACGGTTAGATTTAAGTCATATTAGTTATATCATTTGAGAATTATTAAGGTGTATTTCATTTACATGCATAATATTCGCATACACATCTAAATCATGATTTATAAATATTGCAAGGATAGTATATGCACTCAATTGACATATTCCAGGTTATGAAAGGTTTAAAATGGTTATAATATGATTGTTTATTATCTATGTCTTGGATTTTGGTTTGATCAACTGCAATTAGTAAATTGGAATTTGTTGTTCAGTTGGGTGATTGATGAAGTGATATATGCATCTAGCCTACAATAAGCAATGGGGGCACACATTTTTGTGACAAATCTTTTAATGCTCTCCTAAAAAGATACAAAGTCTACCATCGTGTTACTACTCCTTATCACTCACAGACTAGTGGGCAAGTGGAAGTTGTTAATAAGAAACTGAAACAAATTTTGAAAAAGACGATGAATAGCTCCAAAAAGGATTGGGCGTTAAAGCTAGATGATACCTTATAGGCTTATAGGACTGCTTTTAAAACACTGATCGAAACAATTCCCTATAGGCTTGTATATGGTAAGGCTTGTCCTTTGCTGGTTAAGCTAAAGCATCGGGCATATTGGGCAACAAGAGTGTTAAATTTTGATTAGAAGCAAGTGGGCAAAAATGACTTCTGTAACTAGATGAACTCGAGGAGTTTCGTTACAACGCGTACGGAAATGCCAAACTTTACACTCGAGGAGTTTCGTTACAACGAGTACGGAAATTCCAAACTTTACAAGGAAAAGGTGAAGAGATGGCACGACTCTCATCTTAGCAGAAGGAATTTAAGGTCGGAGATGCAGTGTTGCTATACAATTTGAGGTTGAGGCTGTTTCCAAGGAAGGTAAAATCATGATGGAGTGGACCTTTTACGGTCATCCAAGTTTTTGATCAAGGAGTCCTTAAACTAGAAAATGCAAACAAGGAAACCTTTAAGGTTAACGGACATCAATGCAAACTGTATTTTGACAAAGTGATCCCGAAGGAAAAAAGAAGTAATCTCTTTTCTTTCAAAGAATTGAACAAGTTCTAGGGTTGTCAGGTCAAGCTAATGACCATAACTTAGCATGTTTAGTTGATAGATTTGAATTGTTATGTAATTAAGGTTGTTTTTGTTTCCATAAATAAGTATCAATGATTTGGAATGGGTTGGACCACTAATTCTCTTACTCTTTTTGAACTAACTATAAGAAAGGGCAGCAATCTCAGGCGTCAACACACAAGTAATCTCCACCTCTATCACTATGACGGTTTTGTGTTCTAGCCTTTTATCTTTTAAATTTTGTCTTTATGTTTCGTTTTATTTCATATTTTTCCTACCTTTTGTGTTGTTGTTTGCTCTTCTCACATTAAAGACAATGTGTTGTTCAAGTGTGGGGAGGGATGTGTGTTGTATGCTTTTATTTTGAATGTGAATTTTGCATATTTTTATGCTAGTTTGTTTAGGTTGCATAATGTGATTTGTGTGAATATGTCAATGGCTAGGATTTAATGGATTTGATTTAGCTTTGAACATAGTCTTTTAAGTTATGAAGAGTTATTAGATTGCAAAATTAGCGACCTAGGTTACTTTGGCTAAATATGCAGGTTAATTAGGATACGATGTTAGTTTATTAACCTTAGAAAGTTGTCACATTCATTTATAATTTTAGGTTAATTGAATAAGTAGTATTGCTAGTATATTTTCATAAGAACGATTAGCTAAAGAAAAAAGGTAGGCAATAAAAAAATTATGATGAAAATCTTAAATAAATAACTATTCCACTAGCCTTCAGGTTATGAATAGAGCTAGTAGCCAGTTGAGAATGTGATGTAACTGAGTAACTGGATTGACACACATCACAAATGTGTGCCTTTGCATCAAAATGCTATAATGAAATTCTAACCAAGCCGCGTAATAAAAACATAACTTAGTTGAGTAACCGGATCGACATTCATCACATATATTTGCCTTCGCGTAAAATACTAGGTTCATGTCGATAAAAATGAACAAAAACAATGTTTTGTCAAATAAAACTTACCGACCTTGTGAATAGCTTAAATTTTCATGAAAACTTACTTAGAGATAATTACATTTTTTATTGATCGAATGATTATCAATGTGTACGTGCAAGTGAAAAGGGTGAACAAATTTTGACATTAAGGTATTGGTTAATATGTATATTTAATCCAAGGTACTTCGACGCAAATTTCACAAGTTAATAAGTCAAAACAAGTTGAGGGATAGTGTTCGGAGTTAAATTAGTTTCGTGAAGTTGAATGTTGTTGCCTCATTATTGCATTTACGTATTTTGTGTTTTGATGTGATGTGCGTTTTGTTTGTTTTGTTTTTGCTTGAGGACAAGCAAACATTTAAGTGTGGGGATGTAGATAGTCGTAGATCACATCATGTTTTGTGAGTAGTTTAGGATGTGTTTAGTAGTTAAATTTAATTGATTAGTGCATGTTTAGGTTAGAATTGTGTGTATTAGTAAAATATTTATGTCTTGAGTGTTTTGTAGGTTAGAGCATGTGTTTGAGCTTTAATTTTATGTTTTTGACTTTTGTGTTGCTCAATTTAAATTTTTTTTATGTTAAACTTGCGAATTAATTTCTTGATAACCACTTTCCTATATTTACTTTTCTATGCAATTTTATTTTCATTTTATTAATTTTCGTAGCCTTATATAACGTAAGATTAAATTAGTTCACACTTTCTCGTGGGATCGACCCTTCACATACTACATTTCACGACCCATGTACTTGTGGTTTTTGAGTGCTATATATTGTAAAGCTTGCCCAACATCAACACTTTGCTCCTGTTACTAACTTTTACTCAATAATAAAATTATTAGAATGAGTTCTTATGTAAATAATATTTTTCTATAAGAATAATATTTTCCTTACAATTGTTTATGTTAAAATAAAAAGTTCTATTTGTTTATGAATAAATTATGTGTTAATAAAAATATAAAAGAGGCATTATCTTTTCTTAAAAAAAGAAATATTTAACTTTTCCAATAACTAGAACTTAACTTTTATTGTTTTATCTTATTGATTTTTTGGAGAAAATATTTAATTACTTATTTACTTTTTTGGACCTTCTTGTTAAATAGAATTGTTGCATTAAAAAAAAAACATATAAGGTACCCCTTTAAATTTCTTGAATAAGAACCTTTTTAACTCTCTCATTAAATGCCTTAAGTATTTTCCAGTCAAGAAATAAAATTAAAATTATCAAAAAATTTATTTTAAATCATATTTATCTTTATATCTATTTTTTATTTTCCCTTTTTTTTTAAACGTTGGCTAGTGCGCTCAGCTCATATTATTCATGTCCAAAGATAAAACGTCATACAGAAAATGAGGAGGGCATACCCTTAAATAAGTTAACTCTTTTATTTTCTAATAACCATTTAAAAATGTACTATTTAAGACAAGGTCATATATTGGAGGATGCAAGTGTTAGAGAATAGACTAGTGGGATCAATGGGGCAATGCACCCTTGGGAGTTTATATATTGCCTAACTATAATCTTAACAGACGCAGAGAAGACACGTACAAGTGGCTGAAGCATCTTGAAGTATCTTTTCTTATCTCCTGGAAAGGCAGAGGATGGCTTGTACGATATCTTCGTCTTCGTCATCTCGTGAAATTTCGTGGAACTGTTCCTTTCTCTCAACTAACTCACTACCAACTCGCTGC
>JAOSBP010000007.1:6503411-6515404 GCA_027563825.1 Erythroxylum mucronatum | reverse complement strand
TCTATAGGCAACACTATTAGAGGCATATCCCACAAAAATTGAATCAATGGTCTTAGGCCCAATTTTCTTCCTCTTATGTTCGAGTAGAGCAACCTTAGCAAGACACCACACACTTTCAAAAAATGCAAGTTAGGTGGATAACCTTTCTAAATTTCATACAGGGTTTGATCTAGTTTCTTATAAGGGACTTTATTTAGAACATAACAAACTGAAAAAATAGCTTCCTCCCCACTTAAAGTCAAGTAATCCTTAGGAAATCAAAATTGCATTCATCATGTCCTTGAGTGTTCAATTTTTTCTCTCCACTATTCCATTTTGTTCAGGTTTATGAGGGGTTGAAAACTCATGAATAATACCAAATTTTCACAAAAATCAGCAAGAAAATCAGTATTATACTCACCACCTTGATTAGAAGTTAATTTCTTAATTTTCCTTTCCAATTGGTTATCAACCTCAGCTTTGTATTTCATAAACATTTCCTCTACATCACTTATATTTTTCATTAAGTAAATTTTAGTGAATCTAAACCAATCACCCACAAAGGTAATATAATATCTCCTACCTATTTTACTCATACAATTCTTAAAATCACCCAAATCTGTGTGCAGTAAGTCCAATAATTGTGACTCTCTCTCAGTCACTGGTTTAAAAGGTTTCTTAGAATGTTTAGCTTCAACACAAATTTGACATCTTTCCATTTCATTAGTGATCTTAGGCAATAAGTTTAAGCTTTGCATGCTTTTAATTGACCTTACATTCATATGCCCAAGTCTCGAGTGTCATAGGTCTAGAGAATCAATAATATAAGCAGAAGAAGTAGATGCATTCATTTCAACATCAAGTACAAATAAGCCCCCATTACAAAACTCTTTTCCAATAAAGTTCTCATTCTTAGTCAGAACTAACTTATCAGAATCAAAGGTTAGTTTAATACCGACTTTGTTAATTATTGATGATTGTGGATGTACAAAAGTATAATTACGGGGGTGTGCATATTTGTGGGATGGTTATTATTGTTGGGATGTCATTTTAAATTTTATCAACGAAATTACCATGTCGAAGTAGCTTCTTTTAATTTTTATTAAAGAAAAAGAATTTTTTTTGAATAAAAGCATCAAAAAGGAATCACATTTGTTTTGAAAAGCTGTTAATTATTGGTTTCTCCTCCTAAAGTTATATTAGATTGGTGATTTGAGTATGTTGAATAAGAGGTAGATGTTGTTTTGGAATGATCGCTCCTTATAGTTTCAGTGTATTGTTATCAATGATTTTTACGAGTTATTCCTTCTAATTGGCGTGAGAGCTTGAATTTGAGCTGTGAAATATAATTGTTGCGTTCATCACAACTAATGGTACCCAGTTTTGAATGAATGTTAGCTTGTGTGCTTGATGTTTCATTAAGTGTTACTTTTACTTCACCAACCTAACAGCTTTTATGCTACATTACCCAAAATATATCTCGCCTTATCCTTTCCCACATTACAACCCTAGAAAAGTTCTTTGATTCATGATTATGCATATGACTCTTAGTGGTGGAGAAATGAAATGATATGCAAAGTTGTGGAATGTCATGATCATGAATGGTGTTTGAGTGTACCAATGTATCTATCTTATTTAAACACATTTTGTCCAACTCAACCTCTAGATTGTTCAGTTTTTAAGGTTGATGAATATTGATTGATCATGAGTAGACGCGTTGAATGTTGAGTTCTTGCTACGATTTTTGAAAGTTATTCATCTTTGCTTATGATTGTCTATTTTTGGGAAATATGGAAAATGAGTAAGTGTTTTTGGTTTGTGACTTTGATTTTGATGATTTGCTCGAGGACGGTCAAAAACTAAGTGTAGGGGAACTTGATATGTGTTTAATTGTTAATCCATTTAATCTATGATTTGAAATGCTTAAGACACTCACTTTAGTTCATATTTGATTTTAGGTACGATTTGGAAGCATAATAGCTAAAGTGACCCCAAAGCATACTTATTGAGCCGTCTTCTTAAGATTTAGGCACAATTAGCTTCATGGAGCAAGAAGTAGAAGGATTAGAATGAAGAGACAAACAAATACCATAAGAAATAAAGACGTGCGAGGTCATGGCCATGAAATGTGTCTCATAGCCATGACAAATTAGTCATGGCCATGAGATCTATGTCACACCCATGAAAAATTTGTCATAGATGTGACATGACACCATGGCTCATGGCTGTGAGCCTCCTATGGAGGCTAGTCACAACCATGACACTAAAAGTGACGCCCGTGAATTTTTGCCAACTCACCTGAAAACCTAGTTTTTGCTATAAATACATTTTGTTGATGGAAAAGACATTTTTAGACTTCATTTTCTTGGTTTTGGGAACAGAAGAGATGACAGAGAGTTAATCTTGTAGATCTATGGAGAAGATGGAGGGCTAAACTTCTCAACACTAGTTTGACGGTGAAATTGACGACCGAGTCACGGTTAAGCACATCCTTTCATTATTTAATGTTGAATCTCTCTTTATGGATTGTTTAGGTTATCCTATGTTTATAGATTTGGGTTTTCAAGTATGAACTATCATTATTCTCATTATTGTAGGTTGTTTATGTATGAACCCACTGCTAGAATCGTTAATACAATTCGTAATTGTTATGTTGAGATTCCTTTGTGGCAACTAATGGTTTCAAATCATTAGGGATAATCTAACTTAGGTTAAATAACCTGAGTGTATGTGGTTATTGCTTTTATTGATATGTTTTCCATTTCATAATGTGACTGCTTAATTAAATCTAGAGAGCATGTTCTAGGTTATTCAGTAGCTAGGTTTAATTAAAGAGCTTATATTGATTAAACACGACCTAAGGGAAAATTAGGATTAACAGAGCTTGTTGTTAGTTTACGATCAATAGTCCTAAGAGATGTGAAAACATTATAACAATGAGATGTGTTTAATCATGTGTAGGCCGAGATTGATCCTAGAATCGAGTTTTACATATATTCATCACTCTTATCATCTTTGACTATTTTTGATAAATTGCTTACATTAGTTTAATTTTCGTTTTGTTTTCTCGATTGCATCATCTCAAAACCCCCCTTTTATTTCTTTTGCATTGATTATTTTCATTACGAGAATTAACCGAACGTTTCCTGTGGATACGATCCTGACTCACTACAGCTACAATTTTTTAATGTACCAAGTTGGATAAATTTTGCAGTGTACTCGACACACACTGTCAGTTTCACATGCTATGAAGGTAACATCACCCCTTGCATTAGAGTATAAAAGATTTCACTAGTATTAGATGGATGTTAACAACATTGGACAAGGCAAAAATTCTTTTACTATTTGGGGGAATACTAGTTCTCTTTACCTCCTACCATTATTTTTCATTGTTTTTACATATTTTGTACATTGAGGACTATGTATAACTTAAGCATGAGATAGGGGCTTAGCAGTTAAGCATACAAATTTTGTTATAATTAGCTTAATAATGAATAATTTGGAAATTTTTTAAAGAGGATGTTGATCAAGATGATTCATTATGAGCTTGGTTATGATTATGATTTGATTTGTTTGGGCAAATAATCATAAGTTTCGATGATTAACTTGATTTCAATTTAGTTCACTAATTTTGAGAACAAATACTAGATTTGCATTATAATACTTTGTGTATAATTTGTATATACATTGACTTGACTGTGAATTGCAGCTGGAAGTATTGTTGGTAAAATTGTGCTTCTGTATAGATTAGATAGCTTGCTAAGGATGCTTGGCAGGAAGGTTGTATAGGAAATACTGATTGTGATTGCTGACAGGAATTAGATTACAAGGAATGTTGTAGGTTCTATTGGCTCTCCATTTGGTTGTCAAGAGATTCATGTGTAGGAATCTCTTGTTCTGTATATAACTTTTTATATCTGTATAAAGCCTTTTTGATTTACCAAAAAAAATGTGAATAAACGAGCATAAATAATTTCACTTCACTAGCTTTCTACTAGTAAGATGATCGAATTTAAAGAGCAATGCTCATATCCATTTGAGATAGTGACTAAGTTGAGTAACTGGAGATATTTATCACAAGGTGTTTACTCTCGCGTTAAAAGGTCAAGTGACTTTTCAAACAAGCTTTTAAATGCCCTTATTTTGTTTAAATTTAGTGTTTTGTTTTTAATAAGGGGATATGAAAAAATGTTTAAGGATTTTAGCATTTTTCTTATATATGTTCACTTTATGAACTTTGCAAATTAGATGAACAATAGAGAATCTTGATATATATCTTCGATTTGTCTAATTTTTTTAGGTAGATATTTCTTACTAAGTTAAGAATAATGAAATTAATTTGTTAGAGGACAAGCAAATGCTTAAGTGTAAGGAAGTTTGATAAATGCTTAATTGTTCACATTTTAGGTTTACTTTTAGTGCATTTTGCTTGTTTATTTGAGTATTTTTATTATTTTTGATATATATTTTGTTTATATTGTGCTTTTAGGTTGTAATTCACTGATTTGGAGCGAAAAGAACAAATTGGAACAAGTTTAGGGAATTTCGAGTTGTTTTGACTAAGTTATAAAAATGATGAAAATCAACATGGTTAATGGACAACTCATGTTGATGCATATGCCCATATCGATGGTAACAGGCCCATGTTGGCATGCTAAATGCAAAATAATTGGTAACACAAACTTAAGCAGTTACACAATTCTGTATATATGCTCATGTCATGTGTCCATATCTGTGTTTACATTTTGAATCCTGTTCATTTTGAATTCGAGAGTTGTATGATTTCTAATCAACACAACCATCACACATGCCCATGTTGGTGAACGAGTACTATCCAGAACACTAATTTTTGAACTATAAAAGGCAAAATTAAGAGGAAAAGGAAAGGAGAGGCTCAGGAAGTACAAATTGACAACCTAGGAAAATAAAGAGCATAAAGAACAAGGAAACACATTCAAAGTGGATTTCCATCAATCTAAAGTAGATCTCTTGAAGATTAAAAAGGATTTCAACATGTTTATTCTAGTTTTTTTATTTTTCCTTTAGTTTTGATGTTATGTCTTCTATGATTAGGATCTACATCTTTATTAGTACTAGGATTAGAAGAACCCCATGATAGGCCTTATAGTAATTTTATTTTAATTTAATTCATTCTTTAGTTTTATAGAGATTTAATTATATGTTCTTAATTATTCTTGAGTTAATATTGCTAGCAAGTTGATTCATGTGTGATTTCACGCAATTGAGATGTAAAAATCCTTCAAATTAGTAGATATAGCATAATTACAAGGAGTTGCATGCAAATTTAAAGATAGATAGATATAGATATTCTGAATTATGGTCAAATCTAATAGTAAAATTTATAAATCGATTGATACAATTCTATGGGATTTAATTTAGAAGGAGATTTAAATTAATTAACCTAGGATTAGATGTTAATGATATTAAGAAAGGCATTCGCATAATTCAGGAATTTTTACGATCTAATAAACTATATATTAAATTGATTAATGAAATCATGATTTCATAAGAAGTCCAAAAGGGGGATTTGAATTCTTAGTAACACTATCTTTTTTTAATTGTTTTTCAGTTTAATTTTTGTTCTAGTTTGTCAATTGTGTTGATTTATTTTAATTTATTGTTTTAATTCTTAATTTGATTATCATAAATATTATAATTTGTTAAACTAGATAATAGAAAGATGGTAAGTATTATAGTCTTCGTAGAATTCAACCATACTCGCCAACGTTAGCTACAACTATACCATACACTTGCGGTTAAAACTAAAACGCATTGTTAAAAAGCATAATAATATTTCTTCTCTTTTCTCTTTTCAATTTTTTTAATTTAGCAATAAATTAATTATTTTCAATACGTATATTACACTTTTCTAACAAGTGAAAAATCTTTAATAAATGAGAATTTCTGTTATTTCCTTATCTTGATCGATTTCTTCCAAACATTCACTTTTCAAATCATCAATACTCTAAAAAGGACGATATGAGTTGATAAGGAGAATCTAAGCAAAAATATATTTTCATTTATGAAATAAATATGCTTATTTATGTCTAGAAAGATAATGATACGTTACAAGGCGATGAGACGTGACATTTTGATATATTAAGAAATTAATTAAACTAAAATTTAATATTAATATCTAGTATTATAAAATGAATAAATATAATTTTTATTCTAATTTCAATCAAAAAAAATTTATTGACAACTCTGAAATCTATGGTATGACTTTTTGATTAACACCTTTATGATGTATGCATGTTACTTTGCTTTGCGTTAATCTCTCTATCTGAGTTTTTTTTCCCTTCCTTTTGAGGTTGATCAGTGAAGTTTGTATTTGAACTTGGGTTTTCTCTGTAATCTATCCGTGATTTTTGTTTTTTAGTCAATACGGTTTTAGCAGTCTGTTGGTAGAGCATAAAAGTGGAATCTTTCTTGCTATTTTTACTTTTGACTTGTGTATCTGGGGATCTGTTTCCAGGTAGTTGTGATTTTTTTCCCTCTTCTTCGCTCTTATGGGTCGGGCTCCAAATCAGTGTTCTGAAAGTCTTTCCGTGTTGTATGTCGGATAATTTGTTTTGGAATATGATTTCTGGTATGCATTCCCATCATGGGTTAAGGATGTGAGAGTACCATTTATGTTCATTTTCTTTATGTCTCTAAGAATGACGGAATTATCCAGGAACGGTGATCTAATTCTGTGTCTTTTAGATAACTTCTTGTTATTCTATGAATTGGATGTGAGTGCTAGAAAACCTGGCAAAATGCGAATTTTACCTTCACCTTACTAGCAACTATTAGAGGATTTCTACAAAATACAAGCTTGTAAAAAGCTTCGTTCCTATGGAACTGTGAATATGGTTATCTAGTCTAAAGGATTGATAATGTAAGGTGACTTCTAGCCTGGAAAGCTTTTCCATATTTTGAAAGACAGCGGATTCAATTCACAAAAAGATGCTGAGTAATTATGAATGGATGAGAAAATTTTGAGGGTCACTATCTATTTAGGACTGGAAGCTTTGAATTTACAGGATTTTCTGTCCTTTCCTTCTCTTAACTATTATTGTGGTAGATTTTTGTATAGAAACTATTTGAAAGTTATGCTTGCAACCGTGTTTAGCATTGTGATTCATTTGTATTAAGACTCTATAGTAACTTACCTACTAGTTTAGCACTATGGAGAAAGTGATGAACTTAAGCTTCCAACTGGTTCCTTCTCTATGTCCTATGCTTTCCTGCAGTTTTGTGAGAAATAAAATGGGTTTTGTTGAATTGCAGCCATCCATCTGGGATTCGTCAGCATTGCTGCAAGTTGATAAAATGGAAACCAGTATAGTTCCTCATGATGAAGCTCAAAATGGGGCATTGTCTCAAGCGCAGTCCATTATTTACAGTTCTCAGGTCCTGCAATGGAAACCAATGCTTTTTTATGCACTTGTCCCACCCATTATTATTATCGATTTACCTGTCAAGATGTTAGTGCTGTAAAAAAGATGCCAATATTGTCCATCAGTAGTTACTCTCAAAGTGGCCATCCATACCTGATATACGGAGTGCTTCTTTTCAAGGCTCATCGTAACTGAAATATATAGATGCACATTTTATGTGTGTTTTAAATTTTTTTTCTCAGAACTTGATAGCAGATAGTTATACATGAAGTCTTAAAAAAGCCCAACTGTGCAGAAACTTCAAGATGATCTACAAATGTTGGGAATGAAAATCAAGCAGCATGAGGAGAATATAAAAGCGCTGAAAATCCAGAAAATCAAGTTAGAAGATTCCATTCTTGATATGCAAGGTTTTCGTAATTTACAGATGCTTTGTTATGTAAACTCTTTTCTTAAATGCTGAAATGAATTAACTTAAATCTATATGATTATACTTTTCCCACGTTCACTATACTAATGGTTGATGAATATTTTATCAGCTATTCTCGGGAAGTATCATTCTTCAGCCCCTCCTAATACTGGGAAAAATAATGATTCATCTAATTGGAGTGAGGAAACAACCAAGCAGATTCTACAGTGTGAAAACTCAGCTGCAGGTATTTTGTACCAGCTTAATGTGAAACTTGGAAAACAGGCCTCCCATCTTACATTAATCAAGGATGTTGTTGGGATTGTTGCTACACTTGCCAATGTAGAAGATGACAACCTTAGTAGGTTAGTTGCAATTTTTGTAATATAAATTACTAATTTTTTCCAAATACTGGATTTCCAGTATTTTACAACCTCAGTATAGATGCTAATGATTCAAATCTTCACTTAAAATTGCCAAGATTTGTACCTTTCATATTGGCTCAGAAGTTGCTAGTGTCACTCTAAATCATATGAAAATTCATACTCTAGTTGCCCTCATTATATTTTAGTTGTTTTAACCACACAAGGTATTTGAAATGCAGCAACATTCCTTTTTTGTAGCCCACATTAACAAGGAGCAACGTGATTTTTAATTACAACAATTTGACCCATGTTTGATCTTCTTTTCCTTTTGATGGGTGTATTGCAGGCTTCTTTCAGAGTTTTTAGGATTGGACACTATGTTGGCAATTGTCTGTAAGACTTTTGAAGGTGTTCAAACTCTCGAAACTTATGGAAAAGAAGGATGCATCAATAAAGGCTCTGGTCTTCATGGTCTTGGTGCTTCTATTGGGAGGGCTTTGGATGGTCGATTTCTTGTCATTTGTCTTGAAAATTTAAGGCATGAATCTCAGATGATCCATTTTACCATCTGGAATTGTTGTTTGTTTAACTAACCAAATCCTCACCTTTTTTTGTAGACCTTATTGTGGTGAATTTGTAGCTGATGACCCACAAAAAAGACTCAACCTTATAAAGCCGAAATTGCCCAATGGAGAGTGTCCACGTGGATTTGTTGGCTTTGCTGTAAATATGATCAAAATTGAATATACCAACTTATTTTGTCTCACTCGTGAAGGATATGGCCTGAGAGAGACCCTATTTTATAACCTTTTTTTGCGCCTTCAAGTCTATAAAACAAGGGAAGACATGGTACAAGCCCATCCTTTTATAAGTGATGGAGCCATTTCGCTGGATGGAGGGATGATAAAGGCTACAGGTGTTTTTTCTCTTGGCAATCGGTAATCAGCTTTCCAATCACAAAGTCAGACAGAACTTTCATTGACTAGGATTTATTTCCTTTTGTAAGATGCATGTTTCATGTTGAGTTTCCATCTTAAGTTTTACTTTAAATAATCCTCAGCTATATATGCACACCTTTGAAAGTGAAATAACTGTGTGAAAGATGCAACTTCTCATAGTCATAGGTGAACACAAATTAAACTTAGTTTAGATGTAATTGTAATCATAGTGGAAAACCTATTACATTATACCCATATACAAATGCTCAAAAGTTTTTATTAGAACTTTATTTGTTTTTTTGGCTCATGGATCTTGTTTTCTGACAGTTTATTTTGCATGCTTACTTTCATTATTGATGCTACCTAATCACCAGAATCAACATGGACGTGAGATTCCCAAAAGCTTATATGTATTCAGGTCTTCCAAATGCTAACATTGAAACGGAGGAAACACTCAAGAAGATGAGCTGGGATAAAGAAAAACTACTGGAGGACATAAACAGAGAACAATCACTACTGAATGTTACGAAGTCCAATTTTGAGGGAAAGAAGGAAGAATTTCTTAAGTTCATAGCCCAAAGCTCACCATATGCAGCTCAGGTACTGCATTGCAACTTATTTTGCATACTAGCTAGTAATAATGATATTTCTAGACATCATTTCTATGCAGTATTCAGTGTCTTTCATCTATAATACTTGTCCCTATTTTCAAGTTAGTTGTCACAGCAATGAGCACATCTATACTTATTTTACACCTTTGTTCTTGTGGATGGACCATGTACAAGGTGTGGTCTTCATGAGCTATGAATAGACTTCAATAAGAAATTATAAAAATTCTGGACTAATACCGGAGCCATTTTACTGTAACTGCAACAATTACTAACTTACAAACAATTAGATTAATGACTACTTTATTTTATGATGTAATTTCTCAAGAAAGAATTTGAAAATGATATCGGGCATTGAAGGATGATGTGCAGTTTGTTCAGGCTTGAGTTATTTGGAAATCTAGAATTTGTTAGGTTCTGCCTACCTAGAAGACTTAGCAGATTCATATTTGGTAGTTTTGAATCCACACTAAAATATCATTGCAGCATCAGAATCAGTTATCTCAAAGTAGATTCAGCCAAGCTTCCTGAAGGGTATTAGTCCAGAGGTATTCTACTACCTTGATCTCATTATTTTACCTAGTCTTTGGGTATTCTATTACCAGATTTTCGATTTTCTTTTTGCAGCGGGGTAGGGAATGATCTTTAGCAAGGTTTGCACTTAGATGCTGATTACCGTGTAGCCTGTTGTTGATCTGAATGCTTTTAGACTTTTTAACACTGTAATTATGTTTCTCCCTCTTTCTTCTGGTTGCAACATCAACTTGTAATTATTTTATTTTTTCACTCTATAAAGAACGGCATATTCTTATGGATTTATTATATGCTTATGAGACAAGGGATGATCAGATTGTGCAGTTGATGCCGCAAAGTTTTATTGTTAACCTTACAGCCTTTTAGTCGCAATGCAACAGACAATGTTGCGAACTATATGTGACAAAAGAACTATTTGCTTAGAACGAAAAATCTAAAGAAAGGGCGTGTGCCATGGAAAGCAGGTGCCCGAAAACAAAGAAGCCAATTACATAGCTAACGATCTAGCCAAGATTGAAACCTCCAAGTCCCGTCAAAAGTATTATTTATCAAAAACTTCTGTTAATAGTTTTGATGCTTAGGAAGACCTATTTCTGAACTATACAGGTAGTGTTTTTCATGTGTTGAGCTTCAGATTATGTGCATCAATCTGACTTTATCTGAAGATACTGAAATTCCTCTGTCTAATTAGCATAAACACATCATCTAACCAAGTTTTTGAATGGTTTTCTTTTGAAGTAAAATGAAATTGAAAGGGGAATTAAAAAAAAACCAACCATACAAAAAAAGCATCTGGAGAGCTTTTCATCTGAAAGGAACAGGAACCAAGTACTACTTTAGGACTCCAGTTTGGGTGTAAGTTACCTAGTGCAAAGCAGAACATTGGATTGCCTTGTCATGGCTGTTTTCTAAACTATGCCAGATAAACGGGCTCCAGTTTTACCTTGGAAGAAGCTTACCTTGAGGAAGTATTAGAGGATTCCAAGAGTTAAGTGAGGCTTCAAGTAGTACTAAATTCTTTCACTGCAACTGAGGTGTAAGTTTTTAACAATAATGAGCTCTAGTAACTAGTTATAAAGCGAGTTAGGAGTGCATAGGGATCCATTTTCTTGTCCTTGAAAGCTTGATTTTTTCTTTCCCTCCAAACACTATAGATATAGTAATTCAGGCACAACTTAAATATTATTAGATCATGCTTATTTTGAGATTTGATTCTTGAAGCCCAACTAATCACTTGATCTCATATTAAGCTTACCTTGATCCTTAGAAAAAGACAAGTTGTACGATCCTCTCTTCACACATTAAAGATAAGTGATAATGGATTGAAATTCTTGAGAGGAGGCTGGGGAGTAGATGCAGGTTAAAGAGAACCAAACCATTATCAATTGTTTGTACAATCTCTTACCCATACTATTTTAATTACTTGGTTATTGTTCTTACCCAATTAAATTTGTTTATATTTAATTGTCAATCTCTTATATTTGATTTATATTTAATTTTGTATCTTAAAATTACAGCCTTTACTATTTATCATAACAAATGAAGGTGTAATTAACTTTGGCCTCAATACCAGCATACAGACTTTGGAATTTCATGTTTCTGTTTATTCAATACAACTGTAAACGCTTTAATAATCGGGAGCATTATAAACACAAAGAATTCGGCAAGTTACTTCTCCGAAATCCTGACCTGTTCTTGAAGAGTCTCGTAAAGGGTCTCCACAAGATTGAGCAAGAAACCATCTGAACCATGTTTTG
>JAOSBP010000007.1:6489505-6503311 GCA_027563825.1 Erythroxylum mucronatum | reverse complement strand
AGAAGAAAACGTTGTTTTAACCTGTTTTCCTTTATGACAACTTTCACAAAAGAAATCCTTGTTAAAACTTATTTTTGTTAATCCTTTTACCAAATCATGTTTAATCAACTTGAAAATATGTTTAAAGCTAACATGACCTAGCTTTTTATGCCAAATCAAATTTTCTTCATCAGTTGATATAAAACAAGATGACTTTGTAAATCTTATAAATTAATTTTGTAAACATTATTTCGTCTTTTGGCAGAAAAGAATATGGACCCATCCTTGTTTTTAACTTCACAATAATTTTGATTGAAAGACACTTCAAAACCAGAATCACATAATTGATTGACACTAATCAAATTATGTTTTAAACCATCAACTAGCAGCACATTATCAATACATGCAAAGGAATCTTTACTGATTTTACCGATTCTAATTATTTTGCCCTACCGGTTGTCTCCAAAAGTTACAGATCCTCCCTTCTTATATTGAAGATCTAGGAACATAGACCTTCTTCCCATCATGTGTCGCGAGCATCCATTGTCCAAGTACCAATGGTGTTGGCTACTTCTTCCAAGGAAGGATATCTGCAGGAGATATTATTTGTCTCTTAGGTATCCAGATTTTCTTGGGTCCTGTAGGGTTAGTTCTAACATAATTCATAGTATGATGATGATGATGCAACTAATGAGATTTCTTCCTATAAGGAGCGAAAATCATTTTATTCTAAATATGGTTTTTAGTGAACCCTAATCTAGTTTTATCATTAGGATGTCTGTATTTTCCTAGCATATCATTCATTTTTCTAGTACTCTCTGTGAATGTCGATAGATCAGCTGAAAGAGAGTTGATTCTTTGTTTCAGCTGATTGATCTCTTCAGATCTATCTACGACTACCTTTTTCTTCATCTCATCTACTTGTTTCTTTAAGGAGACGTTCTCCTTTTCTAACACTTGCGTGTTTTTCAAGTTTTCTACGTACTTTTTCTTTAGCAATTTATATTGCTTCAGAATTACATGAGAATCTTCTAATAATTCTGACTATGTATCTTGTAATTCACTAAATTTTGAGGTTACCTCCTCATCACTTTCTCCTTCGGCTATTAGGCATATGTTTGCTTGTACTGATGCCTCTGAGTCAGTATCTGATTCTGACGAATCTAGATCTTTCCAGGTTGCCATCATGCTTTTCTTTCCTTCTCTACTTTTCTTTGGCTTTCTTTTCAGCAATGGACATTCGAACTTGTAGTCTCCCAGTTTATTGCATTCATAGCATATGACGGATGTTTTCTCATTCTTTCCTTCGTCTTTGCTATTCTTCTTGAAGGAGGACTCTTTGTTTCCTTTTTCCTTTTTCTTCCACATGCGTCTGATCTTCCTTCAGATAAAGGATAGTTCATCATCTTCTTCACTCGAATCTTGATCTGATTCACTGGAGTCGTTATTCTTGACTTCCTCGATCTTCAGTGCTTTCGACAATGAACTCCTCTTCCTCTGATTCTTATGATTCTTTTGTCTGGCATTCAATGCTATGGATCTATCTCATCTGGGTTTATCTTTTGCATCAAGTTCCACTTCATGTATCTTCAGGGATCCAAGCAATTCATCAAGCTTCAATACGCTCAAGTCCTTGGCTTCTTGTATTGTGGTGACTTTTGATCTCCATCTCTTTGGTAGACTTCTGAGGATCTTTCAAACGTGATCTTGATTGTCATAAGTTCTATTGAGAGCTTTAAGTTCATTAATGATAGTTTGAAATCTTCCAAACATCTGATCGATAGACTCTTTTTCCTTCATCTTGAACAGCTCATACTGGTGTACAAGAATGCTTATCTTGGATTCCTTTACTTGATTGGTGCCTTCGTGTGCGATGGATAACGTATCCCACATCTCCTTCGCAGTGTCGTACACGTGAACTTTATCGTACTCACTTCTACTTAGGGCACAACTTAAAAAGAACTTGGCCTTCGAATTCAGCTGGAATCTCGCTTTTTGATTTGCAGACCATCATATTCATGGAATAGCATTTCCTTCTTCATCTACCGGTGTACACGGTCCATTATCTATTATCTCCCAAAGGTCAATATTAGTAGATTCAATGAAGAGCCTCATCTTGTCTTTTCAGTAATGGTAGTCTTCTCCATTGAACGTAGGAGGTCTAGTGACAGAGGCGCCCTCAGCTATATATACGTGCAATTCTGCCATGGATCTTTATCTACACTTTGTGACGGTGGTTCTTGGACACCGAGCTCTGATACTAATTGAAGTAAATCACACGTTAATATAGACTTAATATTCGATATACAAAATGCACAAGAAGGGGGGGTTTGAATTGTGTATCCTTTTTTTTAATACAATCCCCTTTTCAAAAATTCTTTTGAAAACTTGCTTTTTCAGAACGATTGAATAATAGTATCACGAAGTATTGTAATTCGCTTATAAGTACTTGTATAAAACAACAAGAATAAGAATTAAGAGTTGAGAGTAAAAATCGACACAGCAGATTTATACTGGTTCACCAGAAAGCCTCTTCAGGTTTTCAGCTTTTCTTCTTTCTACTAAAAGATGTTTCGAGCTTTGTTACAGACAATATAGCTCTAGAGTTTAGCACAATGAATACAATGATTTTATAACTTTGGATTCACTCGTGTAACTTTTTCAAAATCTCTAACTTCTTCAGTCTTCGACTCCGACTTGTATTTATGGCCTTCCTCTTCAACTGCTTCTTGATAACCGCTTTTTTTATTGATCTTTAAAGAAACAGTTATTCAGTTGAGTTCTGTAACTAACTCAAACTGATTAACCATTCGACGTGATATCGGGTCTTCGTCTTAGTTTATGCTTTTTCTTCGTCTTACTTTCTATCGTCTCGTATTCGGCTTCGCTTCATCTTAGTTTCTCCACTTCATCTTATTTTCTTGCGTCTTACTTTCCACTTCCACTTCGTCTTATTTTCTTGTCTTACTTTTCCCTTCCGCTTCGTCTTATTTTCTTGCGTCTTACTTTCCACTTCTGCTTCTTCTTATTTTCTGTTTCATCCTAGTTTGACTTTAGCTTCGTCTTATTTTGACTTCTGCTTTCGTCTCATTTTCTTGATTCGCTTCGTCTTACTTTTGCGTCTTACTTTTCTGCTTCGCAGCTTCCATCTTACTTTCTAATATTGTTATTATTTGATTCTCATCAAAATTATTAATCGTGAAGTCATTTTGACTTAACACATATCAAATACAAGCCAAAATCAAACTCAAAATTACATTATGATCAAAACAATCTCAGACTCCTCTGGCTATTATGGTTGACTTGTCCCAATTTTTACAAATGTCTCTTAGAAACTACACGGGACAAATCCACCATGCTAAGCATATAGCTTAGTGAGTAATAACTAAACTATGCATAAACTGACAATTAATCACACTGAATCAAATTATAACATAAGCATTCATTAAAAGTTTGTCTTAATGAATAATTCAGACATCATGAATTTTCAAAGCAGTTTACATAGATAACATAACTAAGTATCACAAGAAGGCATAATCCCTTCAGATCAGAACATAATTTTGTTTATATCAAAATCAAACATATTTCAGAATACAAAAACAGATGACTGCTAATCTATTAACAGAAGTGGGTAACGAAATTTATACAGGAGATACCATAATTGGTATAATAAAATAGGAGAGACTTACGTCTCAATAACAGGAGACACCGAAGTGCTAATAAAAAATGACACTAAAGTGTCAGTGACAGGAGACACCTAAGTGTCACAAGAGCAGCTGCAGACCCTTCTAGGCATGCCTATTTACTCACAACTAGGACTTAACAGATTCAAAAATAGAACAGGTTCATACATTCAACAACACAAACATTCCCAATTTAATACACACATATAGCATAAGTAAAATCAGTTTAGTATCAGAAAAAACAAATGAAGATGAAATTATCTTAAATTATTCACAATTGTTCTCCTACGCCCATTGCCTTAACGTTCCGACAATATCCGGAAGTGGTCGTGCTACTTGCTCTCCTATATACATTAAAAAAGTTTCATATTACTATACTACTTATATAATTGAGTAAACACATGTATAAATGTATCATATATCATAAATGCACAATGAAAAATTCTCGGGTATACTTCTATAGCAAATTGATGTACATATCAGTTGTACTCCTATTGTGTTGAAATTCACACACTCAATTACTATTCCAGCTTTTGTTGGAAGCACCTTATTTGGGTCAACTTTGCATAATCAATAAGATCAAGAAAATGATGTATTTCTATAACACTTTCTTCTAGACAATTTTTCCTTTGCGTCTTAAGTTTCTAATGATATCAAGATCATACAATTTGGTTTATTATTCAATGAGTTATGCTCAAAATACCACAGACCGTGTATATTTGAAATTTTGGCTAATGCAGGATTGTGCATTTTACACCTCATAAACCTCAATTCCAATATCCAAAAATTACAAACTTTATACGAATCGAAAGCTAAGAGGATAAGCTATAACTTTTGTAAAGAATATTTTTTTTGATTCGACCTACATCAATACAGTTCATTCAATAACAATAGGACATGATTTCTGTCCCTGGTAGTGCTACAACTAAAGCCAAGACTCACTTTCAAGCTAAATTTTAAGACCCTTAAGGACAAAATTCAAATTTAATTTCTTCTTCACATTTGTAGCCAAAATTTTCTAGTTTATTTTGAATTAAAAATTGCCTCATTTGGAGCTCTACAGATCAAGTTATAATCAAACTACTGAAACATGTTCACTATAACATCTCCAGTTTATAATATTCTAGTACATACCCTCACTTTGAGTCAATCAATCTTTTTCTAATCAATTCAGATGAGTTTAAATTTTATGGCAAGAAAGAACCATGTCTGAGGAGTCTATTGGTTCAAGTTCCAAGTCATTTGGAGATCTTTAGGTCAAGTAAGGGCCAAAATACCAATGTCTGTATAGTGAAACCTATTCAGTGAAACTCCTACAATTAACTCACATCTTACACCTTCAACACCCCTTCACCAAAATTCAAGAATTCCACTTCAATTGCACCTTATTAATGCCTCAATTACACATCAATTTTCTATCCAGAACCAATTCCAAAGTCATTCAATAAGCAACTTACAATTCTTATCTTCCATATATTAAAACCAAAACAATATATGCCAAACCAGAATGATTTTTCCAGCACCTAATGTTCAACATCATAACACTTATTTTTGGACAACTTAGGTATCATAAAACTTATATGAATACATGCTATCAAGTGTAGAAATCCCTTACCTCTTTAACATCAAAGAACTAGCTAAATCAAGCTTCCAAAAAACCAGCATATATCTAAGTTGAATGTGCAACTTTCAACATCAATGAGGTAATAATACATAGAATCACAAGACCTATTTCTTAATGAAATAGCTTACAAATCTTCCAAAGGTTGATAATCCAAACTATAAAAAAAGTCCAGAAGTTAGAGAGAAGATGGGAGGTTTTGTGAAGAGAAGAAAGCAAAGTGAAAAAAAGAACAAAATAGAAAAGTTTCTAGCAGAAACTTGCTTCATCACCACCTAGGTGTCACTCCCTCTATAAGGCATATGTCTTCTTGCATGTGTCACATATGTCCTGCACTTAAGCTATCATTTGTCACGTTTCCATTAAACCATGTGTCACTTAATGAATGCTACCAAATGTCACAATTTAATTAGGCCACTTGTCACTTTATTAACTATGTCATTTGTCAATGTATCAACTATACCAAATGTCACTAACTCATAGGCTTAATCATTGAAATTTTCATGTACCAATTTATCTTGCCACTTGAAAATTCTCCTATCTAAATAAACATTTAAATACCTCAATTCTCTAATGGTATCAATTAATTCCAATTTACTCACTATAGTCCACTTGATCAAAAATTCAAGTCATAAGTCTTTCATATTCTAATGATAGAAAAATTCTAACTCCTATCACACATGTACTTTCATAAACATGTATTATTTTAGCTAGGGTATATTTTGGGCCCTTACAATATTGTTCTCCAAATCCACAAGTTGAGAACAGAGGAATCAAAGCCTAATTACCTCTTCTTTCTTGCCTCTACTGAAGAATTGTAACCTCCAAAGATGACCAATCCCCCGTCCAGTTAAAGAGACAATCACAAACTGTAAAATGAAAAGAAAGAATAAAAGAAAATAAGTATATAATCTGATTATGCTTTTAACAAAACAAAACTGATAATCAATCAAATATTTAATCTCGCGTGCTAAAGTTCTATTTGAATAAGCATTTTAAATGAGAACTTAAGTTTCATCAAACATTTCTAAGTTTCTTTTCTTGCCATGTACATCCTTTTATCTACAACAGATCACAAGAATGAAATAGCACAACTATTCATGTAAGTTTGATGCCTCTATAGTTGTTACAAATTTGGATGTCCCCATTGTTCTTGTATAAAGGAATTAACAAACTAAGTCTTCACTCATCCGGTACGTTGGAGGACTTAAGGATCACATTAACATGTTTGGCTAGCTAAGTAAAACCCTCTTTGCCTAGGATCTTCCATACCTTTATGGGTATCTCATTAGACCCTACTATTCTTCCACTCTTCATCTCCCTCAAAGCTCTTCTAATTTCTTCCCCTATTATCTACTGGTAACGAGTAAAGTTACAATACCTCTCAAATATGTTAAGATCACCTAAAGAGATGTTGTCCTCTATGCCCTAATTAAAATGCTAGAGAAGTACCTTTGTCATCTTTTCTTGATGTCATTCTTAGCCATTGAAAATAATTTTATGACAACTTGATTCTAATTACATGTTAATTTGATTCAATAGGATATCATAATGTATAGTATAAATAGACATGTTGAAATTAATGATTGATTGATGTTGTAAAATTTAGAATTTTGATTATAGTTTGCTTGATGACAAGTAAAACTTAAGTGTGGGGATATTTGATAGAAGCATAATTAATCATAATTTAACCTTCATATTTGATGTATTTTTGCTTAATATTTTATACTTTTACTGTATATTTGGTATTTAATGTGCTTCAAGTGTGTTTATAGGTTATAATTGCTTTCACAGACTTAAAGAAGAACATTTCAAATGAAAAGACTGCATAGAATGAAGAATTGAAGCACAAAAGTGATGCATGATCGTGCACTTGTCCAAGCCATGCAAAATCACAATTTCAGGTGTTTTTGGACATACACAGTCTGATAAACGCCCAGAAATCCTAGTTTTTTAATATAAAAAGATGTTTTCAATAGCTAATGAAGGGGGAAGACTCTTGAAGGTGATTTCTAGACGTGGAGAACATCCAAAAGGGATGATTTTTGTCTAAAGAAGTGGCAAACACATAGAAATCATCGAAAGATCCATCAGAACACAAGATCAAGCCCCTACATCACAAGAACATTCGTTAAAAGACAATTAGGGAAATTTAGAATTATAAACCCATTGTTTTCAATTTGTATTTCTGTTTATGTATGTTTGATTTTGGGTTCGATCATGTGTAGCTAAAATTCCAGTTAGTATTTAGGTTAGATGAACCTTATGTGAATACTTTTATATGGTTTGATTATTTTATTAATGCAATTGGTTGTTTGACATATTGTGATTTGATTACTCGTATTATTTATGTTCTAATAACCCGAGAATATTATATCATAACTTGATTTCATGCATAGAGATTGAGAAACCTTAATGTGAATAGATCTATCGTAATTAGAAGGAGTTGATTGCAACCTTTGAGATAGGATTGATTGTAGCTTTAGAGACAGGATGATATAAATCCTTCAGATTAGGGTCAAACCTAATAGAGGGACTCATAAATTAGTAACACAGTCCTATAGGATTTAACTTGAGTAATTTGATTAAAGACCTTAGGATTAGTTGTTAGTAGAATCAAGGTCAGTTGTTATCATACCATAGGAGTCTTCACGGTCCAATTAATCAACAAATAATTGCATAATAAAAGATCAATCTGTTAAGGCTTTAGGGGGATTCGAGCCTAGATATTAATTTGTGATAATGATAGTTTTCTAAGTGAATTCCACTCTATGTTCATTATTGTTTCCTATTTTATTTTATTTGTTTTACTTTTAGTTATTTTCCATTAAAAATCTGAAATCAATCCTTAGGCTAGATAATAGGGGAAGGGTGACTACTAGTACTCATAGTCTTCATGGGATTAACCCGTACTTGCTGATACTAGCTACAGTTACACCGTACACTTGCAGTTTATTACATAATTGGCTAACTCAAAAAAAATTAATCAATTTTTTTTGGCATCGTTGCCTAGGACTTTGATATTAGGAAAACCTAAATGCTATTACTATAGCCATTTTCATTTTATTTTGATTTATATTTGTTTTCATTTTCTTTTATTTTAGTTTTGCTTTTGCTTTTATTTTCTTTATTTTATTTTATTTTATTTTTGGCTTATTAATTTAATTATCTTTTGAATTTATCTACTTAATCTTCAGTTTGTGGTTTATTATAGGAATTACGATTCATATCATAACTTGCATTGGAAGGATGAAGTGTATAGTACTTTTATGGGAGCTAGAATATGTCTTCACAAACTATGACATCGCCTTATGGGAGAGTGAGGTGTTATCACATGTTTTCAGAAGCTCAACCGATGTTCAGGCCGTGTAGCGACATTGATGGAAGTTATCAGTACATTCATAAATGTCGAGCACCTACTTATACATGGGAGCAACCGAGCATGTACAATCAACCTCAAGGTGCCTTATACAAGAATAAATACAGTTTAGAGTGGGGTAATTCTTATACTTATGAATGGAACAATTACACTCCATTTGGAGATTTATGGCACCATGCTCGATTGTTCAGGCCGTGTAGCGACATTGATGGAAGTTATCAGTACATTCATAAATGTCGAGTACCTACTTATACATGGGAGCAACGAGCATGTACAATCAATCTCAAGGTGCCTTATACGAGAATAACTACAGTTCAGAGTGAAGTAATTCTTATACTTATGGATCGAACGATTACACTCCATTTGCATATTTATGGCACCAAGCACCTCCTTGTAACGAGCCAACTCTAGAAGATAAATTAATAGAGATCCTTGCTGAAATAAAAGCTGCCTGACTGACACAAATTTAAGAGTAAAGAAAAGACAAGGGTTAGCTTCATGAATGGAGGGACATTCCAAAATGAGTTTCTAAAAGAAAAAGAAAGTGTTACAGATAAACTAATGGAATGCCTTGTCGAGAGAGTAGCTAGTCAACATGAATTCGATGAGAGACTTTTATCACCTACATATGATGAGTATAATTTGAGCTTCCAACTGTATTAGAGTGAAGAATAGACAACAGTCAATTTCATGAATGAAGATACATGTCAAGAAGGTGAGGAGGTAACTGCAGTTCTAAAAAATATTATGACCGAATTTATTTAAGAATCAAACATAAGGCATCAAGAAATATATAGAATATGGTGAATCAAGTCGATTAGCTGGTAGAGATATTATCTAATGAACCACTAGTGAGTTTATCTAGTCCTAATGAAATAGATCGTAACAAATTTGGAATGGAAATCACCTTTAGTAGTGAAGATGAGCTCTTAAAAAAAGAAGAGGAAGAGGAAGCGAGTATTACAAATAGATTATTGGAACTCCTTGTTGACATAAAAGTTGAGTGACATGAATTCGAGAGAGAAGAAAAGCTTCTGAAATGGAGCGACATTCTAGGAAGAGCTTCTGGAAGAAGAAGAAACCTCCATCTAAGAAAAGGAAGTAGAGAAGTGGAAGGAGATCACTGAAGAAGATGAGCCAGAAGCCTCTATTTAAGAAGAAGATGATAGAGTTGATTGAGGAAGAACTAGAGGAGGAACCAAGTCAGGAAACTACTAATGAGGTGTTGGTAGTGACCTTAAGTACGGAGGGTTCCCACTTATTTAAAGACAAGCTATTCAAGCCAACTGATGATTCAGGGAGTTTCATTATCCCTCATTTTATTAACAGTTTGTCATTAAAAAGGGCATTATTGCTTGAAATTGGATTTATTAATTTGATAAATTATTTCCTTGTTATTATCTTGCAATACATGGCTTATTTGTAGGCTACGAAACTGCTTTTGTGAAGGAAAGGGTGGAAGCAAGACATTGATAATTGATCCAGGATGATGTTAAACATGCAGGATAAGTCGAGCTACTGACGTTAAAGAAGCATTACATAGGAGGCAACCTATAAGTTAGTTTTAATTTTATTTTAATATTGATAATATCTTGTTTTTGCTTTCATGTTAATTAGTATAGGATTTTTATTTTATGTTGTGTTAGTTCTTTTATTTCTTTTTATCCTTTTCTTTCATATTTTACAAGGTTGTTAGTCTCACATTTGATGGATTCAAATTAGAAAATTGTCCTAATCAAGAAAGTACCAAATAACCCTCTCATTTGCATATTTACTTGTATTATGTACATTGGGGACAACGTACAACTTTAAGTATGGGGATGGATTTAATGAATCTTAACATGGTTTCTTTAAGCTTATTATAATTATGATTATAATATTTTATGAAATGATGTCTTGAATTTGTTGAAATTTGTCCATGAATACTATAGGTCCTTATTGAATATTGATTTGAATTGGTGTCCAAAAGGATGATGGTAAGAATAAAATTAGTTTTCTAAGTTATATTTTTCGTAGTCCTTGAAATATTCAAGTTGAATGATAATGCATTTTATTTACATACATATATACCCATATTTTTTTGTGAGCTTTTGAGCCTATAGAGCAAATTTTCAAAATTTTGTTAAGCTCTTTTAATTCTTTCATGTATGTGATATCGTGTATAGTAGGATAATTCCAGAACTTGCTTTTATTATGCATATTGAGACCATATTTGTTAAATTAAAAGCATTGATATGATGAAGACACTTAGATTCAACAACTTGTTATAGTAGGATAATTCCAGAACTTGCTTTTAGTATGCATATTGAGACCATATTTGTTAAATTAAAAGCATTGATATGATGAAGGCACTTAGATTCAATAACTTATTGTAGCCTATTTCTTTGAAAATTACCATACCCTTAAATTTACCTTTAGCTTTTTTCATTAATCAAACCCAAATTATTAACCTTTATCCTTTTTTTGAAGTCCTTATTGTTTTGAAACCTGAAGATTATTTACATTATTTACTTTGTTTGAAACTTGAATTTTTGAATGGTCCAATATTTCTTTAATTATGGTACATGATGAAACTGCTCGAAATTATTGTAAAAAAGGAAAAAAAAGAGAGAAAGAAAAAAAATCGAGCAGATATATATATATAATAAAAAATGAAAAAGTATATTGTACTGTTAGTTTTGCAACGAAAGGACCTATATGTATTGTGAATAAGTTTCATGTAATTTTCTTTTTAGTAAATTTCCTTCAAATTAACCCTTGTTATTATCCCAATCATACCTTACCTAAGCCTTATTACAACCTTATAAAGACCTTTTGATTTTTGTTTCTAGTTTGTATATAAGTGGTGGAGATGTGATTTTACTGCAAGCCTATGATAAGGATTTTGCTATCCATTGATTGAGAGTTTTGATGCTTTTCACCCTAAACACTTAAGTGCATTGATTGAAATCATAGTGAGGGTGTAAAGATTTATGCTTTTGATTTCAATGTGATTACTGATGTGATTACTATCAATATTGCTTAGGAATTTAATTTTATGATAACTTGATTTTTGATTGCATGTTAATTTGATTCAATAGGATATGATAATGTATAGTATAAATGGACAGGTTGAAATTAATGATGGATTGATGTTCAAAAAGGGTCTACTAAGAACAGTAGACAGTTTCAATCCTTTTCAAAGTTTAGCATGACGAAATTCATAAGAACAATAAACTTATTCACTTTTACAGATGCATCCTCCACCATGCCAAACAGTTTCTTTATTGATTGATCCGCCAACTAACTAAACATGAAAGTTGGCTTCACATCTCCTAGCTCTAATTTCCTAAAAATTGACAAAGATAGAAGATTAATACTTACACCTAAGTCATGTAAGCATTTAGAAAATTCTAAATTACTAACTATATAGGGTATAATAAAACTCCCTAGACATTTCAATTTTAAGGGCATATGGTTAGTAATTATAAAGCTACAACTTTCCATCTTGGAGACCGTTTGATTGTCATCCCAATTATGCTTGCTTGGTAAGATGTCTTTAAGAAATTTTGGATACTTAGGTATGCTCTCCAAAGCTTCCACAAAAGACAAGTGAATTTGCAATGTCTTTAGCTTTTTCACGAACTTTTGCAAATTGAACATCCAATTTGTTCTTCTGAAGTATTTATAGGAATGGTATTTTTAGTAGATATGGAGGAGGAGGAATATAGCAAGGATCTCATTTTTAACTTCGTCCTTTTTCTTCTTCTCTTAATCTTCTACAAGTTGGGGTTCAACTTGTTTTTTTGATGGTTCTTCTAGCTTTTCCCACTTCTAATAGTGATAGCGTTAAGTTACTCCTTTGGATTTGCTTCCGTATTACTTGAAAGGACCCCAACTTGTTTTTTTGATGGTTCTTCTAGCTTTTCCCACTTCTAATAGTGATAGCGTTAAGTTACTCCTTTGGGTTTGCTTCCGTATTACTTGAAAGGCTCTTCACACTTTCTATAGACAGTGGATTGGCTAACTGACCCATTGGACCTCCAAATTGTGAATGGAAAAGGCATGGTTCTTTGCTATTTGATTAAATTTTGCTTCCATCCTTTTGTAGGTCTCATCTTGGCTCATGAACATGGAATTAAACAAGTCACGTCGCCAAATCTTTAGGTATGATAAGTTTGGTCTACTATCGTTCCATATCTTATATAGAGTCTTATCAACTGATTTGGATGGAACTTTATTTAAAAGATAAGCAGCAATTTCAATGGATATCCCAAAAATAAGATAGGAAAGACTGTGTCACTCATTATGGAACATACCATATATAATATAGTAGGATTTCTCCTCGTAGACACTCCATTATGTTGTGGAGTTCTAATAAAAGTCTATTGTGAGAGAATCTCATTCTCTTTTAAGTAACCAAGACAATTGTGGTCTAACTATTCACCAACTTGATCTGATTTAAGTCTTTTAATGTTCTTACCAATTTGTTTCTTAACCTCAAGTCTAAATTCTTTGAACTTTTTAATTGATTCAAATTTTTGTTTCATTAAGTGCACATAACCATATCTAGAAAGATCATTGTGAACATAATGAAATATGAGAATCTACCTTTGCACATTTGAATATATAAGCTCTAGTAACTCACTAGCACGTTCTCTCGTTCCCCTAAAAAATAGTTTGGTCATCTTTCACAATAAACAAGATTCGCGAGTTTTTATGATTCATAATTAAAAGGATCCAAATATCCTTCCTTATGTAACTTTGTAATTGTAGTTTAGTTGATATGACCTAACCTATGATGCTATAAATAAGATGGATTTTGGTAACTTGACTTTCTTTTCTTACTATTTATGTTAAGGGCTATCCTTTTAAGATATAATTCATACAAACCATCTATAAGTAATCTAGATCCATAATAAACATCATCTTTATAAAAAGAACAAATTTTATTCTTAATAATAAAGACAAATCAATTTAAATATAAATAAGAAATAGAAATGATTTTCTAGTAATAGATTTAATATAATAATAATTATCTAGTTCTAGTTCAAGGCTAAATGTTAGCCCCAAATTTTTTTTTAAAAAAAATTTAAGCATGATTAGATTAAGTAGGTTGAATTAGCATAAATTAAATTGTGATTAATCAAGTATGTTAGCATTAA
>JAOSBP010000007.1:6436775-6450541 GCA_027563825.1 Erythroxylum mucronatum | reverse complement strand
AACGAATTAAGCTTCTTGACACTCTATTACTATATAAAGTACAAAAAATTAAGCTTCTTGACACTCTATTACTATATGTCAATCGAAGATAGTTATAACCGCCAAATATAGTATTTCTACACATCCAAAATAGGAATTTCAACTAGTAAAGTGGAAATATAATCAAGGGTGTTCGCCTTTGGATACTTAAAAAAGTTTAAGACTGAAGATAGAGGGTCTAATCACCTGTTGAAGCATTTCCAGAACAATCTGATCCACATTTCTATGATTTACCCATTTAATATAAACTTCCTAGCTAGGACTAGCCAGTAAGGTAATAAAGACTGTTTTAGGATCTTTGTAGTAATTTTAAAGGATAAACTTTACAAGCTTAATGATACAAACAAATAACTGGGCAAGTAAACTAAGTTAAAATTTTCACAAACACATAACTAAGCGGTATTAATCATGGAAACTAACATAGTAAAGATAGAAGAAGAAAAAATGAGAACTTGTGGAGGGCATGATCCACAACCATTTCTTTCACCTACTTATTTATTGAGTTTCTGTCCCCTATTTTGATATTTTACAATAATCTTAGACACCTTCATAGGTTGTGGGGATGAAGAAAGAGTGAAGACAAGACGGATGATGGTTGGATCAAACTCTTTTGTACAAACATGACCATGTAGGGTACTACACGACCATGTCCTTTACTTATATGGCTGTGTAGATCAACTATGTAAATCTCTGGAATTATATGAAGAAGGATGTTAAGGGTGAAAAAAATATACGATCGTGTACATGTTTGTGACCACAACATATATACCCGTGTGTAACAACTGTGTATCTCTTTGTAACTATGTACAAACGCAAATGAGACTGTGATAAAAGAGACACCATCACCTACACGATAATGTATGAGATCGTGTATGGTGCAGAAAACCTATTTCACGATATAAAAGAGAAAAGTATATAGGTTTTGATGAGATTGTGGCAAAAAATCCAAAAGTGAGGAAAAATAAAGAGAGAGAGAAAGTAATATAGTATTCTTGTCCCTTTTTATTATTTTTTGGGATTGGTTTGAGAGTTTGTTGATTGATACATCAACTTTGGTTTCAATCCTTAAACTTGGTGAGACAACTTGTACTTGTAAAGTGAGATATATAACTTTGTAAATCCTTGTTCAAATTTAGTATATTTTCTTTCAATTTGGTCCGTAATTTTCCCCCCTACACTGTAGGGTTTTCCACATAAATCTTAATGTTTGCTTCATTGTTAAGTTTCTTATTCTCATACTACTTTGTTGGCTAAAGTAGAAGAGCATTTTTATTGTTGATTTTTGGTTGATTTTTTAGAGAATTGTGTTATCGACTCCCAATAAATGGTATAAGATCTATTGCGATGGAAAGTGGAAATTGCTCTACGATTAAGTTGACATTAACAAATTACTCTATTTAGAGACCTATAATGGAGGACCTTCTGTATTGTAAGAATCTCTTCAATCCCATGGATATGGAAAAAGGTGTGAAAGATGTTTTTCCTTCAAAACCTAAGAAGATGTCAGATAGAGAATGGGAAAAGAGTAAGCGGAAAACTCTGGGAACGATTAGATAATGGATTGATATCAGTATATTCAACCATGTTTCTAAAGAAATGGATCATTTTGATTTATGGAAAAAACTCGAGGACTCTATAAAGGAAAAATACTCATAACAATGCCTCTTTGATTAAAAGACTTGTAAATTTGAAGTTGAAAGCTAGAAAATTTATGTCGAAGCATTTAAGTGATTTTCAGGATATAATCAATAAGCTCACTACAACTAACATCATTCTTGATGACGAGCTTCAAGCCTTATACCTATTGAGTTTGCTATCAAATAGCTAGGAAGTGTTGGTGGTGACAATAATCAATTCAACTCCTGAAGTTATACTTTCTTTGGATGTAATCAAAGAGAGTATGTTCATTAAAGAAATTATAAAAAAGAGATGGGATTTGAAAGCATGTAGGCTTTTATGGACAAAAATAAAAGAAAGGAGCAAGAGCAGGGGTTATAAAAGGTATGGCAAGTCTAAGAAACAATTGAAGTCTAGAGGTGACAAAGACATGAAGACATGCCACTATTGCGACAAGGAGGATACATTAAAAGATTCTGTTATAAGTGGAATAGGGATCAAAAAAATCAAGATCATCAGAATGATGGAGATGATAAGAATATAGTTGCAACAACTTTAAGCACGGATGATGATGTGTCTATAGGTTGTGTGATAAGTGAATGCTTCTATGTCAATGATTTGGGTTTTGAGTGGTTGATTGGCACATGAACTTTGTATCATTATGTTCCAAAAGTGGAGTACTTTTTAAACTATAAGAGTGAAAACTTTAGGAGCATAAAGATGGAACATTAAAATTTTGCCAAGATTGTCAGTATGGGTGCTATCTGAGTTCAAAAAAATGTCGGATGCTTATTGACCCTAAGAGATATAAGTCACATCCCTTATTTAAGGCTAAATTTATTATCAAAAAATGTGTTAGATCAAGAAAGATTTAAGCACACGTTTAGGAACAGGAAGTGGAAATTATCTAAGGGAGCACTGACTGGTGCTCGAGGAGAGTTATGTTGCACATTGTAGAAGACACACTTAAGGTGTGTGGTGGTGGAGAAGTATACATAGACGAAGAGGAAACTTCACTAAATCTATGGAATCGATGATTGGGGCACATGATCGAGAAGGGCATAAAGTTACTAGCTGGTAAAACCTTTATCCCAGCCAAAAACACTTTACCCCTTAATCTTTGTGATCATTATTTGGAAGGAAAGCATCATGACATCTCTTTTAAGAGAATATCTACAAGGAAGACAAAGATATTGAAATTAGTGCGTTCAGATGTTTGTGTCTAATTAAGGAGGAGTCACTATGAGGTAACAAATATTTTGTTACATTCATTCATGATGCTTCGAGGAAGACTTGGGTATACATGCTGAAAGCAAAGAGTCAAATATATAAAACTTTATAGAAGTTTCATGTCATGGTAGAAAGGGAAGTTGAGAGGAAGATGAAGTGCTTACGAACAGATAATAAAGTTGAGTATACTTCTAAGATGTTTGAAGATTACTGTATATTGCTTGGCATTAGAAATGAAAAGACCAAACTTGGTACACTACAACATAACAATGTTGTTGAGAGTATGAACAAAAATATTGTGGAGAAAGTTCACTGTATTTCTCCACAGTATGCTTAGACTGTCCATGTTATTAAAGACATTGGGGGTGAAGTAGTTAGAACTATAGTCTATTTGATCAACTTAGCTCCTTTAGTTCCATTGAATTTTGAGATTTTGAGAGACCATAAACTAGTAAAGATCCCATACATCATTAACTAAGAGTTTTTTGCTGCAAGGCATTTAGATATGTACCCAAGGATCAAAGACAGAAGCTTGACTTAAAGATAATATCTTACATCTTTGTTGGATATGGTGATGATCAGTTTGTCTTCAAACTTTATGAGCCAGAGAAGCTTAAAGTGGTTAGGAGGAGGGATGTGGTATTCCAGGAGCATGACAGAGGTGTAGATCTTCTAAGAGGGGGAAAGTCCATATACAATAGCTCATCTTATGGCATTGTTAACTCTTCTTTAGCTTATCCCACTACTAAGCAATCTATAAGTGAAGGAGAAGAAGTGTGTGATCAAACGCATATTGTTAATGATCAAGTATAAACTGGTAATGATGAGCTATATGAACCACACCCGAACAATGCTAAAGATGAAGTCATTAGGGATAATAAGAAGGGGGAGCAAGTGATATACAACTTTGAAGGTTGACAAAGGAGAAAAGGCATTTTACCAAATATCCAAATGTAAAATATTTGTTGGTTATTGGCTTATTGCTGAGGGTGAGCCTAAGAATGTGCAAGAGGTTGCATCTTGTGAAGGCAAAGATCTCTGGCTCGCAGTTATGAAGGAAGAGATGAATTCTTTGAAGAAGAATGATATATATGAGCTTTTAAAGCTTCCAAATGGCAAAAAGACACTTAAGAATAAGTAGGTGTTCAAGATAAAGAAAGATGGTGATAAGTCGGTGAAGCATAAGCAAGGTTAATGGTGAAAGGGTTCAGTCATAAAAAGGACACAAATTTTGATGAAACCTTCTAACCAGTTGTTAAGATGACCTGAATTTGAATATTATTAGGTTTGACTGCTTACTTGGATCTTGAACTTGAGCAGTTCGATGTTAAAACAATCTTCTTGCATGTAGATTTGGAAGAGGAGATATACATAGAGTGGCCGAAAGGTTTCAAAGCTAAAGGTAAGGAGAATCTGATCTGCAATTTAAAAAGAATGTTATATGGGTTAAAACAAGCACCAAGGTAGTGGTATCAAAAGTTGAATTCTTTATGTTAGGTTATGGTTATAAGAGAACTTATGCTAATCTTTATGTGTATTTCAAGAAGTTTGCAGGTGAAAACTTTATCATTCTTCTTTTTATATATTGATATATGCTGATTGTAGGTCAAGATGTTGGGAAAATCTAAAAATTAAAGGAGAATCTGTCTAAATCTTTTGATATGAAAGATTTGGGACCTATAAAGTAGATTTTAGGCATAAAAATAACTCAAGATGGGTAGATTAGGAAATTGTTGTTGTTATAGGAAAGATATATTGAATGGATGTTATAAACGTTCAATATGAAGCATGTCAAGCCAATTAGCACGCCATTAACATGTCACTTCAAGTTGAGTAAGTGTGCATGCCCCTTAACAGAAGAGGAGAAAGATGGTATGTCTTTTGTTCCCCTTTCATCTGCAATAGGGTCTCCGATGTATGCAATAAGGCCAGATATTGCACAAGCTATTGGGGTAGTGAGCAGATACTTATCAAATCTAGGGAAGGTTCACTAGGGAACGGTGAAATGAATTTTGAGATATTTAAGAGGTACGTCAAAGTGGAGTTTGTGTTTTGTTGATGGTAAGCCAACTCTAGAAGGTTGTAGAGATGGGTATATGATTGGAGATCTTGATGGAAGAAAATTCGCTTCAGGTTTTCTATTTATATTTGTAAGGGGAGCCATCTCATGGCAATCCAAGCTATAAAAGTGTGCGTGTGTGTTTTTTTTTCTATGAATGAAGAAGGGTATATGCCCTGGATGAATATGTTCCTTCAAGAGTTGGATGTGAAGCAAAAAGACTATGCAGTATTTTGTAATAGTTAATGTGCTATTTACTTGTGCAAAAATACTATGTATCATTTCCACGCAAAACACATAAATGTCAAATATTATTCGTAAAGGTTTGTAATTAAAGAGCAAAAATTGATGTTGAAGAAGGTTCATGTAGACTTGAATGTTGCTGATATGTTAACTAAAACGATTCCCGAAAGCAAGTATGAGCTATGTAGTAAGCTTGTCGAGATATCTCTCAAGAAGATGTTGAATCATAACGTGTCTTCCCCATCATTGGGCTAAAGGAGGAGATTGTTGAGTGTTCAACCATATTTTAAGATTCACATTGATCATAAAAATCTTTATAGTTTGTGGGGATGACAAACGAGTGAAGGTAAGATGGATGAAGGTTGGGTTAGGCTCTTTTGGACAGACACAATTATGTACGATGTTACACGTCCGTGCCCTTTACTTATATGACCGTGTGGATAAACCATGTAAGTCTCTAGAATTGTGTGAAGAAGGACGTGAAGGAAAAAGACATACACGATTATGTACACACTTGTGTTCATAACATACACTGTCATGTGTAATGATCGTGTAATTCTCTGTAACTATTTATATCGCGACTGAGGTGGTACTGGAAGAGATATCATGTCTTACACGGCCGTATATGTGACCAGTACAAAAAATCCTATTTTGTGACAAAAAAAAGTATGAAGATTTTGTATGAGAGTGGCAAAATTGTCTACAAGTGAGGAAAAACAAAGAGAGAACAAGTAGTATAATATTCTGATTCCTTTTTTTTTTTAATTTTTTAGGATTAATTTAAGAGTTTGTTAATTGATAAATCAACTTTGATTTTAATCCTGAAACTTGGTAAAAAATTTGTAGTTATCAAGTAAGATATTGAACTTTGTAAATTCTTATTTGAATTTAGTAGATTTGATTGTTAATTTAGCCCATGATTTTTCTTTGTACACTAGAAAATTTTACTTGCAAATCTTGTTTGCTTCGATGTCAAGTTTCTTATTCTCATATTGATTTACTGGCTAAAGCAGAAAAGTGTTTTTGTTATTAATCTTTTGTTGATCTTTTAGAAAGTTTTTGTTATTAATTCTCAACGTTATCTTCCTTGGGACGTATAAATAATCCAGGAATAATATTTACCAGGAATCACACATTTTGGACGATTTTCTTGAATGAATATTTTGATTGTACATCTCTCCATAATTTTCCCAGTAGAATCAATCGAGTCCATACAATATTCAAGAAAGGAAAGTGGGAAGAAGGATCATCCGAAATTCACCAAATTGATCTTAGCAATTGAAACTGTAATTTTCACTTTCATTTGAAAAACATAGTAAATCCTTCCCCTGTTTCTATTTCTTTTAAGCTCACTTCTATCATCCCACGTTAAACGGCTAAAGTTACAGCAAAAATCATACAATCCACTATAGCAACCTCATCTATATTCCTCAGGCAAGCGGTACCCTGACATAACTAATTTGTTGGCAAACATCTTGCCAGTCTTGGGCATGACATGCCAGTGCAATGTCAAGTTGAATTCCTTGCCTCGGAGGTTACTTCCCTGCAACATAACAGAAAAGACTCATTATCAAACATAATAAAAGAATCACAAAACTTGATCAGATGTCTGGACGAATAAACTTAAACAACGTTTCATTGGGTTTGCATACCTGATCTACAAATCGATATTTGTTAGCTGTCTGAACCGAAAACATAGCATGATCTTTAGCAGGTATAATCGCATCCCAGAGTGACACCTATTACAGGATAAAACATTTAAGCATCTTACATAGTTTAACATAGAAAACTGTTGAATTCCATGGCGCACTCTAGTTTCCATGCATAAATAAACACGGAACGTGGTAAGACAAACTAGGCTAGCAAGGACCATGCAATTCCTAAAAAAGGATAACCAGTCAAAACTAAAACTGGACATAATTTTAAACAAAAACTAGAATTACCTGGTTCAAAGCATTCTTTGCGGTCCTGTACTCAGCTGCGACAAATACAAATACCTGCAAAAATGTAAAATGAGTTACTCTACATGATGATGAACTTACAATAATAAATGAAGAGAAACTGAGGAGGGCGAGTTGACGGATGACCAAGAAGTGCAATAAAGCAAACATTTTGCTTTCATAAGACACCAAAAGGCAACTTGCCAGAATGTGAAATGCGACTTTAATATTAGAAGAAAGGAATACATTTGGTACTAAAATGTGGTAAGATTAGATATATTGAACTACATATCTAAAAGTACTGGAGAACAAGATTTCTGAATAAGAACCTGCTTTGTATTCCATGTAAACAGTGACCGTAGATCAGCTGTTATGTTCATTGTCAGGCTAACCTAGAAACGGAAAAATAAATTAGCATATAACAAGAAGTTAGGACATTTTGTCAAACAGGACATGTCTGAATGTCTGATTATAAAACTAGAAACTGAGAAAATGATGATTGAAACCATATTATATGAAAATTGAAAACTCGATAACAGAAGAATCATGTGGAGAATGAATAACCAACTGAAAAGGACAATTATCACTGCTTTTAGCTTAAACATCTGTATCCAATTTCCACTTCAAGTACATGAATATCCCGTCAACTGTTTTCTAAATTAATTTACAAGCCATTATGTTTGGGTTTGAAATCGTACGTTCTTCAAATTTTAGGCAAAGAATTTTATTAAGGATTGCATCTTTTGGTTCATTAGACGCATTCAGGATCATGCTTCACTCGAAATGACTTAAGGGCTTCATCCATAACGTGGCCATGGAATTGAAAGACAAGATGACAAGCGTAATAACGAAGCTTTCTAATTTCACTCAGATTGTAAATTAGTTCCCTTGTGAGCTCGAGACTAAAATTTTCACATTTCCATGCCAATTAAATCCAAAATAAAACAAACTTTAGAAGAACACATAATCCCACCCCCAAGTAAAGGAGATAAAAGAAAAACTTACTTCATCATTTCCACGGGGCTGCTTCTGAAACCGGTTGAAATTCAGAATCTACAAAAGGAAAAAATAACTCCGCAAAACCCAAATTAGAAGTCAGCATTTCAGATCCCGACATGTCAATAGACCTACAAAATACCTGAATTTGAGAAGAAGGATAGGGGGAAGTAAGGTTATCGGAGAGGGACGCCATAGTGCAGACGAGCGCCAGGATTGTAACAGCGAAGGTGAGCAGCGCGTTGGATCTGTAACCAAAAGAATGCATCTTTATAACGCCGTTTCAATGAAGACTCTATTCAGTAACGCGTCCAAGTCGTGGGTAGTACACGGACTACTAGCATGAATGCTCCATAGGCGTTAGTGTCAGTGTTTCTGTGCGGTTTTCGTTCGAGAAGAGATAAAAGGAATGTTTTCTTACAATGTTTTGGTTACTATGATTAGTCTATGAATCCATTTATTGCCGCTTTATATATATATATATATATTAGATGGAAGAAAAAACAGTTTCCAAAACTAGCAGAGGGAAACTAAGTCATGTCATATTCTCTTGGAGGATAGATTGACACCCACTATGTGTACTATTTAAAGAAGTAAATCCTATCTCAAACTGCTCCTTATAGCTAACTAATCAATCACTACATTTGTTATCTTATTGGTAGATACGTTGATACACTACCGTTCAATTCTGAGTAAACAGTTCGCCAATCCTTTGAATGATTGGATTGAAAGTCATGGACCGACTTGCCGCGAAAGAAATGAGGTTAATCACTGCAATCGAGTTCACTTCAAGTTCGATTCGGCGATAATTTATTGCCGCTTATTCACTGGTCAGGATACTTTTTTTAAGAGGAGTTCGTAGTTGCTATTTTTTAAATATGTATTAGGTAAAATTTTGAATTTATGTAAAGCTTATAAATTATATTAATCGTGTATTTTTGTACTAAATAAGTCCTGTACGATAAGTTGGATTAAAAACTTATAAATAGAAACATTCAAATACAGAACCTTTTAACCTAGTACCTCCATCCTACAAATTCAATCACCTACCTAAAAGAAACTGATCAGGACATGTATAATCTTAGTGTGAGATTTTCATTTGCATAGTTTATTCACTGTAATAATTATTGCATTGAAAGGTCTACTTTCATTTTAAGAGTATTATACGTAAATACCAAATATTTAATAATAGAAACTCTTTGTAAAATGATTATTACTATTTAAATTCAAAGTCACAATAGATTATTGAAAAGCTTGTTTATGACACACTCATCAAATATTGGAATCTTTTACCTAAATCCTAACGTATCAAAGTATTTGATTGGATGGGAGTTTTTTCGTACGCTCTTTGTGGCATGTTCCTTTGTTTATTCAGTTTCTTTGTTAAACCCTAAACAACAATGAATCCAAATCAACCACCTTTGCTTAACCCCAACCCCAATCCTGGTGACAACGATGAAGATGAAGCCCTGGTTTTTGATATTGCACCAGCCATTCAGCAACAAGGTTATGATTATTGTCTTGTGGGCATGTTTCTCACGTACAACAACATCAACTTTCAATCCATGAAATCCGTTTTTGCAAACCTCTGGCATCCCTTAAGGGGTATAACGATTTTTGATTTGGGAGTAAAACGTTTTTTTTCGGCTCTATAATAACGTCAATATGGAGAGGGCTATGGACGATTCACCATGGTTATTTAATTGCCATTTACTTGTTTGGAATACCATTGAGAGAGGAGAAGACTCGCTCCGGATTCCTTTACTGCATGTGGATGTCTAGCTGTTAGTTGCAGATTTAAGACCTGGGTTTATGCAAGAAGAGGTTGCCAAGTCGTTGGGGAATTTTGTCAGTCAGTTTATTGCCTATGATGCTAAATCGTCCACAATGTTCAATGATAGTCCAATGAGGGTTAGAGTTCGGTTAGACATCCGTCAGCTCTCAAGAGAAAGAAGAAACTTGTTGATGCTAATGGAGATGTGTTCTACGCCCTCTTTAGTTACGAAAGGTTATTTGTTTATTGATTCTTGTATGGTATCTTGGGCCACACAAACTCCTACTATGAGTTACGCCTCCATAAGAAGCCGAAAGAATTAAGCTTTGGCTGGGATGAACGGCTTCGAGCTCCGGTAAGGCGGTCGTCCAGTAAATCAATGATTGCATGAGGACGGAAACCATGCTTCAAGGCCGTTAACTGTGGAAGGAGATATTCGTGCAAATAATATGTTTATGGGAGCTTTAAAATCTCAGATTTTCAAGAGTTACTTATTTAGGGCAAGTTCAAATTTGAATGATGCGGGATAAGAGTTGAGCCAGATGGAAACAGAATCTATAGGCCGAATGAGTATTGGCAATCTCGAAGAGGAAAGAATGGGTCCTACAGATGATGGTAAGAAGAGACCAAAGAATGAGAAAAAACAGCCACCTTCTGTTGTTTCTAAGAATGTTGATTCGACAGTTGGTCAAACTGGAGTTTTCACTTCAGTTCATAAGACAGCGGCCAATCCTGTGAAGCGGGATGGCTGACGGCAATGAGGCTGGTTAGTTTTTGACCTGATGTGATTTTTTTAATTGAAACACGTATGCATGGTACTAGATTGGATGAAGTCAAGATTTTAATTCGTTTTGATTCCTGTTTTTATGTTGATAGAGTTGGTATGGGAGGTAACCTATGTCTATTATGGAAGTCTGATGTTGACCTCACTGTCACTTCTTTTTCTAATAATTACATTGACTGTCGGATTGTGTTTGAAGGCAAGGTTTGGAGATACACTGGTTTTTATGGGTTTTCAGAAATTCATAGGAGACGGTCTTCGGGAAATTTACTTACCCTACGTTTGGTTACTATCCTCAGGGGTGAGGACAGTGGACAAGGACGGAAAAATGCTGTCCGTCGTCCTGTTTGGTTGTTATCTTCGTCCAAATCTGTTCTGTCCTCGGTGGACAAGGACAGAAAAATCTGTCCATTCCAAATCTGTGGTACAGAAGGCAATTGTCCCACGGACAAGAATGAGAAATGACCAAATTCTCCCTGATTACATACGAAACCTACAGACATATTGTCCTCTTCTGCCGCAGGCCGTCTTCTTGCATCTGCTTCTTCCAACTGCTTCTTCTCTGTCGCACCTCGTCTTGGTGCATCTGCTTCGTTCCTGTCGCACATCGTCGTCTTCCATCTGCCACCGCTCGACAGTCGACTGTGTCTTTTAGGTAAGACTCTTTTCATCATTGTTCTTCTGTAATACGTGGTGGGTTTCGTATGGGTAAGCTTCGTTTATTTATGGAGTGATGTTTTGGTTTGAACATCAAGAAAACCGAAACTCTTGAAAGCACATTTTGAATTAAAATCTATCCTCCTCTTCTTTGCTTTCACAGAAACTGCAGTATTGTTAGGAGTCCCAATCAGAAACTTGAAATTAGCGGTCTTATGGTGAAAGTGGTAAGTCCTTTAGCTTACCGTGATATGAGAATATAATTTATGTTTGTTGTGTATATGTACGTGAATGAGTTGGTGATCTACCTTTTCATTGTTACAATGAGTTGGGGGAATTATTGAAATTAGGCGTATGTGTTGATCAATGACATATGATATGTTCCAGTGAACTGATGACAGATCCAGTCTCCCACTTCATGTTTTATGGTGAATATTCCGCATATATCTTTGTTCTGATGTAATGGAGAAAAGGTCTGAGTTGTTGTTGGTTAAACAGTGTTAGGAGAGGGCTTTGCTTATTGAAGCTTTTCTTTAAGTGGGTCGCGGTAAAAGGGGCGAAGAGAGGGGGTTAAAGATGGGAATTGTCCCTGGAAACTAGCTAGAGTTTTTCAATCTTAAAGAGCCAATACCTTTCGACAACTAGCTAGAGGTTTTCATTATTGGAAATGTGCTCATTTTTTTCTTGCTATTTATCTTCAGTAATAGGCATTCAACCATATCTCTTTAACTATTTTATTACTGTTTTGTTAGTTTCTTCCATGTTGTACTGCACATGTTTGAAGGATATTATATCAGAGGTGAAAATGTTCTTGGCTACTATTAAGTTAGATTATATGGTCTTTTAAACTATTATGTTTTGAATGAATATGGGGGGTCCTTTTATATCCGTGCTCCTGTTGTCGTAAAATCAGCTCTCTTTTTATCACTTTATCTCAATGCACAATGGATGACAGATTGGTATAAATGTTTTATTTTATAAAAATTTTTACTCCAAATCAATTAGGATTTAATGATGTTAATTTGAATATGGATATATTATATAACCTACTTTTAGTCATAAATTGTTTAACTAAAATTGTTTACCTAAGGTTTGAGTAACAACACCGATTTATAGCTATTGTAACCCTCTCATCTAAATCCATTTCATTTCCATCACAAAGCCTTTCGAACTCTTATGTAAAGCTATTCTAACAACACCATAAAATTATCTTTGAATATGGTTGACATGGATATGGTTGACATGTTGTTGATAAGAAATTATATATCTTGAATATTGGTATGCTAATTTGGGACTGCTGCTTAAGTGTATATCTACAACTAGTTTGTAATCAGTTTTGTTTCGTGATGAAGTTTGAAGATTTTGTTGAACTGACATGTTATTTACTCACATCTTAAGTGTATTTACAACTTCTTTATATTAGCTTCATTTCATAATAATGTTTGTGCGAGGTTTGACTATGTTATCTTACCTATTATGAACCTAATCCAACCTAGCCTCTTTTATCCTAAAAACTAATTTCTTTTCTTTTTTAAACAACCAATTTCCTTCTCACTCATAGGATTCAGTATTTGATACCACAATTTTGGTGAAGAGGGACAGAAATAGAATTTTGCATCTTATATTCGTTAGAGGACTTATTACCTTCAAATGATAAAATGCTTGCAAATGATAAAATGTTTGCATCATTACGCTTTCCTATAATGATAAAATGCTGGCAAATGTTCGGTGTATACTTGGATATTATCAAAGTGTATCAAATGGTAACATTTACTGAAACTTGTCAATTAGCTCAAACTTTGTAAGATTAGAATAATGGGTTTACACTTTTACAAACCCCACGCTTTGACATGACCATATAGATTTGTGCTATTGGATTGATGTGCTACTGTTTTTGTGGACATTCAAAGTGTATCAAATGGTAATATTTGCTGAAATTTGGAAGGGCTCAAAGTGTATGGTAACATTTGCTGAAATTTGTGTTATTGGATTGATGTGCTACTGTTTTTGTATTACCTTTGGGCAGTCTGAATGCTCTTTGTTGTAAACTTCATAACTGATTTTTCCGGTTACAAAATGGAGCTTTTATGTTGTCTTCGTTGGACGTCAAGTAGGAATTTTCACAAATTGGGATAACGTGAAATTGGTAACTGAGGGTTTCCCAAACGCTAGATTCAAGAGGTATCGGACCTTGGATGAAGCAGAAACTGCTTATGCCATGGATCGACATAGGAGCAGTCGTCCAAACGACCAAATTCATCCTACCGCCACTGAACCCGCCAATGAACTCTCAGCAATCCCGCTTCAGCCGTCACTGCCAACAACTGAACAACCAATTGCAGTTGCAACAACTGAACAACCAATCGCAGTTGCAACATTGGAGGAACAAATGGCATGTACTCGAGCATTTTTACTAATTGCTATTGGGGT
>JAOSBP010000007.1:6399013-6422967 GCA_027563825.1 Erythroxylum mucronatum | reverse complement strand
TATTATATAAATATAAATTAATTTAATTAATAACTAAATTATTGTGGTTATATAAATATAAATTAATTTAGTTAATAGCTAAATTATTGTGGTATATTCTTTGAAAAAAATTTGGTGTAAAAATTTGGTGTAGAATGGTTGGAGTAACATTAAATTTGGTGTAAAAAGATTCTAAGAATATTCCACTTTACACCAAATTTGGTGCAAAAATTTGGTGCAATGGTTGGAGATGGCCTTAAATAAATTAATATTTGGGTCTGGCACTGGCTCACCCATACCCATCCATTTGAGGGTCAGGCCTGTCCCAAGCTTGACAATTATAAATAAAATGTTATTTTTTATTTTTATTTTAAAAAATATATTAAGAGCCCGATTCATTGCAATAATACTATTGTGATATAATACTATTGTGATGAAATGATCATTTAAAATAGTATCAAAGTCTTTGTGATCAAGTAATTACAAGTTCGAATTCTACCACCTATTTATTATTAAGCACGAGATAAAAGGAACATATGCAAATTTTAAACTCAACAGACTTTTATTTGAGTCAAGATCTTCCAATTAATATTATGGTGTCTTATTATGTCTAATAAGTCTCAATCATTTATTTATATAGGTCTCATATAAATTTTGTATGAATTCAACAAAATAAATTGCTGAAATCCTACGAGACAGAATTAGAATGAGGACCCGAATTTCTTTTATTTGGGAGAGTATATTCGTTAATATATAAAACTAATCATGTCTAAGTCAAATCCAGATCTTCTGTAAGGCCATGCTTAGAACAGATCTAAGCAGGTCTCATCCTAACCTGTTGTCTTTCCTGTTCGGGTAAAATACTGATTTAATAGTGGGACCTAAATTTTTGAAAATTTCGGAGACGCTCAGGTCCCTCCTAAGCCCGAAAGCAACTTGTGATATTGGGATGTAGACATCTTTCTTGAAAATTAAAAAGAAAACAAATTATTAGTGTATACGCATCAATTATCCCATCACTACTCAACACCAACTTCCAACTACATTTATGTAGCCTTTTGCCGCTTTACACTTTTAGCAAAACACGGTAATAAATTATAAACAACTTCCTCAGAATTTCACGTTATACCCTCCAAAAAGCACTAATTACTCTAGTAATGAAGAACTGGACTAAGCTTATACCCCTTTTACACAAGCATCCATTAGAAAGATCACCTAATAATGAAACAAAATCTTGAGTACAGCATTGGCACATATTACATATTAGAAACCAACTCTAGAAGATAGTTACCAATCCTCACATTATACTGCAGCTATTGGCGTTCTCATCACTAAAGAAGTGAGTGAAAGGATCAGGCGCAGGCTGTGGTGGCATGTAATTGACCGCTGGGTGTGGCCGAGCGTACATCATTGGTTGAAACATATCATTTCCATGCTGCCTCTGCTGGTTCATCATCATAGCCATATATTGTTGGTGTTGATTGTAAGGGTTCGTATATTGTTGGTGTTGATTATAAGGGTTCGTGGAGGGCATCCCCATCCCCGGATAATATCCACCATTCATTGCAGGCAGTCCTGGAACAGCTGGCTGCATATGATTATTACTATCCATATGGCCCAGATTCTTGGGGCCACCTCCACCATTGACGATACCATCCAACTCACGGTGGCTGTATACTTGTTTGATTTTGTCATCTTTTCTGCTTCCACCCTTCTTGGACCCATTGTTGTTATTGTTGGTTCCACCTCCTGCACGACCAGCGCTAGCAGTCCCATTATTGGTACTACTCTTGGTAGTACCATCTCCTCCTCCGCTTTTGCTTTTCTTACCAAATCCCAAAAACCCAATAATTCCTTTGCTACCATTTTTCGTTTTACCATCTTGTTTACCATTCTTTACATCACTACCTTTCTTGTCTCCATTACCAATCTTCCCATCTTTACTCTTCATTACCACGGGTATCTCAAAAGCTCCACCACCTTTCTTGCCGAAACCTCCACCTTCACCTCCACCTCCGCCCTTTTTGTCACCAAAAGCAGGCCCATTAATCATACCAAAACCTTTATCCATCATGGGCATCATCTTGTTGGGTAGATGATGCGCATCACCATGACCTTGTCTATGTCCATGCCCAAATTCTTCCACATCATCATCAAATTCATCGTCAAATTCATCGAATTCATCATCGAATTCATCATCGCTTGCAGCAGAATCCTCAGGTAAAATGAATTTCACAGATTTTTGGTCCTTTTTCGGAATCTTTAGATCCTTAGACCCTTTCAATTGTTGCATTTGTTGCTGTTGTCCCTTTCCACCATTGTTCTGAGACTTGTTATTCTTGCCACCGCCGCCGCCGCCACCACCTCCTCCTTTACCACTATCAAAGTGCATGTTCTTGAGTTCATTGTTCAAAAGGTTTTGAAAGTTGATGAAGCCCTTTTGACCACCACCCCATAACTCTGCGTGCTTCCCCGACTTCTCAAGCTTCTTTATCAGGTTGGCCGGGTCCGCATTTCCTGTTACTGTCACTTTTCCTTGCTCCGCATTTACTGAGACTTTATAAACCCCTGGTAGAAAGAACATTTTCCCTTTCATAAGAAAAGATAAATAACAATCTAAAACCGACTCAAAGTGACTAGCACAACTACAATGAAAAACAAAACAAAATCAAATAAAGGTATCAAATGACATTTTTTTGGGAAAAATCGAAATGTCTGACAAACATTTCATGAATTACAGAAAAATTTATGCAACCACAACAAACCACAACTACATCATCTTTTTTTCACTTTTACCCAATGCTTCAATCTTTAATTAAACAGATACCTAGTTTGCAAAAACCAAGACATGGGTAATATAAAGATCTATGTTTGGGAACAGAACAAATGGATGCCAGGGTAACAAGTGCCTCACCATCGATTTTCTGCAGCAATTTCTGTATTTTCGTCTTACAGCCATCACAGTGACACTGAATGTTCACTCTTAGAACACAGCTCTGTTACAAGAGCCGAATCAGTACAACAAAATGGATAGTGAAAGTCCAGAGATGAACAAGAAACAATGAAATAATGAGGCAAGTACAGAGATTTGTACTTAAAACTTACAAAAGAAAAAGATAGGAACTAAAGAATGGAGGGCTTACCTGCATCTTCATAACTTCTTGCTTATTCATATTCTACAATCTATAAGACTGAAAGTTTTGCTTCAGTTAGTCGAGGCGAAAGCAAAATAGATATTTTGCTTCTGAGCTGCGAATTTAACACTTTCCTTTAGCACTCTTCTTCTTGTTAACCTACTAAATTTAAACCTTTTTCCTTTTGAACGAGAGAGCAAGCTGCTGCTCAAGGCGGTTCACAATAGGCAAGGGTATCACATGATACCGAGGGGAAATATATATATATATATATATATAGATCACATTCCAAAACCAATATCAAATTTTCGCTTTTAGGTATACGATTATAATAATATAATATTGATGGTAGGTTGGATACTTAGTGGTCATTGGTAGACTGGGCCTTAGCGTCAAATAGTGTGCACATGGGTTCTCTGCCCTTGTCATTTCTAAATATCAAGCCGAAACAATATTTTAATATAATAAAATAATATTTGTTAATATTTTTTATTTACTTTTTTTATCTTGTTCAAAATTTAATTTATTTACATAATTTACTAAGTAATTAAATTTAAAATATATGTTACTTTACACAAATTATATTATTATAAAGATCCATTGAGATATTTAAAATAATATTAATATTAAATTTAAAATATATTATTATTTATAAGTGTTATAAATTCATTAATAAAATATTTTAAGAATAAAAAGTAAATTTGAGGATGAATGTAATACCCAAGTGGTCATACAAGATTAGAGTGAAGCGTCAACCCCTGAAATTAATATTAATACAGATGATACAATTATATTTAAAAAAATCCTTGCTAGACATGAGCAAATTAAAGATAAAAAACCTCATTATGAACTTAATAATGTACTGATTGAAAATTTGTAGAAACGATATGATAATTCAGAATATTAGAAGTTAAATGTACAATAAAAATATTATATTTGTGTATGTTATTAATTTGTGGTTGCAATAATATTAATTATATATGTTAAATAATATTAATTCAATATAAAGTATATATTAATTAATTAAAAACAATTATTTTATTTTATTTTATTATAATAAATAAATACAAATTATTGTATAAATATAAATTAATTTAGTTAATATCTAAATTATTCTGAAATAGTTTTTGAAAATACGTAATTATTAAATTTAGTGTTGAGTAATTGGAATAACACTAAATTTAATACAAACAAAAGGATTATTAAAATATTTTTAGCAGAATAGTTAAAGATGCCCTTAGTTTGGAAATCTTATCAAAAGACAAGTAGTGTCACTGTTCATGAAGACAATCAACATAAAGTTTTTTTTATTTGGTTTCGGCGGGTCTTAACTATAGGCGGCACCTTTAAGCCATGTCCACATCTCAGATTAATCCCAGCTCAAGCCGGGTAGGTCCTTTGCGGGAGGCAAAGCTCTGACCCTAAATTTTAAACGGCTGCATACATGAAGAGGATTCGAACCCACGACCTCACTTAAACCAGAAGAGCCTCTTACCATTTTTTTGACAATCAACAGAAAGTTAAAAGGGTCCTGTTCCGTCACCGCTGTACGACGACCAGTCAAAATTGTTTCTGATATTTTTGGATCTCACTGTACAATTGGGCATGTGATCCATCATCCATGCTTATATACCATGATTAAGTTAATATTTAAGTCCGCTGGCGTTATAATATACGTAGTTTCCCTTGGGTCAGTGACTCAGTGGTATAAAATATTAGAAATGAGCCTAAAAAATATATAACTTTGATTTTTAAAATTTTTAATTTTCAATTTTTCAATAAAAATTTATTTTCCTAAAATTTAGTAAAAAATTATAATAGAATATGAAAATTAATCATAAATTAAATAAATATCATTAATATAATAATATAACTCATTTCTTAAACATACAATTAAATTTAACTTAAATTAATAATTTATTATAACTATTTTAAATTATTAATTTAATATAAATTTAATTAATTCAGTTCTAGTTTAAAAACTACAATAAATCAACATATAAATAATATTTAATCAATTTATATTTAATATTTATATCATAAATAATTTGTTATTATTTTCAGTCGATATTTAAGAAAATGGTTATTTTAATTAAAACTAAAAAAGATCAAGTTTAAAAAAATTAAAATCTAAAAACTATCACAAGTTGTTAGGCCATCGTGACCATGATATGACCAGATCGGTGCCGTGCCAACTGTAAACCACCATTTGCTGGCCAAGTTGCAAGATTCATCCATATAGGTTTAATCTTGTTGAGAATTGACAGGTAGGAACAGGTTAAACTTTAAATCTTCTTGAAAGTTATGCGGACATTATTTTGGCATGCGTTTTCAAAATTCAGTTTTTATGAAACTCATTTCTATATTTTTATTTGCTAATTATTGTCATTTTTTAAATAAAAATTATTTTAAATGTCAGTCACTTAATTTGCAGTTATTAAATAAGTATTGATTACGAATTTTAAATGTTTAAGATTGTAATTGGACCAAATCGTTAACATGTAACAAATGCAAGATTTTTAAAGGTTTAAAAGTAGTTACATTTTGATTCTGAAAGCCGGATAAAATTATGTATCATATCATAAAATTTATCATTTGAAAATATAAAATATTAAAAATCCAAAAGAAGTAGAAAATTTTATTTCAAGATTTTAATAAAAACTATACAAAAAATTTTATGTTTATCATGAGTCATGCTATAAGAAATAAATTTTTAGAGGAATGGACCACAATAACTACTTATAATATTTATATTTGTGAATTTTAAAAGCTTATAGCAACTTTTTCCTACTAAGCAACTTTGCTTAGTATTTTTGTCATATAAAATGTAAATAGTTTATGTCAACATGTGAATCTTTAATAGAATTATAATTTACATAATGCCTTTACTTTCTTAATAATTTTTTTAGAAAATGTAATGAATTAACCTTAAAGGCAATTAAACGCTTACACAAGCTATAGAAAGCATTACAGAGGTGTTAGCAAAAATTAAAAGACAATATGAAGAGAGTTAACGACAAGTTTAAGCAGGTCTAAATATTCCATATTTCAGTCCAATATGCATGTCTGGGAGAAGTGAGTTTGTGTAAGCTGATGTATCGTCTAATTTACAAGTATAGATTGTTCTGGAATTATGCTTGAGTAATGCTTTTATCTTGAATTATGCGATAGGTTCCTCTCTTCCCAAATTGCTTTAACAAGCAAAGATAGTGCTATGTAGAAGCTCCAAGGGGGTCATCATGCAGCACAAAATGATCACACCAAGCAATAAAAGAGGTCTAACTATGAGGTATATTCATCACATACCATTTATGCAGAATCATTGTCCCATTAGGATTTACAAACTCCCATTAGAAGAGCAGGTTTTCATGGCTTTCATCTGCCCGCTAACAGAGTATGCATCTATTTGGTATGTAGAGAAAAGTATGCATTTTATCAACACTCAGTAATTGTGTTTTCATAGTAAGCCATAGGGTAAGTGTAACTCTCGGGTGATAATGTTTAACTCAGAACACTCGACTCCAAGGAAGTAGGTTATGTTGTCTCTAGAGGAAGTCCCTACAAGATTTATAGTAAAGGATCCATTCCTGAAGTGCTAACAGATGAGCCTATCTGTAACAGTCCAAACCACCTGCCTACAGATATTGTCCGCTTTGGGTTGTCCCTCAGGCCAAACCTGCAAAACCATGAGGGGGTTTGACCAGAGGGACTACCCAAAGCAAACAATATCTGTAGGCGTGTGGTCTGGGATGTTATACTATCCGCCTCTTTATATAAATTGGTTTGGAGTAATTCAAGGTAGATGAAAGTGGGGATTTCATGATGATTGAATATGCTTCGATCGATTCAAACCTCCTCCATTGTTACCTCCAGAGGTAGGACTACTCTAAGACTATCCATACCCGACAGATTGTGTAATGGACCACAAGAAAACCAATTGTCAAACCAGAAATAAGTGGTCTTGCCATTGCCAAGAATGGTATGAAATTCATGGTGCATAAGCTCCCTTGTTCTTAGGACGGCCATCCAAATGTATGAGAAAGTGGGTTTACAATTTATACTCTAAATGCTTCGACCTCTTAAGAAAATACTATGCATCCATTTACACCATAATGCTTGTTTATCCATCTTCAATCTCCAAAGTCTTTTGGCCAACATGATTGTTTTCATCAGCTTTAGAGATATGATGTCAAGTCCCCCTTTGTCTTTTAGTAAACATATATACTTCCATTACATGCAGGCTTTCTTACCAGAATCCTCCTGACCATGCTAAAGAAAGTTATTATAGAGCTCCTCTATAGTTTTAATGACTTTCCTAGGAAGAACCAAACGAGCAACCCAAAAAATATTTATCGAGTTCAGAACATATGATATAAGTTGTAATTTGCCTGTAAGTGTTAAAGTTTTAAAGCTCCAATTAGCAATTTTGTGTTTGATTCGTTTAACCAACAAAGAAAAATCAATAGCTACATGAGTAGAGTTTCAAATAGGCATACCGAGGTAGATCATTGGGAGGGGTTGAAATCTAAAACTATTTATAGATTGGAGAATGTGTTTCATACCCCTAATGCAAATTTGGATAAGAAGAAGCTACTTTTGACAAAGTTAACCTCCATACTAGAGAGTTTTTTTGAAGATTTTGAGTGCTTTCATCAATGTGGAAACTGAAGTGTGGTCCGCCTTTGAAAGCAAAATAAGATCATTTGCAAAGCTTATAGTGGTAATCCTCAGACCTTTGCATTTGGAGTGGTATTTAAAAGCTTTGGTATGTGCAACCACTACTGTTAAAGTTCTATTAAAAACCTCCATTACAAGGATGAAAAGATATGGATATAAGGGGTCACCTTGTTGAAATCCTTTGGAACTCTTGAAATGTTCGGTAAGCTGCCCATTCACTAGGATTTTAAACAAATAAGTGGTAACACATTCATAAATCCACTTGATGAAGGTGTGTGGTAAGTTCAAGGCCAGATGCATGTTTAATAGGAATTGCTAGTCAACACTGTCAAAAGCCTTCCTCAGGTCTACTTTAAGGAAGCAATTCTTCGTACCTCTCTGAGGGCCATAAGGTTTAATGAGTTATTGCATAAAGAGTATGTTGTCTCCCATGACCCATCCAAGGATGAATGCACCCTGAGATAAGTCGATGTAATTAGCCAAAACCTTCTTCAATCTTTGACCTAACATCTTTAAGATGATTTTTTACACAATATTGTAACATGAAATTGTTCGAAAGTCAGAAAAAGTATTATGGTTCCTAAGTTTAGGCACTAAGGTTATGAAGGTATTGTTAAACTCTATCAACTTCCCATTATTGAAGAATTCAAGAATAACAGTTATCACTGTAGGCTTAATTAGGTGCTAGGCCTTATTGTAGAAGAATGGATTAAATCATAAGCACCACATAGTAATAAAGGTTGAGAAGTTAATTCCTGGTTGTTATGTAGTAAGGAGATGATTATGTTGCAGTTTTTCCTGGAGATGACTTTTCTGTGGAAGTAAGTAGTGTTTTTGTCCTCCTCTTTCAACCACTAGATCCTTAACCTTTGTCTCAATAAGGAGTAATCATAATGAAGAGAATTAGAGAGGTTTTGAATGGCTGTTCTTTCATAAAAATTCTAATGTAAGTTATCATAAAAATCTTAATAGAAGATATAGCAATGAAAACAAAAGTTACATGGAGAAGTAGAACATTAATCAGTGAAGGCTCCCTAGCATTGCTCACCACACCATTCACCTCTCTTCTACTCAACTTACTCCACCCTGCTTGCTCTCTCTGCTTGTGCTTTTCTTCTTAAGCTCCCTACCCCTCCCTTCTCCTATGTTATCTTCTTCATTACCTATTTACCCTTACCCATCTTTAGTTCTAGCTCTCGACTTGTTTCTTCTTCGTCTTCAACCAAACCAACATACATAAACCTTAAAAACTTCTCGCCACTAACCTCACATTCCACTCCCACTCCACTTATTATCCCCCTACCCCTCCCACTCCAGCTAACCCCTCTCTAACACTGACTCCAAACCCCACTACCAATATCCTTAGAACCTGGACCCAGGTTATTGGTGAAACCACCCTCAAGGTAAAACTATGCTATTATCCTCCTTTTGCCACCACCGAACCCTCGATTGTAGCTCCCACTCTTAAGGCGCTCCGAGTTAGTGCTTCTAAACGACACTCTACCCTGGTGGGATTCTTCATCAATATAAGAGTGGCCTTCCCGGTTATGAAGCATTAGGCTATGAGCAATTGGAAATCCTTTGGATTACATGAGGTTCTAATTAATAGTGAGGAAGTGTTCCTGTTTCGATTTGCAAATATTGAGGATGCCAAGAAAGTGATCCAAACTAGTCCCTAGCAGATTTAGATCAAACTGCTTTTTCTACAAATTTGGAGACCTGGCTTGAAAATGGAAAACATCTAGCAAGATAATATACCCATCTGGATCCACTTACATGGCATACCACTAGAATACTGGACCACTGTTGGTCTCAGTTACATTGCCAATTATTTAGGTGGGCCTATTTGCTTAGATCAGGCAACTTAAGAGGTGAGGAGGGTTCAATATCCTAGAATATATGTTTTGGTATCTCCATGTCGATCTTGCAAGATAACTTTCTTATCATTAGACTAGATGAAGATCTTGAACCATTTGAAGATCAGCTCTCTGTCGCTTATGCTTAGAAACCGCATTCTAATGCTAGGAAAGTGTGGAAGGCAACTGGACGACTATTCACTGCAGGGGTTTATGAGGAAGTTATGGGATTAGCTGAAGCACAAATTGAGACACAATCTTTTATCTAACCAGATGCACATCTCGAGTCAAAAGCACCAACCCCTACTTTGCTAGTGGATAATCATATGGATGCTAATATCCTGCTGCCTCCTCAAGTGGCTATGCAACTTGATTCCCTACCTACACCTAATGGCAGTCCCTTAAATAAGGTAGCTTCCCCTTCTCTGGATACTTTGGACTCTTCTAAGATGCCTATAGATTGTGAATTAGGCATGAGCACTCAAACTACAACAAATAAGTCTTCTACTCTAGATGACTTTGCAATAATGGTTAGAAGGAGGTCAAGTAAAAAGAAAAAGGTTCCCGCTGGGGAAACCAAAACATTAGTATAGTAGCTCGGAATATCAAAGGGGCCAATGCTCCTCACAAAAAACTTTTGTTGACGAACTTTGTTATGCAAAATAAAGCTTTCCTAGTTTGTTTCTTGGAAATCTGTATAAAAGTCCTCAAATTGCAACATTCTCCATTTCTTCCTTAGTAAATGAAACCAGATATCCAATTATCACCACCATCTAGATGGGAGAATATTAGTTATCTAGAATACTATGGCAGTTACCACCAGAACAGGCTTTAACTCATATCAGCTAATATATTTTAAAGTTGTCCAGAAGGATTCAAATATGTTCTTCTGCATTACATTCATCTATGCTAATAGAAATCTATGTCAACGAGCTGCACTCTGGAACCAAATCAAATCCTTAGCATCCTCTATATCTCAACCCTAGATTTTACTTAGAGATTTCAATGCCTTCATTCACCCAGAAGACCACAAGGGATCATATCTGTTAGTACCCCTTGCCATGAGATGAGACAGTTTTTGGTTGATATTCAAGTTATGGATATTCCTCGAGGGGGAAATTTTTTCACCTGGAGCAATAAACAAGATGAAGACAACCTCATACAAAAGAATTTAGATAGATGCTTGGCTAATCAGTTATGGTTCACCAATTTCCCAAGTTGTTACACTCACTTCAACACCCTAAGTCTCTCTGATCATTCAGCTTTTATAATTCATTTAACTTTAGAAAGAGTCACCTTCTCGTTTCAGTTTAACAACCTCATAGTTGGACTTATGATAGCTGTAAATTGTTTCATGTTTTTATGGGTAGTTTAGTTTGTATTTAGTTGTTAATTTGATTGTTTAGTGTGTGTTAGGTTAAAATTGTGTTAGTTAGTAGATATTTGTGTTTTATAGGTTAGAGTGTGCTTTTGAGCTTCATTTTTTTGCTATATTTGGAAAGCTTCAAAGAGAGAGAGAAAGAAGAGAGAAAGAGAAGAAGAAAAGGAAGAAGAGCAAGATGAAGAAGAAGCAGGTCTTCCGATGCTACTACTTTGTCGAATAAGTGGGTCTCCCGATGCTGCTGCCTCCCTGGATTATCCGATCGAAGTTCTTTCTCTTTTCAGTTTTCTTTTTTAGTCATTCAATGTATAAGATTGAAATGGATTGTATGATGATGGATTTTGCATTGTTGATGATGTTCTAACTCTTCCTTCAGGATTTACCTTGATTTAATGCTAATATAGTCGTTTTGTGCTTTATTGAATGGGTGTTGTGATTAATTGAAGTATTTACATATTTTGGTAATAAACTGTGAGGGTGAACAGGATAAAAATGATTGGATTAGATTAACGAGAGCTAGGCGATTCAATAAATCACGTGATTAATCCTATTGAGTTTTGTGCGGAGAGAGATCCTATGTGAATCCAAGCAGTTTATTAGAGGGCTTAAGATCTAATTAGAATTGTGAGTCTTTTGTTAATTGAGTAATTGATTGCAAACTCCATAATTCAATTAGGGTTTATACTTTATGGTTTAACGATTATAACTTGAGAAAGAGTAATCAGCTTTTTGATAGTCTAGAACCAACACCACAATAACGCATAAATGGCTAGATTAGCATTAATGATAGGAAAATCCCCTCTCATAACTTGGTAATTTCTCTAGAGTGAATTTCATTGTGACTTGTATGTTGCTCAATTTCCCTTATTTGTGTCTTAATTTTCCAAATTAAATTTTTACTAATCAAATTCTCGTATTTACTTTTCTGTGCATTTTTTATTTTATTTTCATTTTATTAATTTTCTAGCCTTAGATAACTTAGATTAGATTAGTTCCCCCTCCTCGTAGGATTAACGCTTCAGTTGGTACAATTCACAACCCGTGCTCTTGCAGTAATTGAAGGCTATAAATTGTACAACTCAACACTTTGATCAACTTGCTGAATTTGACTCGTGTATTATGAAAGCATTATGTACACCAGTTCAATGAAACAAGCAATACATTCTTGCAAGGAAGCTCTCACTCATTAGGTAGGAAATGCAAGATTGGGAACATTTATCATCTATTGAAGATTGTACAAGCTGCTCTAGATAGAATCTAATTACATCTTTAAGATGATCCCCAGTCTCCATCATTGCTTAAGTAGGAAAGAACAACCATTCAGCACCTATCTAGTGCTCTTCATTATGATTACTCCTTATTGAGACAAAGGTTAAGGTTAAGTGGTTGAAAGAGAAGGATAGAAATACTACTTACTTCCATAGAAAAGTCACATCTAGGAAAAACCACAATAGAATCATACCCTTGCTGCATAACAACCAGGAATTAATTTAAATACTTATGATTATTTTTCTCAGCTTTTGACAACCCCTTCATAGGCCACTTCTTCTCAACACCTTCTGAGTGAAATTATGCAATGTCAGATTATTGCTATTGAAGTTGAATGGTTAACACAACCTATTTCTAGTCAAGAAGTTGAGGTGTCTTGAAAACATTGAACCCCTACAAAGCCCCTAGTTCGGATGGATTCAATCCATTCTTCTACAACAAGGCCTAGCACCTAATTAAGCCTACAATGATAGTTATTGTTCTTGAATTCTTCAATAATGGGAAGTTGTTAGCAAAAACTCTCCTTTTCATTGCTATGTCTTTTATTAAGAATTTTATGATAACTTATATAAGAATATAGTATATTTTAATTTTGAACATATGGAATGTGGAGTGAATGACTTTATATTTGATATATTGATTTTGATACTATATATGTATGAAAACTAGGGTAATAAAAATTGAAGGATTGAAATCAAATCTTGTTGTTTATGTTTTCTAATACCTTTTATTATCATTAAAAGACTTGCATGTAATTATATCATAATGTTAGTTAATGCCCTATAGTCAATTAGTTAGATGTATTTTAGTGATATATATATATATATGTAGTGTACATTTATCTCATATACTTTATTTAAATACATGTCATCTTATATAGATGACATGTATTTAAATAAAGTATATGAGATAAATGTACACTACAAATGAAATTACAATTATAAGATTCATATTGTATTTATATATTATCTCTAAATTGTTTATAATCAATGTTCTATTAAAATTGAATATTAATAGAGCGTAAAAGGATTATCACACATTATGTTTCTTCCTGATGAAGGAAGTAGTTGATCTCGTAGACTAAAATATGAAGATACTTATTCAAATATGTGAGTGTTTGTTAGAGAGCAAATACACTGAATTGACTTCCTATCAGAATTCTATTTAGAACATTACTTATAGGTCTATAAAAATTCTCATTGTAATGATTGTATAAGTAATTCTTTGACTTAAGATCTCAAAAGTTTCTCATATAGGGATTACTATGTTTTGATACTACTTATAACCGATTATAATCAAGGATCTTAATTGGTAGTTATTGGATATAGCATGAACTATATGGAAGTAGTTTTATGATCAATATATGATTCATTACCTTAAATTGATTAGAGAGAATGTTTTATTATTCTCAATTAATATGGATTTGGAAAATCTTTGACCAAAGGGGAATGACACTTTGATAATAGTTTTCAAATACTATTAGGCAAAAGGGGTCATTTTTCACCCTCAGTTTTGCACTAATCGACAAGTATAACCCAAACATTTAGACGTTAACAATTCTAACCCTAACATTTGTAAAACGTCAAATTTTAACCCCATACTAATGAAAAATTCAGAGACCTGACACTTGAAAAATATTTTTTATTAAAATGAGTGGGTCCTTGTGCCACATCAGCATTGACGTGGCAAGTGGTACCTACATTTTAATTAAATAAAAGAAATTTTAATTTTATTATTGAATTTAGGGCCCACCTTCATCTTTTTGTTTACTGTCTGGATCAACTTTTGAAGAATCTATGGAATTTGGTCCCTTTCTTACCCATCAACTATCTTCAACATCTAATTCTGGAGAATGTCCTTAAAGGCATAAGCACCTTTCTTTACTTAATGTATGTCTCTTTACTTTCCTATAATCTTCACACCCAGGGCCACCTTATACTAAATCAACAGACTTTTTAACACTCTCATGAGATTTATCCAGTCCTGTTTATGAAGAAGTTAAACAATTTAGAAGTTGCAATAGTACATAAATGGAGGCTTTGAGTTCATCAAGATAAGCACTAACCTTGAACCTATTTGAATTCAGAACATTAGATGGCTTTAAAAGATCAAAAGGAGCTGATGAAAGATCATCATTTCCAGTGGCTAAATGGTGGTTTTTCTTCTGCACAAATATATTAACTTTTAGTGAATTTGGATACTATTCAAACATACGACCATGAATCAGAAGATGGCGTTCATTTAAGTAAACATACAAGGCCTCCAAAAGTTATGAATCTTCTGCAACCCTTGCCTCTACTAAAACATCATGGATGAAGTACCCAAAAAGTTCTTTCAAGATTTGATAATGTCTTTTCCATCTGGTAATGCTAGCTATAGAACCACTTGTATATATTATTTCTCTAACTAACTGCAACTTAATATATGCTTGGGGGTAAAAATTTCCAAAACAAATTAGTTCCACACTAAGTAGGTAAAGATGCTTCATACCCTCTCCTTTATGCACTTCATGTTGATCAACCAACAAACGATGATATTCTGTAAAGGATAGGGGCTTTCAAATATATTGAAAACTAGAGCATAATCTCTTAAATGATGATATCATATAAGCTAGAGCATATAATAATGCACTGCTAACATGATTCATACACGATATTGGTTCATTAATTGTATCCTTCTTTACGTTCTTTCTGATATAATCTATTAACCCTATTCACCCCTTTTCAGGAGATGCATTTAGATGTATTAACTTTGTAGATGGCTTTTTTGCTTGTAATTTAACGATTTTACTTTCAGGTTCCATGTCACATGATGCTAGGTATAACAAAGCATAAAGAAGCACCACCTACACCACATCGTCCTCTTTCTCCAATAGGTGATGCATGTTACGGATGGATCTCACAATTATTCATCAAATTTTTTTAATGGTGCATTACAAAGATGATGAAGGAACAAATGAGGTGATTAAATGCTCATTGGTATGTTGCTTATTCTTATTACCAATCCTTTTCTTTATCCTTGTACTAAACTATTGTATAATTATCTTTCCAATAATGGACTCAAAAAAATAGGGGATATACTGGATGCTAGAAAGCGTGGAGACGTAACTTTTTGTGACAAAGATTTAAAACTGTAATAGAATGTCATTCTCAGGCAAGTAGCCTAGGTTCTACATTTTTTATTATTCATGCTCTCCTATCCAAAACTTAAAGGGATTCTATATCACTAATCATAATCTGAGTGCAGTTCATAGCTTGTGAAGGATATCAATGTGAGTTGTAATGATCTGCTTAGCCCTTGACTATGCCCTTTCCACTAGCTCCCTAACTTCTGAATCCACTTCATCTATAGTTGCCATTGATTCTTGTATATCGAACACTAGCATTTAACGAGCAAATTCAAATTTCAAACAATTAATAGAGGATTTCATAAAATCATGACCACTTTCTACTTTGCATCAGTGACTTATATAGCAAAAAGTGGTTCATACATTTAATAATAAAATTAATATTTTCTTTTACTTAATTAAAATATGGGTCGTACCTTACCACGTCAGTGTTGACATGGCACAGGGATCCATTCATTTTAATAAAAAATTATTTTTCAAATTCCAAGTCAACACTTTGACGTTTTCCAAATGTTAGGGTTAGAATTGTTAATGTTCGAATGTTTAGGCCATACTTATTGATTAGTGCAAAACTTACGGTCAAAAGCGACCCTTTTGTCATACAATTAATTGAATCTATTACTAATGATATATAATTAATATGATTGAAATCAAAACATTAATTTCATATTCTATGTCTAATTGAAACATTGTGTGATAAAATGATTGAATTATACGAAAAAATTATACACAAAAAGATTATTTAAAATCACTTTGACATTCCTAAATATTTAATTAGTTATGGTATGTCACTAGATGTAAAAACTTGATATATAGATATAAATAATTTAATTAGAGAATTAAAGATGCATCAAAGAGTTTAATTTATCTAATCATACATATAATATATTATTGTAATTTTTATTCATTACTACATACTTGAGAACATAGTGAGTCACATACAAAGAATAAAATGAAGAGAGAAAAATGTGTTAATCAAGTTAGATTTAATTGTAAAGGTTGAGAAATTTTATAATTACATATAAGATAATTAATACATAAAGACTAATATGAGATATTAGAATTTATTTGGTCCTAATTGGTATTTAATTAAAATTAATTATAATTCTACTTAAATTTTAATGAAATTAAAATTTTATTTTAATTGAATTACTAAAAGATTTCAAACTTATTAAAAAACAACATATGCTTTAAAAGAACTAAAATTTTTATCCAATTTCTATATAACAGTTGTAGAGATCTCTCAACACGTTCTGTGAATACTATTAGAAGCTGAACACATGTGAAACTATGATAGTTGGGATAAACTAATTTTAGAAATAATCAGAAGAAAATGATCAAACTTTATAATAAGGTATGAATTATGATTTATTATGTTTTATATATTAATCATATTGTAAAATTTAAATGATATTAGTTTTCAAAAAATTAAATGTAAAATATTCATATGTATTCCATTATGCGTGAAATCAAATTTAGTCTTAATTTTCCAACACATTATTCATTGTTAAAAGTGAGAAGCAGACTACCATAATATATAATTGTCAAGGTTCCAAAGTTAAGCTTGCGAAGATGTGTTCGGACCAGGACAAACACTAGAGTTAAGAAACACAGAACTATGAAAGTGACTTAATAAAGAGAATTTCCAGAGATTGGATATATTGGTTGCTAAAGAAGGATCCAATCTCAGGAAATTCTCTTTATTAAAACCCTTGAAGGAGATGTCGTCCTTTTTTGGCCATTAATGCGCCTTCTCCCCTGCAAAAGATGTTGGAATGGTGACAAAGAATGAAGCCCCCTGCAAGGCAAAAACCTGGAAACTATACGACACTATCTGACCCCTGGCAGACACCAAGCTTTTTAGGTTTTGATGATGCATTACTTCACGGGATAGTTTATTGAGCCCTCTCGCTTGACTGATCAATCTTTTCATATTATTGTCCTCTTCGCATGTTAGAGCTCATTTGGATTCCTCGGGTTTGGAAAAGTAGCAATTACTGGAGACGCGGTTGACGGTTCTAATCAATTATCAATCACCTAGAGAACCTCAAAACATGTTTAGCCCGGAAAGGTTTATGCTAACAAACAACGTTTAGAACTTTTAATAGTCCAGCCAATGCCCCTTTCAGGGTCTTTTACCAAATAAAAATATGTTCCACTACCAATAATGTCAGAAGAAGAAGAGAAGCCAGTGAGCAACAAACTAAAAGGAATAAGATCTTAGCTTATTCAATGGATATAGTGCCTCGGAATATGCAACCAATGCAGCCTGTCCCTTGCTCAAAGTCCCTGGATGTTTCTCTGTCTAACAGAAACACTAAAGTCTGCCCTAGTTTATCATGCGGGGAAAAAAATATTACAACTATTAGACTAGGAGAGATTAGATTAAAATTACGCCTTGTCAGATAGGGGACGGTGAGATTTTTGATTTAACTTCGTCTCTGTACGTGAACCTCAAAAATTAAACAAAATTGTTTCTTCCTCTACAGATGAAATTTAGACGTCTGACGTCTCATCACTGAGTCAAATGTTTTGGAGATTTTTTTTTAATACAATATTAGTGCCCATCATTTCTTTGTGAGATCATCGACAAAAGATGATCATTGCTCCAGATAACAGCAACTTGGAGTCTCCGTCTAAGTTTATTCGGCTTTACACCAAAGCAAGCTTGGTTTACTTCTAAAATCCTCATCTTACGATGAAGATTAGTTTAATGGTTGTACAAGTGATTTGGTGCAATTCTATCTTTAAGGCGTCTTTCGGATAACTCAATAGTATCAGAGCTATCAGGTTTTGAATTGGGTTATCCACGTCACAAGGTCAATTCCCCAAATGTTACAGAAATTGCTAATAGGTTACTTAGCCAGAGTTGGCAAATAAAGCGTGGTAGAATAAGTAGGGTTTGAAGTACTTCCCCCACAAGCTATAACTTTTGGGATCGGTGGTATTAGAGCCACCAAGTTTCGACTTGAGTCACCTCACGTCGTAAATTCGAATCCTCGAAAAATAACGAGATTTAGCTTATAGGCCATTGTGTCAATATGACTAAACATTGCGTCATCAGAGTATCAAGTGAAAGTCGTGGTGGTTGTATAAGTGATTTGGTGCGTTTATACCTTTAAGGCATCTTTTGGGTAGCTCAATGGTATCAGAACCATCTTTCGTGTCTTGACTGGCGATAACATTGTCTCTTGATAAGAGTGAGTAGGGAGAGAGCTCATAAGTGATGGAAACACTACCCAATGACCCTATTCATTTGTCTTCAACTTTATCTATGTCTAGTTTACTTTCTAGTATAAAGTGTGTGTTATTTAATCGCATAGAAAATCTAATAAAGATAACCCATGTTCCTATAGAAAACAATGTTTGTGAGTGTTTTTTACCTTTGTTGAGTCAGTACAGTATTTATTCTCATAATCGTTCTTGGACGAGAAGTATTCGTACTATATTGTCTACATCTAGACCAAAAGTAAAAGAAATCATTCAGAGTTCTAGATTGAAACAGTGTGAGTTCAGATCTATAACCGCAGAACAATACGTAAAGCTTGAAATTTCTAAGGTGCTGATCTCTCTCTAGAGGGAGCACAATCATACACATCTTTATGTTGGAGCTATACGTCTTGTTCTTACACTTTATGGAAGAAAGGAAATACCTGCCATAGCGAGGATATCTCTTCTTGACGCTGCCTATACAACGTACCATAATGTTTTGATTGGTACCTTGCTGACAACGCTCAATAATGGAAGTGTCATTCTGACAATAACACCTAATTTCAACATCAGGTTGGATAATTCCCACTTTGTCTGAACGTCTGCAAGTTCAGATCCTGATCACTGGAGCAAATTAAGATTCTACAACCATCATGGTTACCTTACATCACCAGATGATTTATCGTCTACAGAATTATACTTTGGACCTCAACTTTCCAAATTCTACTCCGGATGCTCTTTACATGGTTGCTAATCGTTTCAATAATCAGATTACTATCATCTAGATCCCGAAGCAACTACCAGAATAGGAGCTTGAAAAGTTGATGCCTACTTAATGGATCACACATTACCAAAAAATGTTCCACGTGCCTCATCAACACTCTTTTCACACAATAATTCCTCTGAATCTGAAAACCTTGAAGTCCATCTATGTAAAGCCTAATGAGGATCCATATGGACCTTCTACATCAGGATCTATCTTTATGATCCAGCCCATATTTTCTCATACGGAAGGTAAATTTAGTCCTCCTATCCATTATTTCAAATCTAATGGAGATCCAGTTTATGTCAGTCATCATTGTGGACATTTTATATGGGATGTCGACCCATCTATGTGTGAACTCGATTGTGAAGTCTATCTCAATTCTGAGTCAGATAGTAATGATAATAATGAACAGTATGCTAGAAGGAGAAGGAAGAAAAAAAGCCAAAACCTCGTTGTATGCCTTCTCAACATTATCATCCATATAAGGATGATCTAGTTCTAGATGATTCCAGCGAATTTGTTGGTGTACAAACAGAAAGATTCAGACTCAGATCTCTTCGTGAGATGTTGAAATCTTCTATTTGTCAATCTAAGCTAACAGTTCCTGTTATGACTCCTACTCCTATACCTTGCATGATGGTTAAGCCATATGAAGAAGACTTTCCTTCTTTATACAAGAGTAGTACTGATGGAACAATTAGGGTTATTTCTAGCCCTTATATTCGAGCTACATGAATCACTTCACAAGGAACACTTGTCTCAAATCCTTATAATAAAATACTTAATTAACAAACATCAAATGCAGTAGCACAAAACAAAATTCTTCGAAGAATTGATTCTAAGCTTGATGGAATCAGTTAATAGACTAATGCTACTCAATATAAAGTCAACATTGTCTCAAAGAAGATCCAACAAATGTATTAGTCTTATAAAGCTCAGATCCAACAATTTGATGCTGATCTTTGACATTACATTGCTACACATTATATTGTACCTGATTTCGACACCAAAGTTAGAGAAATCAAGAAGATACAAGGAATTGTACAACAAATGGAAGCTGACATGCAATATTCACAATTTAAAAATGTATATGGCTCATCCTCTTCAGTATTTCCAAATGTGTAACTAGTATACATGTCTCCTATGTATCAAACGTATCCAGAAGAAGCTGACTATTCAAAGGTCTTTAAGTTTAACTATCCTTTGATTAGACAGTATATTCATCCTTAAGCAGTAAACCTAAGAAATCAAAGTCAAAGCCAAAACTTGAACCAGTTCCTGAGCCATCACCTTCGTTCATTAAACCTGAACTAGTTAATCAGTATAGTAAACCGTTACAGATCAATACAGCTCCTAGTTCTCTGCCGAAGTCTCAACCGTCCACTTCTACTAGGAAGGATAAAGCGCCTCAGGTAGAGTTCATCAGAACTCTTGCATCTACATTTGCTGTAGAAGATTCATCTACTCAATCAGATAATACAGAAGCTTGTTCTGAAGCCTTTGTCCCAACATCTAAAGTCTCTGCAACAATCTCTGAGTCATCATCTGAACAGATCTCTGAACCGTGCCCAAATATTCTCATTGGTATGGATACATACAGTAAAGCCTCACCTTTACAGATCCTACCCACAGGCTTCAGGTATTGATCATTTTTCAATTTTTCAATTGACATAAAAAATGTGTTTGAACTTTCTCAAGTTCCTATACTATATGCATTGCTAAAAGATAAACAGTTAGAATATTGTCCTAAATCACATGCAGAGTTTGCTCACCAATATCCTCTGTGAAAAAATGCTGACTTTTTCATAAGTCTACCTTTCAAAAAGAATGAGGATATCAATCCCACAAACGCCAAATATCTAGGGATGAACCCTGATGATCTAAAGCTTGCACAAGATTAGTGTGCTATACTTCTGAAGCAAGGATTGATTGAGCCACAAAATCATACTAGGCTTGCCAGATGCTTTTATGTCAAAAAACGTTCAGATAAAAAGTGTGGAAAGAAAGAATAGTAATTGACTACAAGCCTCTGAATGCATTCTTGTAAGATGACAAGTTTCCTCTTCCAAAGGTCAGTACTCAGGTACTATTTTTCAAAGAAGTTGTTATCTTTTCCAAGTTTGGTCTTAAAGCAGGATTTTGGTAACTAGGTATTCACCCAATTGAGGGACACAATACTACATTCTACATTCCCAATGTGCAGTACCAATGGACTTTTATGCCATTTGGGCTTAAAGTCGCCCTATCACTATTTCAAAGAACAATAACCAAGATCTATGAGCCTATCCTCTATAGTGCAATCATGTACATCGATGACATTCTCCTATTCTCAAAGATCCATGAGGAACATCAGGCCTTATTGCAACAATTCTTGGATCTTACTAAACAGTATGGTATTATGCTTTTAGCTTCGAAAAGCATCATTGGCACTAAAGAAATTGAATTTCTAGGTATCATTTCAAAGATGGATTCTACCAGCCTGATCCACATATTGCACAAGAGCTGTTACATTTTCCTAATGAACATCTCACTATGAAACAGATGCAACAATTCCTCGGGATTGTTAATTACATCTGTGAGTTTATACCATATGTGACAGCTCATCTTTCATGTTTATTCAAGCTACTAAAATGGAATTCACCTTGGCCTCCTGATAGATAGAATCTATCTTGGCCTCCTGATATTTTCCCTTCCTTTTGTCATTATAAATATCCTCTTCAGCCAAGTATCATTACAACTATTTCATCTTTTAAAGTTTTTCGCTATCAAGTTTTTATGGCTAGTCAACCTCTCTTTGCCTTTACAAAGAAATCTTTTCCTCCTATTACTAGTATACCCACTAGTGTTGTTGAAGTTGCCTCACTTGCTCGTATGAGTTTGTTTTATTATTTGTATCAGTTTCTTCGTGAACACAACTCTCTTGGAAGTCCCATAATATTCAACCTCAAAGCGCCTTATCTTAATGTGACTTTTCTCCATGATCCTCTTTGTGAAAACACATTGTGGTATCTTTGGACACTATCTGCCCTTTATGCTTGTGCTGTCACTATATCTCCTCTTCAGCTCTATCAACATCTCTGTGACATAAACAATAGAAGCTCCTTGTTATGGATATTCTTGGAATGGTTTCAACCATTGTCTAAATGGCAAATTGATATGTCATAAATTCTGACTCACCATCATTTATGGAATACTGCCTTAACTGATCATAATGTTTATGCCATCTATATTTTACATCGAACCTACTGTATGAGCTCTTCTGGACATTTGTGTACTCTAAATCATCTTCAACATTGGCGAACTACACTTGATTGGTCTACAAAAGGCACACAATTAATGAATGAATTACACTCCTTTTTGGATCAACTCAATCAGTTCCCAAGCAATCCTCCTTCTACTATCTTCACATCCCTTGGTCCACATTTTGGAGACATTGCTTTACTCACACCACTTATTACTCCATCGCCTTCTCAATGGACATTGGTATCCTCTTATGATGTTATCAACATTTGCGTTAGTAAAGTACGTTGTCCACCATATCACTATTTCACAACTTCAAGCCCTATTTAGGAGTCTACTTCTGTTTCTAGCCTAGGACTTTCTACTTGGACTCTCACTGATCTCAGTCCACTTCTTGAGTAGATTGATGGTGACTTGGTCCTAATAGATGTTTGTGGCACTAATCTCACTTTATCTCTTTAAAAGTGAGACTCGTTTTTCTAGGAATTTGCTTTTACTTTTGAGTTTTTTTATGAAAAGAGAATCTTTGTGACCAACAAACTACTGTACAAGATTCCATCTTATCATCATATTGTTTTCCTTTTAGAAAGTTCTTTACTTTTTTAAAGTAGCGTTGTTAAAGGTGTGATGGTTATACTTTAAAGTTACTTTCTTTTCTAAAGTTATAATGAATGTGTCTCTTGAGAGATTTACTTTTCTATCCTTACTTCGCCTATAGAAGCAAGGCTCATCTTTCATTGTAAGCAGACTTAGAACTAGATTTGAAGAAGTTTAATGAAGTTTGATTTGAGTGTTTCTATTTTCTCCAAGTTCTCCCTTTCCTGCAAGCTTAAATCCTGAATGATGATATAGAGACAAGTATGCTCTACACTTACTTCTTCTGAAAATCTTGTATATTAGAAAGTCTAAGATAGTCTGTGACTGCTTTTAAAACAATTCCGCTATGAAATTAGAATTTAATGGGGAAAAGAGTGTAGGTACTGTTGCGACTATTATTTCAAAAGAGAAAAGAGAGTTGTGAATAGTGTAAGGTTCTTAAAAGGAAAGCTGAAAGTTGTGTGTCCGCAGAGAGAAGGGCTTTGTTGTCTTGGCCATCATTCTTAAAACTTATCAATATTCACAAAATTTTTCATATTATTTCATAACAGTCTACCAAACACTTTAGTAGCTTACAGTATAACTTTAATTAGTCAATAGTCCTCTCAAAGAAGTTATTTTAGCCAGTTGATTATTGTACTTTTTCTGTGTTCGCTTATGAGTGCCAGTGTGGTATAATAAGGGATAAAGGCAAATAAGAGTATTAGGAGATAGTGAC